>OU343059.1:16934052-17534052 GCA_910593695.2 Ocypus olens | reverse complement strand
GTCTTCTTTAAAGTCATGCATGCAAACTTAAGCGTAACCCCTACCGCCCTCCTCTAGCATCCCTGTAAAAAAAAATGTTTTTTCAGGAAACTATGTCCAACTTTGACGATGTCTATAAAGTTGGAAAATTTTTGTCGACTCGATCCACCATAAAAGCATTAAAATTTGATCAATTCCTTATGCAGGACTCGAAGAATGAAGTTCCTACGACGATTTGGCACTAAGTTATGGGTGCCGCTAGGTTAATTATTAATAAAAATATCATAATATACAATAGATTTTCTGCTTTTATTTTAGTGGCACGCTCAGTGCCCGCTATTTTGAATTGGCACGCCAATGCATTTGGGTTGCCGACCGCTGGACTAGGGCATCAAAGCAGTAACAAGTGTAAATGTCAGCAAAGCTTGAGTTCGCAGAATTTATTGTTTGAAAGTGTATATTATACCTCCCACTATTTTTTTAACAAACGGGAGAGACAGTCGATTTCTCAGCCGTCGAAATTGTGAGAGAAATAACATTTCTCTCCCTAGAAAGAGAAGTAATCATTTCTCTCCCTGATCTACAGAACCACATCGGCATAATTTAGGGGTACAATCACCAGTTGAACCACTTTTTTTCGCAGAATCAATTGCGTTACACATAACACGACAGTGTTTTAAATTTTGTAATCTTTGTAGATTGTGAAAAGCATTTGTCACTATTACAAAAGAAAATCTAAAATATCTTTCTATCACAGTGAAAAATGCTTTTGACTATATTAAATTTTCATTTCTAGAACTTGAACTACAATTGAGATAAACTGATACGTTGTCGTCGTGAAATCTATTGACGGAAAACTCGATTATCTATAACACTATGTATATAATGGGTATCAAGGCATGTTCCATTAAATTCGTTAATGTTGAGCAGTCGAGTGTAATAGGATAATGTGTCTTAATAGTAACATCGATGTCAATTTGTGAGGAAAGCCATCCCACGTGCACGGGGAGTGGTATCGATTGATGGGAGAGGAGAAATTCGACGCTAAGTACTAGTAATATAGAGGAACTTGAGCGAGAGCGAAGTATGGGGGGTTCAATAAATTAGAACCCATGTCTTATTCTATTTTTCAACTGGTAAGCTACATTTTTCTGCTGTAACTAGACCTAGAAAAGTGTAAACAATCCGCGTTTACCAGGAGATCGTTTCGATTTAAATAAGAATGTTAATTGAGTTCATGTACTTTAATTAATACAAGGTCTTGGTTTCCTTTTATTACTTGCAAGTAAATATATCTTCATAAAAATAAATTAGGCATTTGTTTAGGTAAGTATATAAGCGAAACAGTGTGAGGTTTGGGGCTCAGCTCATTGACAGATTTTCAAAAATCGGAGATAATTCTAAAGGCGGATGTTTTGTGAATGTATTAATATTTTTGAGAAATTCTATCGTATTAGAATTTTTTTAATTTTTTTGAAACTATAATTTTCAAAAATTAATTTTAAAAAATACACAACGTGTCCATGTAAGTATGCAACATATGGGAAACTTTTTTATTATTAATTTCTCATCAAATTTTATTCTTGGTGCTTGATCTTAAACATACAAAAGAGACAAAACAATTACGATCCCGTAATAAAAAATAGGGGATCCCATTTGAAAAATCAAAGTTGATCTTCGTTTGACCTTGAAAATTGACCCCCCAAGGCCATTTTCAAGATCACCAGCATATGTCCCCCTCCGAATCCTACAACTTTCATCTAAGACATTTTTTGCGGTGTTGCTCAGGTTTTTAGATATTTGGGGTGGCAATATAAAATGGGACACCCTGTATAGATCTCGGAATTGCTTGAATTATTACGGTAAACTATTTTTCAATAAACTCCCAGATTTAATTAAAAAATAATGTTTTTCGGTTTTTAAAACAAAAGTGAAGATGTTACTATGTAGTACTATACTAGTACCTACTATACTCTGGCTGCGCTATGAAGGCATCTGAGGTGATTAACGAAGGATCGAAAGGGCCTCCCTCATAACAATTGATTAGATATTTTGTTACTTTACACTCACATATGTTTACACTTTACTT
This sequence comes from Ocypus olens, assembly GCA_910593695.2. Taxonomy (NCBI): domain Eukaryota; kingdom Metazoa; phylum Arthropoda; class Insecta; order Coleoptera; family Staphylinidae; genus Ocypus; species Ocypus olens. Next base: position 17,531,984 of record OU343059.1, on the reverse strand, counting down.
GCTAGCTGTTTGCGCTTCTATTTATGAATCAGTGGTTCTTGAAAGGTTACAGATAACTTTGGTCCAAGTTAATCAATTCATATGCCATCATAGTGCGGCCAGACTTTATCATTGGAGAGACCTTGATGATTGATTATAACATAATTTTAATGCTTTTGCAACAAGTAAAGGTTTTCAGTTTTAACTAATTTTATTCGTTAATATAATTAATTAGTTCTAGTATTACTTCAATAGTTTACAATATAGATATGTTCATCACAATTCGAAATTTATTCGTATTCACTTTCTTCGTATTCCCCCGACATAGAAAAAATATTTACTTACCGGATTCAGTGTGTGTATGTGTGTGCACAAAGGGAAATTAAATTAGGGGAGCTTTCCGTTCCGGGGGGCGCATTTCTCCCTTAAATCCGTGACGGTTAAATACCGAGTCGATTTTATCTCATCGGAAAAGTTATCATAAACTTGGTCGCAGATTGAAAGTTATCTACGAAGCTTACAGTTTTGCACCTTTTTTTTGTTCGTTCGTTTTCTTTCCGAACATCCCGCTCTATTTTCATTTAATAAAATGTCACTTCCAGATGGCTGATACGAATGGCCGCCAAACAATTTCCCATTTTCCGAGATAAAGACTTTCCGGAATAGCCTTTAAGTGTAATACTTTTAGTTATACTGCATCGAGAATTTATTAAGATGAGTGTACATTTTTTTATACCGAGATGATCAAAGATAAAAATTGTTATCTCGCCCGGCGCTTTCACCATTAAATTATTCTCAGATTTTGATATACATGTGCAAAATATATATATATATATATATATATATATATATATATATATATATATTAGTGCAAATATTAATTACGAGACTGACAGTACGGTTTCAATATAATGTTGTATTTACATTGTATTAAATAATTATAATCAAATGTGTTTTCTATAAATATACTAGCTGACCCGACAGACGTTGTCCTGTCTTAACTATGAATATTGAATTCGAATTGGTATAATTCATGAAAAGAAAATATTCAAAAACATAGTGTTTATTATTGTAATGCTCTATGATACACAACATTCTTCCTTTTTTTTCTGCCAACGTATTAAAATTGATACCAGAATCATGAATTGAGCAAAGTAACTACTGCGCTGCGCCGTCGTCCGTGTGTAGCCCTTAAAAAATAAGCAAGGTAACTGGTGACGAACGACGGCTCCGCTGCGCTGCGCTGTCGTCCGTGCATGGTCCATATATATTTATATATATTAAGGCAGATAACTGGTGACGACGACGTCCGTGTGTGGCCCATTAAAATTAAGCAAATAAACTGGTGCGTAGACCTTAAAAATTAAGCAAGGGTGACGAACGACGGCTCCGCTACACTGCGCCGTCGACCGCGAATGGTCCATATATATTAAGGCAGAGTGGTGACGATAATGGCCGAAAACGGTTTAGGCTGTAATTTTTGAAATTCACGATCGCTTTAACGTGCAATTATTGCTTCAAAAATTCATATTTTTTTTAATAATCAACGGATTTGAACTAAATAACAAAATTATTAAAGCTTAAGAATGTAAAAAGTGCATTGTTAATAATAAAAACATCTATCGCCAGTTGAAATATTTTTTTTCGAATTTTTGAAATTCATGATCGCTTTAACGTGCAATTATTGCTTCAAAAATTCATAACTTTTTTAATAATCAACGGATTTAAACTAAATAACAAAATCATTAAAGTTAAAGAATGTAAGAAGTGTATTGTTACTAATAAAAACATATATCGCGAGTTGAAATATTTTTTTAGAATTTTTGAAATTCATAATCGCTTTAACGTGCAATTATTGCTTCAAAAATTCATAACTTTTTTAATAATCAACGGATTTGAACTAAATAACAAAATTATTAAAGCTAAAGAATGTAAGAAGTGTATTGTTACTAATAAAAACATGTATCGGCAGTTGAAATTTTTTTTTTAGAATTTTTAAAATTCATGATCGCTTTAACGTGCAATTATTGCTTCAAAAATTCATAACTTTTTTAATAATCAACGGATTTGAACTAAATAACAAAATTATTAAAGCTAAAGAATGTAAGAAGTGCATTGTTACTAATAAAAACATGTATCGCCAGTTGAAATATTTTTTTTTTAATTTTTGAAATTCATGATCGCTCTAACATGCAATTATTGCTTCAAAAATTCATATTTTTTTTTAATAATCAACGAATTTGAACTAAATGGCAAAATAATTAAAAAAATTCTCAACCGCGCATAGAATCTTCCGCAGAATATTTTAATTCGTAACACCACCGCGAGCGACATTCCAACCACCAAGAGATGGCGCGCGTATTATAAATCAATCGTTATCACCAATTTATGTATTTAAAGCCGACTTAATTGTTCATCGGATGCAAGTGTTGCAATTGAGTTCAGTGCAGCATTTGCTGTTAATATTTTGTTTATATTTTTTTTTATAATTTCAGCTACTTATTTATTTACATTTATCGATACGAATCTACAGGGTAAGCCCATTAAAACCCATTAATAACCATCGGCGCAAACAATGGAAAAGGAATAACTGATCGAGCGGTCGATCGCCGAGAGTAGCAAATTATTAAAGTATTAAAATCGCTATTAAAAAATAGGGGTTAGTGGTAGAAGGGTGAAAATTTAGAGTTATGTGTATTTTTTAATGCCGAATCATGAAAAAATAAAAATAAAAAATTTTGTCCAAAAAATAAAAATAAAAAATTTGCGGTGAACCACCCCTATCATTTAGGGGTATTAAAAATAGTTTACGTCCTATTCTCAGACCTGCTCAATATACACACAAAATTTCATAGGAATCGGTCAAGCCGTTTCTAAGGAGTTTTGTTACAAACACTGTGACACGAAAATTTTATATATTAGATTTGCGGGCTTTTCAATTATGAAAAATAATTGTATTTGATGGATAAATAACAGAAATTTAGTTTACCATAAATTATTTAAAAATGGTCGGAGTTTACAAAACAATAATTTACAGTAAAAGAAAAACCGATTTGAAACTCAAAATTCATTCGACTTGAAGATTTTGGAAAAAGCTGGAGACACACCTTGATCATATTGTGTGATACAATTTTTTGAACAGAGCGCGAAATTATGAAAAATTATATTAATTCTATAAGATATAAGAACAATTGTTTTTCTTTTACTTGAATTTTCAATTTTTTTGTCACTATTTTTTATTTCCAGACCAGGATTTTTGATTTTTTGGCTCATATTTAAGATCTTTGGCCTGTTTTTTTTTTTTATTTTTTACTATTTTTTTTGGTCTTTTGTGATCATTCAGTCGAAAAATATTCTTTATTTTGGCCTAAATTTTCAATTTTCTGGTCCGTATTTTTTATTTTAAGGTTCGAATTTCTTATTTTTGGTCCTATAGTTTGAATTTGTAACCTGAATGATTGATAACTGTGTCTACATTTTTTATTTTTAAACCAGAGTTTTCGAGTTTTGGTCAAAATTTTTGATTTTTTGGTCCCGATTGTGGATTTTTTTTAGTATATATTTCTGATTTTTGACCTGTATTTTCGATTTTGTAGTCTAAATTCAAGATCTTCTGTCTTACATTTCCTTTATTTTGGCAGAAAATTTCGATTTGTTTGGTCTGCATTTTTTATTTTTAGGCCCGAGTCGAAATGTTTGATTTTTGGCCACGATTGTTTATTTTTCATTTTTTTGCCCTATTTTAGATTGTTTACTTGCATTTTCGACTCTGCGGTATAAATTTTTCCTTATGTTGGCCGAAATTTTGTTCAATTTTTCTAATCTGCGTTTTTGATTTTTAGTCCCGCATTTTCGACTTTGGTCTAAATTTATGATTTTCTTCATATTTTTTAGATTTTTTAACTTAAATGATTGATTTTGTTGGGTGATTTTATTTTTTATTTTCTGGCTATTATTTCCAAGTTTCTAGCCAGAAATTTACTTTGAGCTTAAGAATTATTTTGGCAAATTAATTTTCCTTTATTGAATTCACAAGTTTTCGGTCTGCATTTTTTACTTTTAGTCCAGGGTTTTTGATTTTTCGGCCGATATTTTAGATCTTTGGCTTGTAGTTTCTTAAAACATTAATAACTTCATCAATTTTAGTCCAATTTCAACAAATAAACAAGTTTTGGATTCACATTAACATCCTCTATCAACATAATATATAATTTGGCCATTAGGGTGGACCGTTTAATATTAGGGTGGACCCAAATTAAAAAAGGGAATAAACACACTTTTTCAAATTTTAGAGGGCTAGGGCTCGTTTACGCAATGTTCGATATGGCTCAAAATTTACGGTTATTAGTTTTTCATCTATACGAACAAGTTTCCGGGTTGTCCCGTTGATTTTCATATACTTCTAAAATAAGAACCACTCTAGTATATAATGAGTTTTTTTTGTGGTCAAATAAAAAATGAAGTTAATGATCGTTAAACATCGGATAAAAAATTTGAAGACGCCATTTTGTATAGTTTAAAGGTAACAATGACAAAGTGCCATTAGTTTTTTTAATATCTTTTAAAATAAATACAAAAATTGGAAAAATTAAAAATCCGAAAAATTGCATTTTATGGAAAATTTCGAAAACGATAAACAATAATTAATTTCTGCAATCAGCATGTAAACATACTCTGAATAGTGCAACTTTTTCCCAATTTAAGCTACCCTGTATCTTTTACCGTCTTCAAGATCCCCATGCTGTGCATTCTTATCTCGAACAAGGTGAATAGATTATTTAAAATCTATATTTTTTCGAAATAATTATTCGAAGGTGGGAAACTGAAATGGCCCAATAAATTACAAGTGGTGTGTGCATAGTTAACATGACCTTGTAATCCTAGCTACGGCGGGCTCGGGGCCATAAAGTGATACTAGAATGTGGCATGCATAAACCTTCGTTTATGCGCCTAGTTCACGGTTCATCAATTTTTAAAGGCACTACAACTGCACCGATAAAGTTGCCAACTTTATGCCCCTTCTTCCCAGCCGCCCCGCATGCATAATTTCACCGGAAAAATCGTTGTCCCGTTTTCCAACAGAAAGCGGGCGGCCGGGTTGTAATATTTCTTTATTATTGCAAACTTCCTACATGTATCTTTTCATTTGTATAAGCCGTTACTGTTTATGATTGGATAAAATTGTGAGATGCATGTGTATGGTCGATATTAATTTATGGGGGATATGTGCATAAGAAAGGATGGAGAAGGTGCAACTGTAATATTTCAAGCGAGTGCTGAGTATTGAGAGATCAACAGCAAGTTATATAATATTGCAGGAAAGCAATAGAATATCAATGGAATGGATGACAGCGAGAGCGATAGTGCAGTTTGAAGTTTCCTGTGAATGGGTATTGAAAGATTAGTGAAAGAGGTAGCGAGAGGGAGCGAAGTGGACGGCATAAAGACAAAAGTTGTATATAAAGGCAAGATGGTCGACAATGGGTACAGAACATACACACAGACGTCAGCCCAAGGCACCTACGACTCCAACACCGAGATAGTGAGGAAAGTTTTAGAAGGTATACTTCAAGGGGAGGAATCCAGCACTACACCACCATGGAGGTGTCTATAAAAGATCTTCTCTCCTCACATAAAAAAAAATGGGTATAGAAGAGGAGATAGTACGGGGCAATAAGGTGTGGGGAGGCTATGTAATATGTGTTATATTTATTAAAACCAATGTAATTTGTACAAAAGCCCTTAAATGAAAAATATTGTGAAACGTTTTATATAAAATGAATTAATTTGCTTCGAAAAAAAAAACAAACAATTTTTACAATACAATTCTACATGTTTTGCTTCAAATCGGGCAATTGGGCGCAAATTCATTTATTTTTAGTACCCTCCGTTTTTTTTAAACAGACAATACGTGATTTGAAAGCTTTCTATTAATTTATCGACAACATGTGAGCATTGGTTTCATAGGTAGAAATAATATTTATAAACAGTGGACGCAAAATAATAATACTATTTCGCTATTCATGCTATTAATTGAAATAATAATAATAATTGAAATTTCGTTAGTTCTTTGCGGTTGCATTTATATACACACGGTAAAAACAATAACAAAAACATTTTGATTTGTGTGTGTGTATGTATTTGTATTTGTTTGTGCTATCTGTTGTTGTATGCAATAAAAAAATATTTTCATTTTGAAATGCCCGCAACAATTAAACAAGCTTTGTTATATACATGTATATAAATATATAAACGAATACGATTTATAGTTGTATTGGGTATCTTAAAACTACCTTAAATAAAGTAATTTAATTTAAAATAATAACTCTGATCGAAGCTTGGATAATTTTTTATACAGAGTGGTTAGGAAAACCCCGGCCACTTTTCTTACGACGCACACTGGTGTCGATTTAAAAAATAGTGGGCTTAGAAAGAAAATACATAGTGGGCCAAAAAAACGGTACAAGTAGTTTTGTACTCTCATACATCTTTGTGAGTTATTAATATTTTACCGACTGGAAGTAAACTTTAGCCACGAATCCGGCGCCTCCGCCATTTTTGCCTTTAGTAAATTTCCAAGTTTTCTCTACTAGTTTATTTAATCAAATTGCTGTAGTGCCTTAGTAATAACAATAAGCTTTTTACTTAGGATTTAGCCCGATTTTTCGATAAGACATCTATCGAAACATGGTCAAGTCTCAAAAAATCAAAAGTCATCGTTAGGCGTAGTTAAGGTTCGTTATTTTCGGGCACAAATGTTCTAAAGGGTTTTTTTTACAATATTTAAGCTTAAAAGAATGACACATATTCTTCATTTTTGTTTAAATAATTATTTACCTAAACACTTTTACGAAATTTCGTCAATTTTCAAAAAATCAAAAGTCATCGTTAGGCGTAGTTTAGGTTCGATATTTTTGGCCACAAATGTTGTACAGGGCTTTGTTTACAATATTTAAGCTTTAAAAAATGACACATATTCTTCATTTTTGTTTAAATAATTATTTACCCAGACACTTTTACGAAATTTCGTCAATTTTCAAAAAATCAAAAGTCATCGTTAGGCGTAGTTTAGGTTCGATATTTTTGGCCACAAATGTTGTACAGGGCTTTGTTTACAATATTTAAGCTTAAAAAAATGACACATATTCTTCATTTTTGTTTAAATAATTATTTACCCAGACACTTTTACGAAATTTCGTCAATTTTCAAAAAATCAAAAATCATCGTTAGGCGTAGTTTAGGTTCGATATTTTTGCCCACAAATGTTCCACGGGCCTTTGTTTACAATATTTAGGCTTAAAAAAATGACACATATTCTTCATTTTTGTTTAAATAATTATTTACCCAGACACTTTTACGAAATTTCGTCTATTTTCAAAAAATCAAAAGCTTAAATATTGTAAACAAAGGCCCATGGAACATTTGTAGCCGAAAATATCGAACCTAAACTACGCCCAACGATGACTTTTGATTTTTTGAAAATTGACGAAATTTCGTAAAAGTGTTTAGGTAAATAATTATTTAAACAAAATTTAAGAATATGTGTAATTTTTTTAAGCTTAAATATTGTAAACAAAGCCCTATAGAACAATTGTGGCCGAAAATATCGAACCTAAACTATGCCTAACGATGACTTTTGATTTTTTGAAAATTGACCATGTTTCGATGGATGTCTTATCGAAAAATAGGGGTAAATCCTAAGTTAAAAGCTTATTGTTATTACTATGGCACCACAGCAATTTGATTAATTATGAATTTTAATCCATTGTCTCTAAATTAGTAGAGAAAACTTGGAAATTTAATCAAGGAAAATATGGTGGAGGCGCCGGATTCGTAGCTGAAATTTATGGCTAACTTCCAGTCGGTTAATATTTTTACTTTCTCCGTTACGAAGTACGAGAAAGTATTGTGATCATAAAATTTTTTCAAAATTTTTTCTTACTGAAGTATCTGTTTTGGGGTCCGTAGATGCCATTTCAACAATTTTTGAAAAAAAAAATATTATGTCTGTGTGTGTGCGCGCGCGCGTGTGTGTGTGTGTGTAACAAAGTTAAAAAAATTGGGTGTTCCAAATTTGGCGTCCAACAGGGTATTATAAACCGCCAGAAGAATGCTATATAAATATCTATTAAAATTGTTCGTGCTTTATTATATTGTTTGTTCATCACGACTCTTTTGAGTAATTGGTTTATTAAAACATTTTGTACGCGAATGTTTACACGATCTTAAAATATAATTTTTGCTATACTTTGATCAATGGATCTTTGCGTGCACGTCATAGATAGCTAAAAATTTTAATGCGTTTACTCTCTCTCTCTACGATTAGACACAATCATGTGTGTACGTATGTCGTCCAAGGCGAGAAAACTCAGTCGTCGGCAGTGACACATACGCAAAGATCCATTGATCAAACTATAATAACTTGTGAAATGTAACTCACAGTCCTTAAAGACTGCAACAAGCAAATTACTGAAGAGAAAAATACGTAACTACAAATATAATTTTGTTAATAGCAGTGACAGTACTCGACAAGCTCGCTAGTTTATGCTAATCCTCAATTACATAAACCCACTGAAAAAGTTAATGACTAATACAATGAGGTCGATTAAATCAGTTGACATGCCCATTTCCATCCTTTATGCCATGTATCGGAATTTACATTACACTGACTGTATGTATATGTGTATGTGTGCGTGTGTGTACGTGAGATAATTTGTGCAATCCTTGCATTCAGTTTCGGTTTAGCGATAACCGAATTTTCGGCCCTTGTTATGTCGTTTGACTGGATTTCAGGGAATTTAATTATGCGGCAGCAAATCGCATTTATTTCAACATATTTTCATAATTATATTATGCATATTTGAATACGAAGTTATTTGGAATAATGCGGACGAGTTTATATTAACTTTGGAATATTGAAATATTTACGATTATTAATATTATCTCGTTAAACTTGATAAATTTCGTGCCGTTACAAAAAAAGTTACAGAAAAATTATCCAAAAATATAACAAATTGGAATTTCTGTCATAAATCCGGCCCCTCCACCATATGTGGATCTACTAAGTTTTTAAGTAATCTCTACGAATTTATCGAAAACGGATAAAAATTTATAATTACTCAAATAGTAGTGATGCTACAGTAATAACTATAAGCTCCTAACTTAAAGATTTTTCGATAAGACATCTACCGAAACATGGTCAATTTAAAAAATCTAAACTCATTGTTATGCGTAGTTTAGAATTGATATTTCTGGCAAATGTTCTAACAGGCTTTGTTAATAATATCTAACAATAAAAAAGACATATATTTTTAATTTTCGTTTCAATGATTTGTTAACTTAGCACATTTATGAAATTTGGTCAATTTTCAAAAATCAAAAGTCATTATTATTAGGCTTAGTTTAGGTTCGAACGTTTTTCGCGAAAAATATTCTAACGGGCTCTGTAAATAATATTAAGTAATAAAAACGACAAATCTTCTTATTCTAGAAGTAATTGTAGAAAATTTCAAGTCGATGGCAATTGTTTTTTTTTTCTAGTCAACAAAATTATTGGAATTTTTCACCATTGCATGGAATAAAATTATTTCAAAATATGGTAACGAATGTATAGCGCGTTTTATAGAAAAAAACTTCGAATGAATTTAGAGAAATTTCAGAAAGTTTTAAGTTGAGGTCAAGTTTTTGAATCGCTAAAATCATTAAAATTTCCACAAATTTACGCATTGAATGATTAAAAAAACTAGTGCTGAGGTATTAGTAGTTTTTTCAAAATCATAATCTTTAGTGTATTTAGAGTAATTGTAGACAAATGTTTTTGATTCTTTACCTTAGCACAATTAGGAAATATGGATAGTTTTCAAAAAAACCAAAAGATATTGTTCATTTAAATAATTTTTAACTTGGCAATTTTATTGAATTTGGCCAATTTAAAAAATCAAAAGTCACTGTTAGGCGTAGTTTATGTTCTAACAGGCTTTGTGAATAATATTAAGTAATGAAAAAAGGACACATATTTTTCAATTTTGTTTAAATTTTTCACAATATTCACTCTAATTACAGGAAATTGTTAAAACATTTGTGGGGTATGCATATTTTCACAGAATCAAGATCTTGAAATTTTACAGTAATTCTAGAAAATTTCAAGTCGATGGCGATTGTTTTTATATTTTTGTTCTGGTCACTGAAATTATTGAATTTTTTCGCAAATATATGCTATAAATCACAAAATATTAGAAAATTTGGAGCTTTTTACAAAATCAATATCTCAAATAAATTTGTAATTTTAGAAAGTTTGGCAATTGTGTTTGTATTTTTTACCTAGTCGCCAAAATTATTGTTTTTTTTTTTATAAATATACACAGGCTCTATCCACATAAAATTATCAAAGAACGTACTGATGTGATGTATGCAGTTTTTCAAAGAATCAATATTACGAATGAATTTAGAGTTATTTTACAAAGTTTCAAGTCGATGGAAATTGTATTTATATTTTTTTTCCAGTCGCCAAAATTATTAGAATTTGTCACAAATATACGCTCAAACCACATGCAATTATGAAACAATCTAGTGATGTGATGCAGTTTTTCACAGAATCAAAATCTCGAATGAATTTAACGTAATTGTAGAAAATTTCAAGTCGTTGGCAATTGTTTGAATTTTTTTTCTAGTCAACAAAATTATTGAAATTTTTCACAATTGTATGGAATAAAATTATTTCAAAATGTGGTAACGAATGTATGGCGGTTTTTTATAGAAAACAGATCTCGAATAAATTTAGAGTAATTGTAGAAAAATTCAAATCGATGGTAATTGTTTTATTTTTTTTTGTAGTCAACAAAATTATTGCAATTTTTCACAATTTCAAAAAAAATCATTAAAATTCCCACAAATTTACGCATGGAATGATTAAAAAAAACTAGTGTTGAGATATTAGTAGTTTTTCTCACAATCATAATCTATAATGTATTTAGAGTAATTATGGAAAATTTCTAGTCGTTCGCAATTGTTTTAATTTTTTTTTCTAGTCGACAAAATTATTGAAATTGAAAGTGTATGGAAAAAAAATATTTCAAAATATGGTAACAAATGTATAGCACTTTTTATAGAAAACATTATCTCGGACGAATTTAGAGTAATTTCAGAAAGTTTTAAGTTGAGGTCAAGTTCTTTTGAATCGCTAAAATCATTGAAATTCCTACAAATTTATGCATCGAATGATTAAAAAAACTAGTGTTGAAATATTAGTAGTTTTTCTCAAAATCATAATCGTTAATGTATTTAGAGTAATTGTAGAAAATTTCAAGTCGATGGCAATTGTTTTTATTTTTTTCAAACAAAATGATTGAAATTTTTCACTATTGCATGGAATAAAATTATTTTAAAATGTGGTATAGCGCTTTTCATAGAAAAAATTATCTCGAATGAATTTAGAGTAATTTCAGAAAGTTTTTTAAGTCGAGGTCAAGTTTTTACTTTCTCCGTTACGAAGTACGAGAAAGTATTGTGATCGTGATTTTTTTTTTCAAATTTTTTTTTTACGGAAATATCCATTTTGGGGTCCCTAGATGCCATTTCAACAATTTCTGGAAAAAAACAAAATTTGTGTCTGTGTGTGTGCGCTGTATCTCAAAAACTAATAGAGCAATTGATATGAAACTTGGAACATACGTCTTATTTGATAATCCGAAGAACTGAAAAGCTTTTGGTAAAATTTTGTACACCGGAAGTGGGTGTTTACCTTATAACAAAGAAATAAACATCTTTTGCTTGAAAATATTTTTCATAAAATTATTGCTATTTGAGAAAAAAATTTATTAACTTTTTTTTAATTTCTAGTTTATAATTATAAAACGTTAATAGTTACAACAAATTTATGTGAATAATAATTGCAGAGAATACCAAAATGAACAACTTTTAAAGAATTTTTTTTTTCTAAATCTCGTTAGTTTTTGAGTAAACCGAGTTTTTTAATTTGAAGTATAATTTTTCCATCTTTCGTTATTTTGACGTTTTAAACGTCAGTTTTATCCGAGTCTATGAAACGCTCGATGTACATTTAAAATATGATTTAAATAGAAAATAAACCATGAAAGCGTAAATATAAATGACTATGATACCATCGAGTCGGAGAAAGTAACATGATGGCCACATCACCATTTTTTTGAATCGCTAAAATCATTAAAATTTCCACAAATTTACCCACTAATCACATGGAATGATTCCAAAACCCAGTGTTGAGATTTACAAATATCTCAATTTCTTAGAATCATAATCTTCAATGAATTTAGAGTAATCGTAGAAAATTTCAAGTCGGTGCCAATTGTCTTTGTATTTTTTTTTCTAATCGCCAAAGTAATTTAAGCGCTTCTAGAAACGTACGTTCTGATCACATAAATTTACTGCAAATTCTAGTGATGTAAGTATTTCACAGAATTGATATTTCGGATGAATTTTGCGTAATTTTAAAAAGTGATTGTTCTTATATATATTTTTTCTAATCAGAATTTTCTTTTTAAATTTGTACAATGTACAATTATCAAATACCAAGTAAATACAACGTTTGGCTGACTTGCTATAATAAAAAAAAAAACTATTACTTGCTTCCATTCGTTCATCACTATTTTGTGATAAATGAATATATTGCTTTCTTGACTTGCATATTGCATCCGTAGTCTAGTTGCATAAAATCAGACTGATATTCCATGCGAATAAGTTACTAGGGTTACCAGACAGATTTACTTTACCGGAGAGCGGATATACCGGGTGTGGCACTTAAGACGCCTCGGACCATAGCTCCTTTACGATAAAAGCTATCGAAAAAAATCTAAGAACAAAGTGGTGCATAGTTACCGTCGCTATGTTTTAAAAATATTTCTAATCATCAGTGGCGTGCCGTACTCCAGTGGCGTACCAAACTTATGTTTTTTTAAATGGAATGCCCTATTTTTTATTGCAGATTTGGAAAGTGCTCGACGAGTACTTATTTTTTTATCTAACATGTTATACCCTTCACTTTAGCGGTTTCGCTGTTATAACCCCTTCTTTCAAAATTGCGCCCCATTTTTGAAATTTTTTTGTAGAGAAACTAATTGACGCCGGCACCTAAATTTTGAATTGAGGTACAGGTTAAGACCTCGTATACCTTCACATAATTTTTTTTCGGGTAATTTATGGCAAAAAAATAATTTTTGATTGATCTTCGCATGTTGTCATTTTTTCCGAAAATTTCAAATGGCACCCCCCTAAAAAAATTACGGCGTTGTACAGCCAAAACTCTAAATTTTTCATTGGTGTAAAAAAAATTACACATTGCATAACAAAATTTCGGAGAAAAAAGGAATTTCATCGCAAATGTCGGGAAACGTTTTCCGTTCCCAAGTGTGCCATGAGAAAACAAAAGATTGGTAATTGTCAAAGTAAATTATTAGACGTCAGTAGCAGCCATAAGTCATTTTTGATAAACGTTCTAAAAATGTTCCGAACTCAAGAGGAAATGGTTGACATGATATTTATTCTTGGAGAATGTAACAAGAATTGTTTCTTGGTCACGAGTGTACGCTGCGAGATATCCGCACAGGGCACATCCAAATGAACGTGCGTTTCAAAAAGTGTTGGAGAGATTTACTACTACGGGAAGTGTGAAACGGCCAAGGAGAGTTAGAAAGAAGGCAGTTATTACCGAAAATAATGAACTGCGGTATATCACCAGAAGTTGCGGTTATGCCTCCAGCAGGAAGTCATTTCGAACATTTAGTTTAAGTTGTTAAATTTTCTTTATCTGCATTTTTCATATCATGTTCAATAAATAGGTACATACTATTATGTTGACCGTATTTGTGTATTTGTTTTGGTACTTTGACAATTACCAATCTTTTGTTTTCTCATGGCACACTTGGGAACGGAAAACGTTTCCCGACATTTGCGATGAAATTCCTTTTTTCTCCGAAATTTTGTTATGCAATGTGTAATTTTTTTTACACCAATGAAAAATTTAGAGTTTTGGCTGTACAACGCCGTAATTTTTTTAGGGGGGTGCCATTTGAAATTTTCGGAAAAAATGACAACATGCGAAGATCAATCAAAAATTATTTTTTTTCCATAAATTACCCGAAAAAAAATTATGTGAAGGTATACGAGGTCTTAACCTGTACCTCAATTCAAAATTTAGGCGCCGGCGTCAATTAGTTTCTCTACAAAAAAATCTCAAAAATGGGGCGCAATTTTGAAAGAAGGGGTTATAACAGCGAAACCGCTAAAGTGAAGGGTATAACAGGTTAGATAAAAAAATAAGTACTCGTCGAGCACTTTCCAAATCTGCAATAAAAAATAGGGCATTCCATTTAAAAAAACATAAGTTTGGTACGCCACTGGAGTACGGCACGCCACTGATGATTAGAAATATTTTTAAAACATAGCGACGGTAACTATGCACCACTTTGTTCTTAGATTTTTTTCGATAGCTTTTATCGTAAAGGAGCTATGGTCCGAGGCGTCTTAAGTGCCACACCCGGTATAGTACAATCGCGCAGAGGTGACAGTGACTCATGCTTTTTCGATCTAATCATCGCGTCTGGATAAATATCTATACTCGTTCGCATGCTTAAGAAAAACGAAATGAAATACGAAACGTATGTCGATATGTAAATTCAAGGGCTAAGTGCACCGTATGTCTTTTCTCATTCTAACTATTCTAACCTCAAAATTCACGTGCTTGTATCTGGTTTTGACCGTCTCCGATTTCGATCTAGTTAAGAGAAGAATTGATTGTATCCATTTCATTAATTAAAAGGTTAAATTTAATGACCAATTTCCGGTTGTCTTTACCGATTGCCGAAAAATGCACTCGCGAAGTTCCGGCGGGAAAATATTTGCACGCTCGAGAATTTTTTAATTTCCCGCCTAGACTGAATAGAATTATTTTACGGACATACGTTTACTAGAAATTTAATTCAGGCAACATGGAGCGATGAGTCACTGTCGCCTCTGCGCGATTGTATAATATAATAATAATATTATAGCGTAATATTAATAAAAAGAGTGTTTTAATTCATATAATTTAATCCTCCCTTATCTGTGATTAATCTGGCTTCACTCTTCGCCGTATTTCAAAGACCAAAAGTCCGCCGTGGTCTTTACAGATATAAAGATGTTTGATGTCAAGATTTTCTGTTTAGATGCCCCCCAGATCTACTTAATGTTTTATTAAACAAGTTATGCGAAGCTCTTTGATTCCACCGACAATGTGCTCCATCAAGCATTCGCATTTATAATTTCTTTTTCTCCGCGTAATCCACAGACCCAATCCTAATTATCTAAATACATCCGCCTGTCCTTTGTTGTGCGCAGATGATACGGCTCGAAAAGCACGTGCCTCCGGATTATTTAAGACTCAGTACTGATCAATAGTCTAGAATTATGGTTTTCTTAATGGATAATATCAATAACCTGTTCATCATGATCACAGTGGCGGTAATCGGGTAATTACCCCCCCCAAGATTTTTTCGCGTAACAATTTTTATTGTTAAAAATTACCGATATTCCATATTCCAAACAAATTATATAACCGGCAGATTTTTCCAACGCTTTAAAACGTTGGAAAAGGATAGGGAGATTTCATGGAACAGGTGTATGCAGTGGCGGCTCGTGGAACATTTTGATGGTAGAGCCACTTAACATATAATATAATAATGCACAGTGGGTCAAAAAGAAAACGGTACAAATAGTTTTGTACTGTTATATCTTCGTGAGCTATTAGTGTTTTAAAATAATTAATACAACAGTGAAAAGCCCAATTTTTACAGATAAGATGAAGTACTTTTGCTCTAAAAAATAATACGTAAACTTGTGCCCGGAGCAGTGGCGGCTCTACAAAAATTTTGACGGTAGAGCCACTTAGCACACACAATATATCTCACCGTCTTATTTTTTAGGAAAGAAAAATCGATCAGAAGAAGCACTAAAAAAAAAAACGAAAAATAGCCCGCACGGGGCTGTTTCTCTGTACGGCAGAGTTCAATTTGAAAATCGCATCCGCGAAAGCCACTATAGTGGCGCATAGTGTAATACTTTAAGAATTTAAAACTTATTTTTGGTTAAAAAACGAAAAATTATTTTTTATGATATCTATATCTCTTTAATGACTATCGAAAAGAAAAAAAAGAAAAATTAGAAGATTTAAAACGTTGAGTTGTAGTAAGTTATTTTTAAGTTATTTTATATAGTTTATTTTTGTGTAATGGTTTGTTAGTTGACCTAAGTTACTCTTTATTTTGACGTGTCTCGCATTGTAAATACAATGCAAAAGACCAACTCTTATCTTATCTTAAAGAATTTGCAAAATCTTTCCTTTCGTTTAAGAATTATCCTCAAAAAACTACAAATTTCTAAAAATCTATTCGGCGAGTACAACACTTTGCTGAAAGAATTTGCCAAATTTGGTCATCCGTTCACAATTTATCTTAAATAAATGATTTTTTTGGTCCTGTACATTTATTCGATGAGTAGAAATACTTTTCAGGAGGAATTTTTAAAATCGACCATTTTGTTCAAGAGCTATCTTCTCAAAACCACACAACTATTGAGCAATTATTTTTTTTATATACACATACTTTGTTGAAAGATTTTTCAATATATGTTTATCCATTCAAGAGTTGTCCTTAAAGACCAGAAAACAATTAAATGACAAATTTAATTTTTTGGTCTTAACTGCATCTATTCGACTTTGCTGGAAGAATTTCCCAAATTCGATCATCCGTTCAAGAGTTATCCTCAAAAACCAGAAATCAATTGAAGGAAACATTTAATTTTTTTGGTCTTATCTGCATCCCTTCGACGAGTACAACACTTTTCTGGAAGAATTTGCCAAATTTGGTCATACGTTGAAGAGTTATCCTGTGAAACCCGAAAAACAATTGAACAAATTTAATTTTTTGGTTCTTTTTTTTATTTTAATCAAATTTAGATATAGTACATAACAAATTATAACAAAGTACATCACAACAAAATCAAATTCTACAGCTAATTGAATACGTCACAGAAAATAAGAACAAAATTATTTGCAATTGATTTAATCCTCTACTGAGTAATATTCTTTTTCCATCAGTCGAGACATTTTTTCTACATCTTCCGGATAAATATAAGACTTTGCCGAAAGAATTTTACAAATCTCGTCCTCGGTTCAAAAGTTAAAATGTTGAAAATTAAAAAAATTCAATTTTTGCATTTTGTGTTAATGTCAAGAGAAAATTTCCTAACCCGTAATAAAATTACATAAAATTTGTCATATTTTGAAGTTTAAATCATCACAATTGAATAATGCGTGCGGCAGTAGTGCAATTTAAAAAAAATCAAAATCTTGGAAATTTAAAAACTGCAATTTTGCATTTCGTGTTAATTTCACGAGAAAATATTGTAATCCGTTTTAAAATAACAGTAAATTCGCCATATTTTGACGTTTAAATAATTAAAATCGGACTATGCACTCGGCAGGTGTAAAATTCCAAAAATTAAAATCGCGGTTTTTTAAATTCTGGAAATTTTAAAAATTGCAATCTTTTACATTTTGCGTTAATTTCGCGAGAAAATATATGAATCCATTTTAAATTAACACTAAATTCGACATATTTTAAAATTTAAATAATTATAATCGGATAATGCGTTCGGCAGGTGTGCAATTTCAAAAATCGAAATTTCGATTTTAAAAAGTGAGTTTTTTGCATTTTGTGTTAATTTCACGAAAATGTTTTGTAATCTGTTTTAACATTACACTAAATTTGCCACATTTTGACGTGTTTAAATCATCAAAATCGGACGACGCATTCGGCAGGTGTGCAATTTAAAATATCAAAATCGCGACAAAAATTACAAATTTAACGATGGCTACTTTTAACTGCTACAAAAATGACAATTTTCAACCTCCAAAAACTACAATCTTGAAATGCCAAAATTGATCATTTTCAATAACCAAAAACTTATATTTTCAACTGCTAAACATGGCAATTTTCAACTGCCAAAAACCACAATTCCCAACTGTCAAAAATGACAAATTTTCAACTGCAATCAATTATCGTTTCAACTGTCAAAAACTGTAATTTTTATCTGCTTATAATGACCATCTGCTTACTGGTAGAAATGACAATTTGTGGCTGTTTTCAACTGCCAAAAATAATTGGAGCTATAAAAAATGATAATTTTCAACCCCCAAAAACTACAATCTTGAAATGCCAAAATTGATCATTTTCAACAACCAAAAACTTATATTGTCAACTGCTAAAAATGGCAATTTTCAACTGCCAAAACCACAATTTCCAACTGTCAAAAATGACACTTTTCTGAAAGAATTTTTATCTGCCATTTTGTTCAAGAGTTATGCTTTTAAAACCGCAAAAAAATGAACGATGAATTTAATGTTTTATCTTATCTGCATCAATTCAGTGAGCACAATACTTTTCCGGAAGAATTTTCAAAATCAGATTATCCGTTACACGAGTTATCCTCAAAAAACGAACGACGGGTAACACTTTACTGGATGAATTTTTAAAATGTGGCCATCCTTTCAAGCAATTGAACGACGAATTTATTTTTTGTTTTTATCTGCACCTATTCGCTGAGTGAACAACATATTGCACCAAGAATTTTCAAAATCTGGTGATGCATTCAAGATTTTTTTTTGCATATAACATTTTTTTGTGAGACTTCCAGGAACTAGGATATGCTAAATAGCTTTAGTCGTAAATAGTGCTTAGATCGACTGGAAACGCCTAAAACACGAGGAAAAAATAGTTTTTAGCCACTGGGTGTATGAGAGCGGAAGCGCCAGTTTATTTATCTTTTTTGTTACCCCCCCCCCCCTAGACTAGTTGGTTGGAAACGCCCTTGCATGCTCAGAAACAAACTCGATATCCCACTGTAACATTTAACCTCAAGACAATTGGGGATGCCTCGTTAGCGAGTTGCAAAGCTTGCATGAAGCTAAAAGAACAAAATTGATTTTTGGCAACCTCGCTTTTCTTTAAAACAAAGTGGGCGTATTTTTTCCTGTCTTTATCTATCATATTAGTTCACGTCTAAACTCTGCGACGCCGGAGAGCATCGTATGAGTATTTGTTTTTAATTAGTATCCTTTCGTCCTCTTTCTCGCCGTCTCGCCATTCCCATTCAGGTCTATAAACCTCACGTTGAGAGTGCACGTGATTGATTTTGAGTTTGAGCAATCCAATTATCGGTTTCTTGGGAGGACTGGTGCATTTGGTGCTTCATGCTTTATGGCCCTTACACTTTCTTAACATGTGTTCAGTTTAATTGATCTGCAAAAGCTGAACGTTTGCCAATAAGTTTAATTGCTTTATTAATTAAGTCACGTATGAGTTTATGACTTCCCCGGTAATTAATCTAAAATTACACACAGTCCCGTCCCTATTCACGACCCGACATCAAGTCGTTTACACCGCCATTATATTACTAACAGCTTACGAAGATTACGTGTAAAAAATAATTCATCATGATTATGACAGGCTTTACAAAGCTGCTCGGTATTTTCATGCCGGAATCCGCGATTGCCGTTTCCTTCATTTATTTGGGCATTATTCCCATTACATTTCCTCCCTTTATCCTCCTTTGCCAATTTTCCACGGCTCTGCAACACTTGCAGCGAATTTGATTAAAACGATATACACACACCCGGCAATAAAACACTGGGGATTAATGCGTTTTACTGTTCCAATCCGGAAGATCCATCTTCGCAGTAGCACTAAACGTGATTTAATTAAAAATCGCCCAGTAACGTTGGTTTATTTAATCGCATTCATAAACATGGAATGGGCGATTTAAAATTATGGGTGGGATTCAATTAAATGCTAGGTCACCTTTTATTGCGTTAGATTTTTTATTTTTATTTATTTTTTTTCTGTTGCCACCCTACGGCGACTGAATGAATCACGGAGTGCGAAAATTTAAATAATAATTGGATTCCGGTCGAAACTCTTTTCACATGGTAATCAACATTTCGGAGTCCGAGGTTATTTCGCTTTTATTCGGGAGCGTGACTGATGTTTGAATATCATTTATGATACACTAGAAGACGTGGGATCCATACATTTCTTTTTTTTTAGTTTTGCTAATTCGGAATTATTTTTCAATTGATAACTCATAAAGTATGTTCATTAAAAAAAAAACCTCAAGTGTGCCATGATTTTTTATTTTTACAAATTTAAGTTGGTAACACATATTGAGGTTATGTTACTTGCGGCTTGTATTAATTTGCTGTGATAAACGACGCAGAGAAGACCTAGGTTCACCTTTCAAAATTCCTGGGGCTATGTTAATAGCATCTTGAGTTCGTTTAACTGGTCTCCCACTTCCTGGTTTACGAAGAATGAAATTTCATGAAATAATACAACAGATCGTGATAAGGTATTTTTAAATTCATCATAAATAATGAGAACGTTAGGAAATTCTTCCTGAAACTCTGCCATAGGTGCGTCGAATTTCCGTCCACTTTAGTCCCAGTTCGGAAATAACTTTCTCCACAACCACCATAGAATTTAGGCATTCTGAAATCAATTTTGATTATAGAACGTACACATTCTCACTTTTGTTATGGAATAAAACACTGTGTGCTTATGTGTTTTGCATGTAATTCATTCCATAACAAGGTATAGAATGAATATTCTCACATCGTTTCGAATAAAACAATTAGCCTTGGATATCACAATTGTCAAAATACTATAAACATAACCACAAATGTGATACTAAAACGTAAGTTCTTTGTGTTCATTATTTTATTAGTCTATTTTATCTGGTCGAGGAGAAAGTATAGTCTGCTACTCGGTAAGAATGGAAATTCTGATGCTCGTGATTCCTCACGCTCGCCTAGCGGCTCGCGCTCGAAATATTCCACTCGCATCGAATTTCCATTCTAACCTTGTTACAGAATATACTATTCAACTAGAAACGTTTTTGCTGGTTGCTGCATTGTGACCACGGAATAATTGTGACTTTTAGAACGATCCGACGTTTTGTTTGTCAATTCCTAACATGAGTGCCAACTTAAATTTAAAAAAATAAAAAATCATGGCACACTTGAGGTTGTTTTTTTAATGAACATACAATATAGTTCATCCGTTGAGAGCTGACGGCGACTCATGCATTTTCGTACTAAGAATTGCTTTGCATTTTATATCTATCTTTTTTCTATCACGTACGAAACAGTATGAAATAAAAGACGAAACGTGTGTCTGCGTGTTAAAGAATAGGGCAGCGTAAACGTAGGTCTAAGCTCACGCATGACTCTTGCATCGCATTGGCACGCTTCATATAAACACCCAAAACACGCGAGCGCCACGTCAAATAACATAACCGTGAAAAGTTTGCGCGAGAATTTTTGAATATCCCGCCAATGAAAATCAGCGCGGCACCAAATTTTCTTACGGACATACGTTTACTTAAATCTTGATTCATGCTATTTTAAGCGACGAGTCACAGGCAGCTCTCAGCGGCCCGACTATATAATTGTTTTTCAATTATTATTCATTAAAATGGCTATTGAAATAATTGATAAAAAACAACTTTTAATGAGGTGGGAATTGCCGTAGAGTTGTAATTAGGAAAATAGTTTTTTTAATTCCGCATAGAATGACATAAAAATATACAGGGGCTCCAATTAAAAATAACAAAAATTGAGTGCTTTGAAGTTTGAAAAGTTTTACAATACATTTTGGACACCCTGTATAATGCATATTATTAAAAACTTGGTTAACGGGATTGTCAGACCTTATTTAATAAGTACCTTGTATAATTTTATTAACTAAGCACTATTTTTATGTTTTAATGATTTTTTAAACCAGTGGTGTAAAATTGTTTTTTTTTCTGCTATAACTGAACCGATTTCAATAAATTTTTAGGCGTATATAGGCAGTGCCGGTGTAAAGTATAGGCAAGGCAGGCAGCCGCCTGTAGCAGCCAATTCCAGAGGCGGCGACTGTTTTTTGTTTTGTTTTTTTTTGTTTTTTTTTTGGCGTCGACTGCGAGGTCATCTGCCACCACCGTTTGTGTTAACGACTGTTGAATGATCAAAATAAATATTTGTTTATGAACCACACATCATGAAAGTTTAAAGTTTTTTTTTTTTGCATAGGTTTGACCATTGACCACTAAAGTTTAAAGTTGCATATTTTAATTCACTAGATATTGCGATTTAATCAACGGAGGAGCGTTTTCAACAATTACCAACTTGCAATAACACGTTTGGATTTTACAACAATCTTTCAGAATTATCAAATTGGAAACGAGAGGGTATATTAAAACATTGTTCGGATCTTGAAGAGACACTCACCCATAAGCATAACAATAATAATAAAGATGTTGATGGAATTCAGCTTTTAGAAGGGGTAACTAGTTTTTCCTAGGCTTAAGTTTGATGTATGTGAAATTGTGTTCTTTATGTGAAATTGTGAAATGTAAAAATGTAGGAAAAGTAACTGGTGATGAACGACGGCTCCGCAGCGCTGCGCCGTCGTCCATGCGGGGCCCATCAAAATTAAACGATTAAATTGCGCTGCGCCATCAATAAAAAAACATTTTTTTTTTCTAAATTAACATTAATTTTTCAAGTTTTAATTTTCAATTTTTTATTTCTCATTTTCATTTTACACTTTTCATTTTTTATGCTTCATTTTTATTTTTTATTTTTATTTTTAATTCTTTTTTTAAAGCCAGTTGTATCCTCTACGATCCCTGAAAATTTCAGCTTTCCGACTTAAAAAGAAAAAAAATTGTCCTTGAAAGAAGGAAAACGAACCCAGGGGGTGCAAATGGTGAAGGGGTAGTTCCAAAAATTTTGAAAAAATATCTTCTGCCATCCCCGAAAGTTTCAGCTTTCTGACTTTAAAAGAAAGAAATGCATCCTTTAAAGAAGAAAAACGAACCCGGGAGGTGCAAATGGTGCGTAGGGGTAGTTCCAAAAATTTTGAAAAAATATG
The DNA here is from genome assembly GCA_910593695.2 of Ocypus olens. Taxonomy (NCBI): domain Eukaryota; kingdom Metazoa; phylum Arthropoda; class Insecta; order Coleoptera; family Staphylinidae; genus Ocypus; species Ocypus olens. The sequence continues at coordinate 17,509,026 of OU343059.1, read as the reverse complement.
TTCTGCCCTCCCTGAAGGTTTCAGTTTTTCGACTTTAAAAGAAAAAAATCGTTCCTTAAAAGAAGAAAAACGAACCCAGGGGTGCAAATGAAGCGTAAGGTAGTTAAAAAAATTTTGACAAAATATCTTCTGCCATCCCTGAAAGTTTCAGCTTTTCGACTTTAAAAGAAAGAAATTCGTCCTTTAAAGAAGAAAAACGAACCCAGGGGGTGCAAATGGTGCGTAGGGGTAGTTTCAAAAATTTTGAAAAAATATCTTCTGTCATCCCTAAAAGTTTCAGTTTTTCGACTTAAAAGGAAAAAAAAACGTCCCTAAAAGAAAAAAAAACGAACGCAGAGGGTTCAAATAGCGCGTAGGGGTGGTTCCAAAAATTTTGAAAAAATTCCCAATGAAAGTCAGTCATCGCTCCCGTCATCCCTGAAAGTTTCAGCTTTTCAACTTAAAAAGAAAAAAATACGTCCTTAAAAGAAGAAAACCGAACCACCCCCTGGATTGGTGGCGTTGGTTGGCGCGTAGTGGTGGTTCTAAAAATGTTGAAAAAAATCCCAATGAAAGCCAGTTATCCCTTCTGCCATCCCTGAAGGTTTCAGCTTTTCCACTTAAAAAGAAAAAAATACGTCCTTAAAAGAACAAAAAAAAAAATTTTACCCGGTTTTTAAAAAATCAAATCTCGGAAACGGGGCAAAAATTCAAAAAAATGGCACGATCAATTTTAGATATTTTCTTTAAGATTATTTTAAGACATACCGGGATCGTCCAGCTCCGGCGGTTACGGAGGAGTTATTTTTTTTTTTTGGAAACGTGCAAAAATTGAAAATCTGCGTTTGAAAAACTAAATCTATAATTGGTAGAAAGACAATATCTACTTCCCCGGCACTTGGAGCGGAATGACAATCGTGAACAATTTTTCACGCAGAAGCGTGTCCGAAACGGATTTCAATTATATTTCACTGCAGAGGTATTCAGAACTGACACGAACTGTCAACTGAAATCAACTGTTTATTAAAATTGTTAATATAGAGATCGTCGTCATGGTGAAGGTAAATAAATTTTTAACCATTTGCAATTTTTTTTGTCCGCCGTTTTAAATGCACCTTTTTACACAAGAGTTGAATTATCTATTGAAACTTATATAGCAAGATCCATTAATAAATAAAATATTTAAAAGTTTAAAAGGTAGAAAGAAAATATTATCGTCACTTACTAAATATTACATTTTATATTTTACCTATATATTTTATTTTTCTTCATATTAAATTTGTAAAAGAGTTCTATAAATCAATACTTGTTTTTTATGCTGGAATGCTGTAACAGTAAAACAGTTTTTTAATAGTCCTTTTAATAAAATAAAATAATTATGTAGCCGTCATGTAACTTTCTCCGATTTGATAGTATAAAATTGATTTTTCGTTATATCTTTCACACTTATGGATTTTTTTGTTCAAATACTACAGAATGGATAACACGTTCCTTTCAGAATAATGCATGTAATAGACTCAATAACTAAAACAAAGTTAAACATGAATTAAAATTAAATTCCATTAATATTTTACATTAAGTGTTACATTTGCGCATTTTTTGAGCTCCACTGTTAACTGTAAGCTCCTAAAAAGTCAGTGGTTTATTAATATTGATCTTCTCCTTCAGAAAGCCCCTCAGAAAAAAATCTGGAGACGTCATATCAATCTCGCAGAGGTCACCATTTTTTGAGATTTAAAAAATCAAAGGCTTTTGATCATGTTCAACACAATATTATTATCGAAAAACTTATTTCTTTGGGCGTGGGTGACGGTGTGATTCGTTGGTTTTCCAGTTTTTTATGTGGTCGTCAACAATTTGTTAGGATGGGTAGTTCAGTGTCGCAAAGTACAGAAGTATCGTCAGGGGTTCCACAGGGTTCCCATTGCGGTCCAGTTTTATTTTTAATATTATTATCAGACACAGCATTGAGTACAGCAGGTTTCTTTTATTTGCCGACGATTTAAAGCTATATTCAGTAATAAATAATGAACTTGATCAGCATAACTTACAGTCAGATTTAGTGAAGTTGACTTCTTGGTGTAATACTAACTCGTTGCACTTAAACTTAAAGAAATGCTGCACCATCACATTTTATAAATCAAAGCGGCAAGAATTTGATTACTTCCTTAATAATATTAAGCTAAAGAGAGTGGAAAATGTTGTAGACCTTGGTGTATTATTTGATACTCGTTTGAATTTTTTTCTACATATTAATAATATCTGTAATAAAGCATGTCAAATTCTAGGGTCTGTCAAGCGCTTTTCTCGAAGTTTCAGTATTTCAACAATCAGGCATTTATATAAGGCATTAGTAGTGCCTCATTTAGAGTACGCTTCTAATGTGTGGTCACCCTATTATAAAAATGCAATAGCCGGAATTGAGAGAGTGCAGAACAAATTCTTAGAATATGTTTCACAAAACATGGGAAATTCTCGTATGGGATACAGTAGATCTCAAATGCTACTCGAAATTAACTTAAGCCAATTACACCAGAGGCGTATTTTGCACGATATTTATTTTGTATTTAAAATTGTTAATGGTATCATAAATTCCCGCGAATTATTGGCGATGTTCAATTTTATTACCTCCAACCACTCGGATAAGATCAAGGAAGCTCTTCTGTATTCAACGCTGCACCTCTAATTTTGCGAAAAACTTGCCAATCAATCGCATGATGGCATTTATAAATATTTTATGCGGTCATTCAAACTGTGATTTATTTTCGGAGTCATTCTTAGAATTTAAGAACCGCATCAAACGCATGGATCTGGACTTGTTTTTAAAATTTTATCAATAATATTATTTTAGCTGTGCAAGTTTTACCCGTTTTATTTTATTTTGTTTATATTTATTTTAACATGTTCTGTTCGTCATTGCTATTTATGTGATTTTTAGTGCGATTTATTTTTATATGTAAATTACCTTATTTCTGAAAAAAAAAAATTCTCGCTACATTTACAATATGTTTTTATTTTTGTTTTAAGTAATTTTGTAAAAGGAGATTTTCCGTTAATAAATCTATTATTATTATTATTATTATTAAAAAAATTGTTCCCGCAGCAAGTTTATTATCTCACGAAAGGTGTGGGCTGCAGCACCATCTTGCTGAAACCATATGCGCCATTACTCTTGTCCGCTCGCAAGAGTGTAAAGAGGAAGCGCTAACGATATATAAATCTTGCTAGATTAGCACAACTGATAAAATGGATACAAATTTCAGAAGTTTATTAAACCAATTTAAACTTAAACCATTTTTATTTTCTAATATAATCTAGACGTGGATATATAAAATAAAAATAGGTAACTTGGACAGGAAGGGGTTTTGAATAAAAAAAATATATGAAAGACCTCCCTTAATTTTTGTTGAAAAATGACCCTTTAAAATATTTCGCATCAATTTAGAAACACGCTGTATATAGGTAGAAAATAATTATACAATAGCTATAAATATAGGAGTGTATATTAGATCAAGATGATCGTTTAAGAAGGATATGTTTTATCATCAGCACATCAACCCAGACTAAACGAAATTACAATTCTTCAACCGTTAAAAATTGGCCATTCTGGTAAAAAATAAAATGTCTCTTAGTTTAGTAACTACAAAGGATGTCCTCATTTTGTATTAATGCACCAAACAAATTTATTCAAGTGAAAACATGATGACATATGAACATTTGTTAATTTTATTATTGCACCGTTGATTATTTTTTAATGTGGAGAGGTTTTTCATTCGAAATAGTTTATTTGTACGATCTAGACTAAATAACTTTCGAGCCAATACTATTTTTACGTTAACACCGAATTGATTGGCGCCAATCAATCATTAGTTCTGAAGAATAAAATAAGCAGCATTTCATCGTAGATTTTTTTTCTTCTAAACAATCTGTATTCAAACTTGTTAGCAGCGGAGGCAACGAAAGTGAAATTAAAATGTTTTGAAAAATATTTATATGGGATTTTGATCCCGGTTAAATCAGCCAATTTTTTTTTCACGTTTTTCTGCTGTTTTCATCAAGTTTTTGGAGTTCCATGACCCGTAAAAAATCTGGAAAAAATGCCGTTCTCTAGAACGCAAAACGTATCGAATTGATGAAACAGTGCCATTAGAAGCGCCACAGGCATCACACAAGAATAGCTATTTACTTTAATACCTAATACAAGTCGTGTCATCTCTTCCAATATACATTTGTATACTTTCCTGTTACTTAAGGGGGCATTTACGTTTGGAGCCCCGAAAAAAGGCATTTTTAATGATTTTTTTCAGAGCGAAGTGACAAATTATAAAAAATGGCCCTTTTGCATTATAAAGTACACCTTTTGTGCTTCGTATTCACATATTAGTAGAAAGTTTAAGTTATAAAATCCCCTTCTTTCAGCTCCGCAAGATATGCTTGATTCCGCGGTTACAATGATTTCTCTTTGCCCATTAATCTGAAACGCGAAATTAAAACGGCATCTTAAAGGAGAGTATATTTCCTTGTCGTTGAAGATCCGATTTTATAAATTCGAATTTTCAACAAAATTGCGAACCTTCAAAGTTAGAGTGCCGATTTTCGATTAAAAAAAATCATTTAAAAAAAAATAGAAGAAGTTGAAATTTTCAAAATCGGATCCGTCAACAACAAGGCAATACTATAAGCTATCAATAAAAAAAAATAATAGGCAGATCGGTTAATCCGGCTTCAAGTTATCATTGCAACCGACTTGAAAAACACTGTTTTGAGAAAAACGCGTTTAAAGTTTTAGAACACTTTTACTCTATTGTAAAACTGAATTTATTCAACTTCACGTCAATTCCTGGAGGAATACAATGAGCTCTCCTGATCGAAATTTTCGTCCATTTGTTGGTTTTAAGCAAGGATAAGTCTTATACTAGCCTTCGGAGACTAATGTTTTGCTCAAATTCCCGCAGGTGTATACAGTCGTTGTTTTCTGCGAATTGAGCCGCGTTTTGTCCAATCCTCACTTCGATAGTCTTCAATATTTGCTATTAAGATGTCCTCCGTTGAACAAACAAATAGAGTAATATAAGCCACGATTTGAACGACTTGTGTTGCTGTTTATTATCTTCGGTGCTATCCTACCGATCATATTGTTAAAACTGTCGCTGTCAGCTTGTTTCTATCTTCAATGCCTTTGCGATTTTTTTTGTATTTCTATCTCAAAAGTTATTTATATAGTAAATACCACAAAAGAAACAGTTGTATAAGCATCCGACTCTTTTACCTGCGCAGAAAGGGGAGACGCACGCCTGTGCACTGCCCGACAAAACGCGTTGTAACCTCTTTATTTATTCGAATTTCACAAAACGGTTTTAGGCCAACATTCTTGAAGGTTAAAACTGTCAAAAAATGTAAATGAAAAAAAAAACGATTTTTTTAAACCGACAAACGTATGATGAATAAAATTAACTTTCTGAGCATTATTGATCTAGAACTGCAGTTTCTTCACCTCCAACTGTAGTTCAAATGATTTATTTCAACGAACGCAAAACCTTTCGAATTGATGGAAAAGCGCCATTGGAAGCATCACAGACATCATACAAGAACAACTATTTCATTATTAAAATGAATATGTTTTGCTTAATCTAGATTTAAATGCCACGTAAACTATTCTAATTTAATTAGTAATTGTGAAATGATCTATATAAATACTAATCAAATTATAACAGTATATCTTACGTTTCAATCTGAAAGAAGGAAAGCATTACCATTGTAATATATTCTTGTTTGATAACTTTGGGGCGCTTGAAATTTTTCAACATTTAAAAAAAAATATATTGTTTTAGTCACGGGTACGTTTCAGTATATTATTTAAGGACTATAATCAATCATTGCAGTTTTAATAACACACTTTTTGCATACGAACGGGGTCAAATGTGTTGACAGGGATATTGGGAAATCGATTAATTAGACCAATTACGAGAGAAATTTCAACGGTTTTTACGAAACCTCTCAGGACCTCGTCGACTAGAAATAGTCAATAGTGCTTGATTATAACAGAGCCAAGTGGATTATTAGCGTAATACCCTTAGGTTTACAATCATCCAGAGTAATTATTAAATCCAATATAAAATTTAATAGGAAAAAATAAAATAAAATGCCAAAACGTACATCAAAAATTATAACATGACCCTCCATCAATATTCACCCTAAAACCACCCGCTCACCCTGTACCATAACCAACCGCTGTATATATGGAAAGAAGATGAAGATCAAAACAAGATGGTAGAAATACCGCGAAAATAAAAAAAAAGCTATTTGTATATATTATGTCTATACAGGGTGCCCGTTTTTGGAGCTCAAGCATGAGGATCTCGGTTATTTGAAGAGATACAAGGTCGGTTAAATTAGGGCAAAGTTGCCCAATCTGAAGTGTAACATAATGCCGTTTTGAAACATAAAATATTCCGACTACTTCCGAAGATATCCGAAAAAAATCGAAATTTTCAAAAAATGTTTTTATTTTTTTGCGAGACTATTTATACAGATCCTTCAAAACAATTGACACTTTATCATTGCCACTTTGTACGCTCTACAACGTGGTGATAAAATAATAAAAATTCGACGTGTCGATTTCCGGGAAACATAATCAACTTTGTTTTTTCTTGTAGAAGGCGCCATCTTGTATTTTTACATTTTCAAATACAGATTTTTTTCTGATTACGGTGTCATGTGTTGGGGTTTGGTCTAGTAGTTTAATGGATATGCCAAAAATCCTGTTTTTGCAAAGAGTGCCTTGGAAATGACAGCCACACTTTTGTTTTGCATAATACATTTACGAAAAGTTAAAATACAAAAAATATAAACAAATAATAAAAATCACCCTCGAAATGAATAAATCCTGAATATTTCAACAGAAGCGCATGGCGTAGAATAATTCTACCAGTGGCGTGTGGCTAAATCCTGGCCATTACAAGAATAATAAGGTTCTATTTCAGTCTTCGAAAATATTATTACAAGGTATAATCCGATTTTGCATAATTAAAATCTCATAATTGAGTTCTTAGACAAACAAGATTTGTTTGCGTGATTTATGTGTACATGTTATTCCGTAGATTGGCGGAATTACAGAGTTCGGCCTTGTTCATCAGTAATGTAATTGGGTCTAATTAACTCGACAATCATAACAAATAATAAATGTAAATAATTTCAGCAAGCAAAATTTATTACCTACCATAAAATTTCAGTTCAGTCAATAAATTGCGTTTTATACCGATATAAAAACCTCACACATGGATATAAAAGTTAGATTTAATAAAAACGAAATATACATTACAAAACATAATACTGCAAGGACGATTAAACAAAAACCTACTCGAATGCCAAATATTGAACTACACAAAATACATTTGCTCGTTATAAATAGTTACAGGTGAAAACACCAAAGTGGCGGAATCTGTACTAATCACAATTCGAGTGGCATAACCACCGATTGAATGCCAACGGCAGCAAATATAAAAATAATAATCATGATGATGGTTGCGACCGCTACTACGTGGTAATCCATAATTCAGTGCTATAACAATAATAATATACTGGTTTCAATGAAAAATGCAACACCAAGAAGTTATGATCAGATTTTAATGAAAATTTCACAGAAGTTGTGTTTGAATGTCTCAAGTAAACGATCAAAATTTCAGTTGAAAAACTTACTTACACAAGAATTTTTTTTAATAATGAGTCGGTCCTCCGTTGTTTCTAATGCACTCATTCACGCAATTCGGCATGTTTTGATGAGGTGATCAATATCTTCTTGGGGTAGCTCATCCCAAGCTTCCTGAATCCGCAAACGAAGTTTGTCTAAAGTGTCTGGGGCACGGGGTAAATTTCCTAGTCTGACACCTATCATATCCCAAACATGTTCGATGGGTGAAAGGTCTGGTGAACGAGAAGGCCATGGAAGCACTACAACGTTAGCTTCTTCTAAACACTCTATTGTTACCCTTGCTGTATGTGGGCTAAAAGATAGGGTTTTGCAACCCTTGTAAGTACGGCAGTGCAAGGGGCTCTAGAATAGTCTGTACGTAGCGATAAGCATTTAGGGTGCCAGGAATAAAAAGTAGAGGGGACCTACCACCATACGTGATGGCACCCCAAATCATCACCCCCTGCGTGAGAGCAGTATTCCGAGGAAGCGCGAAGTCCATTTTTCTGCGTTTCCCGCGGAAACGTCTGACACGTCTACGTTCATCGTTGGCCCACAAACAAAATCTGGATTCGTCAGTGAACACAATTTGTTGCCATTCTTGTCTCCAATTCACCCGTTCTCTACACCATTCCAACCTAGAAGCTCTATGACGTGGAGTCAGGAGAAGGCAAAAAAAAAGGACGATAACAACGCATTCCAAAACTCCGTATTCGATGATATATCGATGTCATTGAGATTCTAACATTTAATGTATCCCTCCAAGTGTTTCCAATGGCCCGCGTAGTGGATAATCTTTCTCTTTTCGCCAAAAGTCTCAACCTGCGTTCTTCACGGTCTGTGGTCCAGATCCTTTTTGCTGGTTGCTCTAAACCAGCGGTTCCCAAACTTTTTACACTCGCGTACCCCTTTCAAAAATAGTATATTTTATGGACCGCTTACATATTATGAATTTTATTTTACAACCCTTTCAATCGCTGAATGCAATTCTGTTTTCAATAGTTGTTATTTTGTTTCTAGCTGAGATATATGTCAAACAAGCTGACAATTCAGTATAAATATTTTGGACAAATAACCGGAAATTTGGAAAACCAATTTTAATTAAACGTCGCATGACAGTTCTGCAAGTTTATCCTACTCTACTAAAATCGAAAATAGTAGTACCAAAAATCGTATATTTTGTGGACACTTTATGGTGGCCCTAAATTTTCTAGAAGTTTAGCTCCAATCTCAATATTTTATTTCAATCGATAAGAACACAATCTGTGTCAAATTTTAGCTCAATTGGTAACTTCTTCAGGTTCGTCACACAAGTTGAGAAAACATTTAATGTCCTTCTTCCATAAGCTAATTGATGAGGCTGTTATTCGTTGAAAATTCATATTCATTTTTTTAAAGGGTTAACCTCAAGTCGCCACATGTGGCAACAAGCAAAACAATAATATTTTACAAATAAAAAGAAATTACCGCCATCTACGGATTATTTTTTCATATTTTTTGCATAAATGAGTTTATGACAGTGGAATAATATTTTGCAGAAAACAGTAACAACAATAAAAAAGTAATTTTTCAATAAACCTGGGATTACGCTATAACCCAATCAAAGCAGCATGGGCGCGAAGTGGTTAAGTAAAATACTTTTTAATTTTCAAAAACTTTTATTGCTTCCTTTTGCAAAGTAAGAGTTATACATATTACAACGAGTAGGATCAGATTTAAGAGCAAAAAGCACAAATTCCTACCAGAAGATCTGATCACTATTCACTCGCGTTGATGAGTTACTCAAACCCTATGACGAATGGAAACGTCTACAAAAAAAAAATACCGGAGCTACAGGCAAGAAAGCAAGAAAGAGATCTTTTTGTGGAAATTGTGGACGTTCTCTTTGGTGTAGCTTATACAAAGCTTTGGGAGAGATGACAAATTAACAGGGTAAGAATTTCGTAATTCTTCAGCGCCAAAAAGGAAGGCCGGGTTCCAAGGTTGGTGTAGATCAAAAACTAAAATATAAGGAAGAAAGACTGCAATGGAAAGCACAAATTACAATAAAACTAATGACGGTGACGGCATTGAAATGTCATCGTTCAGTAAATATCAGCAACAACAGTTTTTCTAACGTTGTTGATTGGTGCAAAATCACCAATGGAAACGGGATTTACATATTATTGGCTGCTGCAAAAGCTTTCAGGCGTTATATAGATATACTATTATTTTTCTAAAGTGGCGTTCACGTCATCAAGCACGTGTGAAATGACGTTTTTTCGTACCAACGTGATTGTTTTTGAGAATATGCATAAAATTAGTTGAAGAATCGAAATTAATCTGAGAATCATTTGCTACATAAAATTGATCACCGGTGGTTATAAATAAGTAATCGGCGTGTTGACCTGGCACACAATTTTCGCCTGCCAATCATCTAGAAATTTATGTTATGTTGGCAGCCGTGATTTTTTATTCGCGACGATGCCAAATCTTTTTCACTAACCATGCTCATACATTTATGCATAACCAAACATTTTTGACGTTTAACTTGTTTTTTTTTTCGTTGTTTATTTTCAGAGATATTCGCATTGAAAGATTTTAAATTGACACAACAGCTGATTGCAGCCATTTTTAAATATATAGTAGAGCTGGCAACCTTGTAAAATTGTGTTGTCATTATTATGATTATTATTTCGATGACGTGAACGCCACTTTAGAAAAATAATAGTATAACCTGATAATAAATGTCACGTCTTTTCAATGCATAATCACTGAATAAAACATTCTATTCAGTGATTATACACTGTGTACATAAAGTAAGGAATCAATTCGATTAAAATTTAAGGCATTTTCTTTCAGAAAAATGCTCGGACACGTGTATTCTTTTTTTTACCGCGTATTTTTTATGATAAAATTCAAATTTACAGGGTGTCCCAAAATTGAGATACGACCCCTAAGTTAAAATTTTCAAATGTAAACTCCCATTTTTTGTTGCATTTATGGATTCTACGTAAAATTCTGAGTATTTTTCATGTAGCATACCCCATCTTGATATTCAGCTGTTTTCGAAGAAATGGCGTTTAAAAATGTACTGCTACTATTTTATTTCTGGTAAAAGATAACATGGTTTCGTCGAAACATTGGGATTAATAAGGAAAAATCATTTCATTAAGTAAATAATGATTTTTCTTTATGAATTCCAATGTTTCGATAAAGCCATGTTATCTTGAGTAAAATTAATTAAGGTAATTCAAGATTTCGCGTTTCGATACAAAAAGGAATAGGGTAATTTTCCAGTTACTGATACTAAACAATACGCATGCGCGAAAATCATACGGACGGTATATGTTGTCAGGTCTCCTTATTTTAATCTGGGTATTTTCATTTACAATAATTTGCAACTATTGGTGCTTATACTGTATGCAAGTTAATGGTTGCAAATGGTAGGTGTTTATGCTTAGATTAGGGTTACTTTAAGTCCCCCCCCCCCTTTTAGACCGACTGGTAGTTTAACCCCCAGTAGTGTAATTATTTTTTATTTTATTTTACCTCAGTTATAGTGAGACAAGAAATCCGGTAATGTCGCAAATATTGGTCTGAAGTTGTTGCGTTTACTTCAGTCCATTCATTAGTATCAGTAACTGGAAGATTACCAAGGAATAGTGACATCGACGATATAATAGCAGGTACCGTACCTAAAAAACCCTCAAATACACATAGAGGTAGTTTGTGGCCTTTTGTGATGTAAACCAATATGAAATTAATGAACATACATCTATTACACAGTTATGTAACATTTTGAAATCTTGGGTGTTCAATATGTAGCGAATCGATGAAAGTAGGTACAAAGAGTGTATTGTAAAAGTGACCTGAAATGTAACAGCGAAACATCTGCACGTATTTTAAAAACTACAATATTAGCTTTGATTCTTTTAAGGATATTCAAATTAAAAGTGCTTCGAGATGCACGTAACGCCAAACGACGAGAACTACAAACATTTTCCGACATGCGAATAAAAAATGCAGCTGCCCTATCAAGAGAAGACATTATTTTGATGAGTACTTTACATGATGGTAGGACTCCTTTACAGAAGAGAAACCAAAAGATGCCGAAATCTGCTTAAATAACACCAATGATTGATGAACAAATAGTGTTTAACATTGAAAACTGTTCCATCCTGTGACAGTTCGCGGGTTTTTTTCTGGCACGGCCGAGGAACAAAAGGAGGTAATACAGATAGGTGCGGTCACGCAGCCAGCCGTCTCTGCAACTGACCCTACCTATCTGTATTACCACCTCTTGTTCCTCGGCCGTACCAGAAAAAACCCCGCGAACCGTCACTGGTTCCATCTATTAAATTTTTCAAATATTAATAAAACCAATTAATAAAACTGATTAAGAAATATGTCTTATTTATTTGTAAGAAATGTGTAAGGAAATTGCTTTTCATGATTAGTAAAACCACAAGAGATTTATTTTTTCCGGAAAAACTTCGAAATTTTTCACGATAACTTTGTTGTTTATTAATTTCACGAGAGCAAAATCATGTCTTAAATCGCGAGACCGCAGGTCGAGCGATTTGGTGATTTTGCTCGAGTTAAATTTTAGAAATCAATAAAGTTTAAATGAAAAATTTTGAAGTTTTTCCTGGATAAAAATAAAACTTGAGTGGTTTTTGGCATAATAAATTATCATTATATTGATCCAGAAATCAGTAAAATATTTCCAATCATATCTTGTACTTAGTTCCCGAAATTGTGGCTCTATCCCTGTTTGATTTAAATAGATAAAGGTGAAGGAGAGGAAGTAGAAAAAACAACTGAAGTGGTACATTTTGCACCAAAATGATTTTTTTTCCTTAAACATAAACTGAGATTACTATTTCTTATTTATGTTTCTTATATTACTACATGCCACTTGGGTTAATATTGACTTTTTCATTTACCTATTTATATGTTTATATTTTTTATATGTAAAAGATTATTACATTATTTTGTAGAAAGGTGATTTTCCGTAAATAAATTAAATTATTAAATTATTATAATTAACATTGAGATTTTGTCTTCTCTAACTTTCTTCACGAGATTTTTAGCAGCACCGATTTCCTCAAGGACCCTTCAAGATGAAAGGAAGATCCTGGTTACAAAAGTGAACTTGACAAACTTAAGAATACTGTTGTTTTGAATGACACGTTACGGAAAAAGGTGTCAAACCCATTCAGGAATTTCACATATCGTTACCAGAGATTATAAATAGCTACTAAAGCCTATCTTGAAAAAAAAATATATGTTAAATGTTTTTTCGTTCACATTATGTTTTGATTGATATAACTTTTTACTTTCTCCGTTACGAAGTACGAGAATGTATTGTGATTTATGGCATTTTTAAATAAATTTAAAATTCGAAAATAGAAATTTTATTTTTTTTAGATAGTTGAGAGTTCTGATTTGGCTTAAGGTTTGTACTCAAGGAGTTCTAACGAAACCTTTAATGGAAAATTGCGATTAAATGACAGGAAATGGGTATTTTCAAAATTAAGTTCTCTATTATCGAATTTAAACTTTATTTAAAAATGCTGTAAATCGGAATTGTATCGAAGTTGTTTATAAGAAATAATTATTGTACTCAATGAGTAGAAATAGAAAATTAACTCAAAACTCCTAGAAATCTCAATTTTTTTTTGCCTTGCGACTTTTTTCAAAAAAATATTTTTGGTAGTTCCGGATAGTTATGATTAGTGTTTCCTGTAGTCCTTTGTGAGTTATATTCATAGTTGTTATGAAATATTTATATTCGACAAATAATCAGGGAGTAATATGAATTTGAATATTTTGAATTTCCAACTTTGAAAATTTCTATCTCTGGAAATTCAACAGAACTCTTTTTTAAAAGTATCAAGAACTATAGTACTAACCCAAACACATCTTAAAACTAGTTCAGAACTATTCGATAACAATGTTAGGGTGCGGTGTCAGAAGGGCACCCCATTTTTCAAAAAATTCCTGACAACCCAATTTTACAGAACTCTTTTTAAAAAATTGATAGTACTTCTAGATACATCAAAAGAAATTGAGAACTCTATTCAGAACTATCCGAACTCTTCATTGCGATGCCAACTTGACACAGTCTTGTCTGTATGTCTGTCTGTGCTCGTGGTATCTCAAAAACTAATAGAGCAATCGAAATGAAACTTTGAACATATGTCTTATTTGATAATCAGAAGAACTGAAAAGCTTTTGGTAAAATTTTGTAGACCGGAAGTGTAAAATTTGATTAATTTTTGTTCATTTTTGGTTCATAATTATGAAACGATAATAGTTACAGCAAATTTATTCTAATAATAATTGTAGAGAATGCCAAAATGAACAACTTATAAAGAATAAGTTTTTTTTTAATCTCTTTAGTTTTTAAGTAAACTGAGTTTTTAAATTTGAAGTATAATTTTTCCATCTTTCATAATTTTGACGTTTGTGAAACTGACGTTTATTCATCCGAGTCTACAAAACGCTCGATGTGCATTTAAAATATGATTTAAATTGTAAATAAACCATGAAAGCGTAAATATAAATGACTATGATACCATCAAGTTGGAGAATGTAACATGATGGCCACATCACCATTTTTTCCAATGATTGTTGGAACCGTCTCTAGCGACCTTAAAACGGATATATCCGTTAAGAAGAAATGTTTGAAATTTTTTTAAGATCACAATACTTTCTCGTACTTCGTGTAGAAAAAGTGATAAAGAACGAAATACAATTTGCTATCCTTGGCAGAAAGACCTCTGGTCAATAGCCATTTGGCAGATTAACAAAATAAAATCACTTTATCATATTAATTATTTTTTCTAAAGACGTATTTTATACACTTTGCTATGAGAATATGCTGTGCTAAAGTAATAATCATTTATATTTTATTTAATTATTGTAACGTGTAATGTGTACTTACTTACACTCTTATTTTTTTATGAGAGCAATGGTTACAAATATGGATATCTTTTAAATTGTCAGAAAATCGTTTAGGATTGTATAAAAAAACATTTTGATTTTTTTTTTACTATACAGTATGGTTTTTTATCGTGGGTCATAGGATTTTATATGCTAAAAATTATACCTTATTTTAATGCATATTTTATCATATAATTTTGAAGCAAATTTTAGTTAATAATAAATCAGTTATTTTTCTTCACGATGTACTTAATTAGAATAATATAAACATGTTTTATTTTATTTTATTAAAAAGTGCATTTGCTGGGAACCGGACGATCGGAATACGCTGCAGAAAAGTTGTCAACTATTTCCCTAAAATAAAAATTCCCTGACTTCTTGTAGAAAAATACAACTATTTTCCTGCTGGAGAAACCTCTTATAATTGCCGTTACAAATACCACCCGTTCGTCAACAGTATAAACAGACATTTTCTAGTAGAAATTCGTTTGATTACTTGCCTCACTAATCAATCTGACATTTCGTAAATTCAAGGTACTTTGATTATTTTTGCTCAGTTATTTATATTAAATAATTTCCTTTTTTAATGGAATAAAACATGTTTAAGTTATTCTAATGCAGCGCATTATGTAGAAAAATAATTGATTTATTACTAACTAAAATTTCCTTCAACATTTTATGATAAAATATACATTAACATAAGGTATAATTTTTAGCAAGTAAAATCCTATGACCCACGATAGAAAAAATAAACTGTATATAAAAATAATTGAAAAACCCAGTCTGCTGTTGGCTGTAGTTATTAACACGATTTTATATTTATTTGCCTTTCATTTCAGAGAAAATCCGCTAATTTCAAGTAATTATTTTTGAGTACTGGACTCGGAGATTTCAGGAAGGTAAGCATACTCAATTAGTTAATTGGCATCTGCACACGAATCGATGGAAAAACACCTGTCCCGAATTTTCAATTATCCAAAAACCACTTAAACATTCTGCTGTCTGATTTACCGCCGAAGATAAAAACAATTGATTAAGCTTACCGACTAGACGTGGTGTCTTGATGGATATAATTTTAAGAACTGCACACTCGCACTGAAAACCAAGCACTAGTTTCACTGTGTAACAAGATTTTTCCGAATTTCTCGAGATTAGGGCATTGTCCGTCGTGCGGCGGTTATTCGTGGAAAACTGAAAGGGAAGAGCAAGAGCAGGAGTGTGTCATGCTCGTGCAGCATTGGACTGGCGGTGGAGGTGGTGGAAGGACCGCGCATCGCACTTCGATTCGAGGCCATGCCCCAATCCCAAAACTCTGGCATTCTGCAAAAAGGCGCTACAATGTCGGCCTAATGTCATCGATATCTTTCCTGCATCCGCCCGAATGCTTCACTCTTGATGCCGAGGCGAAGGCGGCAAAAAAGCACAAGTTGTTTTAATCGCACGAGCCGAACACGTTCCGGTGACGTTTTGGGGGAAATGGATAAAGTGTCCTTGGCATTGTGCGGCGGGAATTATGCCATTTTCAGGGATGTCGTTTGCAGCTCCGGGATAACGGGCCCTCGCGGGTGATACATTTGTTTATGAAAATACGAGCACGCAAGGCGAATATCTTAAGTTAGTCAAGTGAGAATTAATTATAAACGTAAACACGTATTAACAACTTAGAAGTGTTTTGATAGTATGTACCTGCTGCATTACAATTTATAATCTGCATATTTATTATTTCTCAAATATTTTACGTTTTCATGATGAGACCATACGACGGGTACAAAAAGGTCTCCAAAATTGAGTTTGATGGCCAGGATCTTCTTGAGGGGGTGGCACATGATGCCCAGACCTCTTATTTATCAATGCTAAAGATACGGCCGCTTCTTTATCAATGCTTAATACGCTAAAGATAAAGTATGTTCATTAAAAAAAAAGCTCAAGTGTACCATGATTTTTTAATTTAAAAAATTTAAGTTGGTTATACACATTGAGGTTATGTTACTTCTCAAAATTAAGCAAACTGTAGTCAATTTAGAGATACGTTAAATTTTTCACTATAAAATTATATTAAATGTTGTATGTGCCTTCCTTCTTCACAAGCCTGAACTCTTCGTCACACACCCTCCATTACGCTCTGCAACAACACTGGATTATTGTTGATTTCTATAAATTTATCTCGAATTCGTTGTCTTCTACATTGTGTACTGGTTGTGCATAAATACAATTTTTCAGGTATGGCCACAAGAAAAAATCGCATGGTGTTAAATCACATTATCCAAATTATCCACTGTGCAATGAGGAGTTGCTCCGTCTTGATGAAAATATCCACTTTGCAGTTCGTCATCATTTGATTCATTTATAAAAGGCAATAAAATTTCTGTACGATAACGGTTTGCAGTTTGCAGCTGCCCAAACGCCAAGTTTCTCTGGATGTAGTGGTTTCTCTCGATATATACGAGGATTTTCATCCGACCAAATTCTCATAGTTTGGGAATTAATGTACCCATCTTTGTAAAACCAAGCTTCATATATTATATACTTACTAGCTGACCCGACAGACGTTGTCCTTTCTTAACTATGAATATTGAATTTGAATTGGTATAATTCATAAAAAGAAAATATTCAAAAACATAGTGTTTATTATTGTAATGCTCTATGATACACAACATTCTTCGTTTTATTTTCTGCCAACGTATTAAAATCGATACCATAATCATGAATTGAGCAAAGTAACTCCTGCGCTGCGCCGTCGTCCGTGCGTAGCCCTTTAAAATCAAGCAAGGTAACTGGTGACGAACGACGGCTCCGCTGCGCTGCGCTGTCGTCCGTGCATGGTCCATATATATTTATATATATTAAGGCAGATAACTGGTGACTGACGACGCCCGTGTGTGGCCCATTAAAATTAAGCAAATAAACTGGTGCGTAGACCTTAAAAATTAAGCAAGGGTGACGAACGACGGCTCCGCTACACTGCGCCGTCGACCGCGAATGGTCCATATATATTAAGGCAGATAACTGGTAACAGACGACGGCTCCGCTACGCTGCGCCGTCGTCCGTGCGTAGCCCTTAAAAATTAAGCAAGGTAACTGGTGACGAACGACGGCTCCCTTGTGAAGCGCCGTCGTCCGTGTGTGGCCCATTGAAATTAAGCAAATAAAGTGGTGACGATAATGGCCGAAAACGGTTTAGGCTCTAATTTTTGAAATTCACGATCGCTTTAACGTGCAATTATTGCTTCAAAAATTCATATTTTTTTTAATAATCAACGGATTTGAACTAAATAACAAAATGATTAAAGCTTAAGAATGTGAGAAGTGTATTGTTAATAATAAAAACATCTATCGCCAGTTGAAATATTTTTTTTCGAATTTTTGAAATTCATGATCGCTTTAACGTGCAATTATTGCTTCAAAAATTCATAACTTTTTTAATAATCAACGGATTTGAACTAAATAACAAAATTATTAAAGCTAAAGAAGTAGAAAGTGTATTGTTACTAAAAAAAACATGTATCGCCAGTTGAAATTTTTTTTTTAGAATTTTTAAAATTCATGATCGCTTTAACGTGCAATTATTGCTTCAAAAATTCATAACTTTTTAATAATCAACGGATTTGAACTAAATAACAAAATTATTAAAGCTAAAGAATGCAGAAAGTGTATTGTTACTAATAAAAACATGTATCGCCAGTTGAAATATTTTTTTTAGAATTTTTAAAAGTCATGATCGCTTTAACGTGCAATTATTGCTTCAAAAATTCATAACTTTTTTAATAATCAACGGATTTGAACTAAATAACAAAATCATTAAAGTTAAAGAATGTAAGAAGTGTATTGTTACTAATAAAAACATGTATCGCGAGTTGAAATATTTTTTTAGAATTTTTGAAATTCATAATCGCTTTAACGTGCAATTATTGCTTCAAAAATTCATAACTTTTTTAATAATCAACGGATTTGAACTAAATAATAAAATTATTAAAGTTAAAGAACGTAAGAAGTATATTGTTACTAATAAAAACATGTATCGGCAGTTGAAATATTTTTTTTAGAATTTTTAAAATTCATGATCGCTTTAACGTGCAATTATTGCTTCAAAAATTCATAACTTTTTTAATAATCAACGGATTTGAACTAAATAACAAAATTATTAAAGCTAAAGAATGTAAGAAGTGTATTGTTACTAATAAAAACTTGTATCGCCAGTTGAAATATTTTTTTTTTTGAATTTTTAAAATTCATGATCGCCTTAACGTGCAATTATTGCTTCAAAAATTCATAACTTTTTTAATAATCAACGGATTTGAACTAAATAACAAAATTATTAAATCTAAAGAATGTAAGAAGTGTATCGTTACTAATAAAAACATGTATCGCCAGTTGAAATATTTTTTTTTTGAATTTTTAAAATTCATGATCGCTTTAACGTGCAATTATTGCTTCAAAAATTCATAATTTTTTTTAATAATCAACGAATATAAACTAAATGGCAAAATTATTAAAAAAATTCTCAACCGCGCATAGAATCTTCCACAGAATATTTTAATTCGTAACACTACCGCGAGCGACATTCCAACCACCAAGAGATGGCGCGCGTATTATAAATCAATCGTTATCACCAAGTTATGTATTTAAAGCCGACTTAATTGTTCATCGGATGCAAGTGTTGTAATTGATATTTTGTTTACATTTTTTTTTATAATTTCAGCTACTTATTTATTTACATTTATCGATACGAATCTACAGGGTAAGCCCATTAAAACCCATTAATAACCGTCGGCGCAAACAATGGAAAAGGAATAACTGATCGAGCGGTCGATCGCCGAGAGTAGAAAATTATATAAAATTTAGTATAAGTACTAAAATCGATATTAAAAAATAGGGGTTGGTGGTAGAAGGGTGCAAATGCAGGGTTGTATGTATTTTTTAATGCCGAATCATAAAAAAATAAAAATAAAAAATTTTGTCCAAAAAATAAATATAAAAAATTTGCGGTGAACCACCCCTATCATTTAGGGGTATTAAAAATAGTTTACGTCCTATTCTCAGACCTGCTCAATATACACACACAATTTCGTAAGAATCGGTCAAGCCGTTTCGAAGGAGTTTTGTTACAAACACTGTGACACGAAAATTTTATATATTAGATTAGCCAATTACAATTAACGTACGCCGAGTCCCCTGCATTCGTCTGTTCGTCTTTAAATATTAAAAGTGGCAGTGACATTTAAACGTCAGATTACAACTTATTAAAACAATAACCAACACACGCCATGCCTTATTGGTACTTCAATCGCAATGGTATCTTAGTAGATTAACATTTCAGAGTGAGTACAACGATCCGTATCCCTAAATTTGTTCAATAAATGTACCGGCTAATTTAATACAAATTTAAACATCACCCTGACAAGATTCAGTTTTAATATTTCTTTAATTTAAGCGAATAAATGTAAGGTCGAAGGTAAAGTAAAGTACATAACGCGAGTTGTAACGCAATTACGCGCTCGTGAAATTACGTTAAAAAATATCTTTCACTTGCGCATAATTTGGTACTTACAACTCTAGTTATGTAATATACTATTATTTCTTCAAGTTAGCAAACTTCATATGTCAAACTTCAAATACGTCAAACGATTATACGCTAACTTCTAACTTACATAACCACAAAACATTCACGTGATATTGACTCATTACAGTTACCAAATTCGATTACATTCGACTAAATTCACCAAATTTTAATAGTTGAGGTCGTGAGTGTAAGTCAATTTTCTATATTATTGGGATGCCATCTACCTTTATCCACAGTAAAAAGAATATTTCAAAAATATATCAAGAGATGATACCATTCGTTTTTTTCTTATTAACAGATCTGTATAAACGCTTTGAATAATAGTGGTGTAAGTCAAACGTTGTGACTTACATCATTCTGATTCTAAACGGTCAGCTGCTTTTTAATAGGATCATAGTGGTATGGAAGCAACTTTTTCTGATGAGAACAGGTGTTCAAATATTATTGATTAGGGATTTAGGGTAAAGTAAAAGTTCTCTATTATTCCTTATCTGGGATTTGCTTAAGATACAGTGATAGAGTTGCAAGAATAATTTTGCGTTTCTCGAAGATGATGACCAATGAAGAATCGCTCTGTTCAAATACTTAAAATTGATTAAATTTTGTCATTATTTTTAATGGGGTAATTTTCAGAAACAGAACTGTAGGTGTGTAAATCAAATTTCAGATACCTCCTCGGAAGCAGATTTGCATTAGACAGATGGACAAACTGGAGATAACCATATTCCACATAAGTATAATATAATAGTTTATCCAAAATCGTCTGCAGTCGCATGAAATATTGAAATAATGTTTATAAATTTTTTTTATAAAACTATGCAACATTTTTATACTTCCAGTTCGATAATGAAAAGATCTCTCAAAATCATCAACCAAAATAGGGGGTTGCCATTTAAAAACAAAATACAAATAACGACTGAATATAAAAATATGTAAATAATTTTTTTTGTATGCTAAGTGACCAACATGTTCCACGAGCCGCTACTGCACATCTGCACAGACACAATTGAATATTAATAGGGTTTTCAGTGACATTTTTCATATTTATTGATTTCTTCAAAAACTAGTGAGATTTCGAAAAAATCTTATTTCTTATACATTATTCATATTGGTACTCTGCACAATTATTGGCAAACCTACATTTGTTGTAACTTTTAACATTTCATAAATATGACAAAAAATTTAAATTTTGAAATTTTTTCGAAAATCAAAAATTTTACGAGACACTTAACAGCGATAGATATCCTCCTTTTCGTTAAAATATTTTATCATTAAATATTTTGAAAAAAATCCGCCCTCTATTGGAAAGTAAATGTTGAATTCAAGAAGCTTGACATGACATACCCCAGGTATTTTATGCATTATGAAACGCTGAAATATGTGCATATGTATATATGCACCAAAATATGCAACAAATATGCATTATTATAATGAAATATGCAAGTAATAAATTGAAATATATCAATAAAAAAAATAGATAAGTTTCTTTATAATATACATTTTTGAGAAAAACAAAATAAAATCACACATTTATTAATGGTAATAATTAGAAATGAAAAATACAATACTTGTAGATAATTAGTGTACCATCCTGGCTAATGCCACGACAAATATTGAATTATACAAAAATCGCAAATCATATTTTGGGAAAATTTAGTTTTCTTTAATGGAGAAAGGTTTCGATTTCTTTTTCTGATGTGATAAAAAAAAATCAATATCAAAATTGGATTCAAATTTAAGAATGCCGTGTCTAATTGATTTCGCATGCTGTGGGAAATATCTTATTTTCGAATAAACACTATTTTAAGATGAAGTCGAATACAATCGTCCAAATTGATTATAGTCGTGTTTCAAAATGTTAAATATTACCATTATATGTTAAAATATGCATTTTATGGGTAAATATGCAATATATGCAAAAATAAGCGTTTTGCATAAAATCTTCTCTCTATTGATAACCTTATTTTCAGCATGCCTTATTGATTGATTTTTGTTTGTTTCTTTTTATTTTTCAAGTTAAATTTTAGATTATCGATATGTTTGGTTGAGTTTATTAAACTCTGATAATTCTATTAAAAATGTTCAATTATCTGATTTTTTGCAACGGAGTATAACTTACATCAATATTATTCATAGTACTGTGAGTAAATATCACATAATTGATTTTATTACAAAAAATGGTAGTGGCAGTTGACCGCGTTGTCGACGCCTATAAAACAAATTATTCAGTTGTGAGGTCAAATTAGATTTTTCAAAGGGAAAAAATTCGGGAGGGATAAAACTTGGCACAGTTGTTCGTTGGTGTCTGCTATAGAATATACCAATAGTCCACGAAAAAATTGGCGGGGAAACTATCGATTGTAGCAAAAATATCTTTATAAACAAATATAAATAAATAAATATGGTTTTACATGTTAAATTCTTATGTATACCTAACCAATTCAATGTAATTGTATGTGTATCTTATATTTTTATTTTATATTATTAAGTTTTACAAGTGTAAAAGAAAGAAATCTGCTCGCGGTGAATTTTAAAATAGATAAATTCAAAGCTTTTATCGAATTTTCAGCGTGAAACTAATCTGTACATATTTATACAAAAGGAGTCGTTTATAAAAAGTAAAATGCCCGCGGATTTAAATTTCTCCGAAATAAAATTTCAGTTGTCGACGAATTCATTTCCACGAATTCCGCTTATAGAAAATAATAATAAAGAAAAACCACCTTTTTCCAATACAATAAAGTTACAATAAGTCTAATAAAAGCTTATTGATAAAGGAATATTTTAATGATGAGGGTGGGAAAAGTTTCCTTTATTCGCAGATTATTTTATTAAAAAAAAAACGTATTTATTTTACGGGTAAACCAGTTGCAAGTGACCGGAATTGAATCTAAAAATATGTATTAAACGGGTTTCAGTAAATTGAATTCAATCTTTAAAATATACAGGGTGTTCTATTGAAAAATAAATAAATGTTCGTTTCTAAAACCTAACCTAGAAAAAACGCTGTCAGTCGTTAAACAGTTAAAATAAATAATGGAACCTCGTAGGGAGAGAAATGATTACTTCTCTCCCTAGGGAAAAATTTCCTTCTCTCCCTACTGGAGAACTGAGAAATCGACTTTCTCTCTCGTTTGTGAAAAAAAAAAAATTCTTTGAAAATGGCGGAGGTGTAAAAAGAAACTTTCTTGTCTCGGTTCCTGTCTCACAAAAAATGTAAAAAATGTACAAATAGTGTTCAGAATGATCTCCTGGACTTGAAAAAAAACAAAAATAAATTTTTGAAGAAAAATTAAATTTAATCGTTTTTCGGCATTTCCAGTCGATGTAGGAACCATCCACGTAAAAAAATTTTTTGCTAGTTTCGGTTCCTGTAAGTCTCACAAGTAATTTTCATGAACAAACAGTGTTCAGAATGGTCTCCTGAACTAGAAAAAAACAAAGATAAATTTTTGAAGAAAAATTAAATTTCAACGTTTTTCAGCATTTCCAGTCGTAAGAACGATGCACGAAATCGAAATTTTGCTAGTCTCGGTTCCTGTAAGTCTCACAAGTAATTTTCATGAACAAACAGTGTTTAGAATGGTCTCCTGGACTAAAAAAAAAACAAAGATAAATTTTTGAAGAAAAATTAAATTTAATCGTTTTCGGCATTTCCAGCCGATGTAAGAACGATCCACAAAAAATAAATTTTGCTAGTCTCGGTTCCTGTAAGTCTCACAAAAAAATTTCATGAACAAAGAGTTTCCAGAATGGTCTCCTAGACTTGAAAAAAAAAAAAAAATTTGAAGAAAAATTAATAAACGTTTTTCGGCATTTCCAGCCGAATTTTTGTCATCAATTTATTGCTTTTAAAGTGGTCTATTTAAATATTGAATAAAATACTGGGTGTTCTGTTTAAAAAAATACAACTTTGGTGTGTAACTCAAAAATGGAAAACCCTGATGATAATCCATAAACAAATTTTTCTTACAACTTTTAGTGTGGGCACAATCTTCAGAGCTCAGACTGTAAATATTAATTTCTGGTTCATTACTCCATAGGTCACTTTTTCTTAAAGTTCACAAATTGCCTTTATTCCATGTATAAGTTATTTTTTTAATAATCATAAGATAAGTTCATGTGCTGTAAAATCGGGACTTATAACCTGAGGGTATCTGACGTGAACATCGATCCAGGGGAAAGGCCGTGCGAAGGCGGAAGAAAGTAATCGAACCCATGCAACATCTGTTCCATCCCTTCAGACTCGACTTTAGACTTTGCGCCATGTCCTAAGTGGATGACACTTGATAGTGTGATAGAGCGAGAACAAATTTACATAATTTACACGTTTTAGGCACAATCATATCGTGATAATGCTATATTATTAGCTACTTTGGCATATTTACCTCGTATAATAATAATAATTAAACGATAATATTAACTAGGGGCTGAAAGACCTAGGGTCGATAACCCTTTAAGAATTGCGGAAAAGGAAAATAGAAGTTATGATATGTAAATAATAATAATGTATTGTAACAATTCTTTAATAAAGATGTTTGTATGTATTTATTAACTAGGTATAGTTCGATCAATGGATCTTTGCGTGTGCGTCATTATCGAATACTGAGTTTTCTCGGCTTGGACGACATACGTACACACATGATTGCGTCTAATTTAACGTATCGTAGAGAGAGAAAGCGCATGAAAGGGTTATCGGAACTTGGTTCGGCTTTCTATGACGTGCAGTCAAAGATCCATTGATCAAAGTATACTTGTAATTATTTTAATATTCACGTATTGGAAGTTCATATTATTTCAGAGTTGGCTGTGAGATAAATGAGGTTTGTCGCATATTATTACGTCATGAGACTAGATTAGTTCAATTGAATTAAATTTAAAAAAAATGAATTAATCTCAGACATGATTGCTATGTTTCTCTCTCTCTCTGGGGCATGGCCAACTCAGCAAAAAAAAATATGTGACTCACACGTTATTATTAAGATAAGAACTCAACAAAAAATGATTTTTTTTTTGTAAATGGATATTTTCTAAAAAATAAAAAAAATTAAAAAAATGTAATTCATTGTTTATAATCATGAAATTAATGGTAACATCAAAATATAAACAACAATCGTAGAGAATTCTAAAATGAACAATTTATAAAGATTTTTTTCGACATCTTACTAGTTTTTGAAAAAATTAATAAATATGAAAAATATCATGTGGGAGTAAAATAATGGCCACATCACCATTTTTGTATAGTTATGAAACTATCGATTTAAATTACCTCAAGTTGATTCCCCAAGAGAATTATATAAGTTGTGACATGAAATTTGCAATTACGTGATGCTTTTTAAAATATTAAATATTAATCTTTCATCGAATGCCGTGTATTTTATAAAATTATAAAATCAATAATGAACTAAATAGACTCGTGTTTACTTAAAATGTCATTAGACTAGATTTTGCCGGATTTTTTTAAAAGTTATCTAAAAATGTGGGATAGTATTAACATCCATATTCATGTTCAATTTCTCAGACAGAAATGTACTCGTTTAAAACTGTATATTACAGCTGTCTATGACTGAATGGCTCAGCCTAAGTAAAAAAAAAAACTGTATGAAATACTATGTATATGTCTGTAATAAAGATGATGTATGTATTTTTTAAAGAATGTAATAGATACTATTTATTTATTATTTATTAACCGGTTTTCTGCCTTGATATTAAATATATACAGTGCGATTTTTTAATATCTGAACATGGTAATTGCGACCATGTAAAATTTCGTATGTTCAATTTTAGAAAACACACTTCAATCGCATTGTGCCTTGATAATGCGCAACGAACCGTACAGTGAAGCTTTGTGTGTTGCCTATAATAACAACAAATCAGGTTGTCAGATTTGACAATTCAAAAGTCGTATTATTTCGTAAATAAGTTTATATCAAAATAATCATGAAAGAAAAAATGGTGATATGGCCATCATGTTACTTTCTCCGATGGCATCATCATTTATATTTACACTTTCATGGTTTATTTTCAATTTAAATCGTATTTTAAATGTACACCGAGCGTTGTGTAGACTCGGATGAAACTGGCGTTTAAAACGTCAAAATTAAGAAAGATGGAAAAATTATACTTCAAATTCAAAAACTCAGTTTACTCAAAAACTAAAGGGATTTCGAAAAAAACTTATTCTTTATGAGTTGTTCATTTTAGCATTCTCTACAATTATTATTAACATAAATTTGCTGTAACTATTATCGTTTTATAATTATAAACCAAAAATTAAAAAAATATTAATACATTTTTTTCTCAAATAAAAATGATTTTAAGAGCAACAGATGTTCATTTCTTTGTTGTCTTCAAAGTTTGTTTATATGTTTTTGTGATATTTTTCATATTTAAGAAAATATTGGCAAAAAAGTTAAGGCAAACGCCGGTGTACGAAATTTTACCAAAAGCTTTTCAGTTCTTCAGATTATCAGATAAGACGTATGTTCAAAGATTCATATCAATTGCTCTATTAGTTTTTGAGATACAGCGCGCACAGTCAGACACACACACACACACACAGACACAATTTTTTTTTCCAGAAATTGTTGAAATGGCATCTAGGGATCCCAAAACGGTAAAATTTCCGTAAAAAAAAAATTTTGAAAAAAAATCACGATCACAATACTTTCTCGCACTTCGTAACGGAGAAAGTAAAAATAGAATAGAACATAAACAATCAATTGCAAAACTTGACCCATACCCAGGATCCCGAAAAACGTCTGGGCAAGAATTTCTTCAATTATTAAGGGAAATCTCAATGAAAGTAAATATTTAGAACTGCTTAACATATTATACCCGAAATTAAAGCACTGAATATTGATAAAGCGATTTTTTAAATGGATTCTACCAGAAGTATGACTCGTTATCTTCACCAAATATTTCCAGGTCGCTGGATTGGCAAATTTGGTGCAATATATTGCCCTCCCCGGTCAGTTGATTTATCGTCAAATGATTTTTGCTTTGGGGTTATCTAAAATCGAAAATTTATAATAAATGTTAGAATTAAAATAGAAAATGGGGCCGCGGTGGTCTAGTGGGTAGAGGTCCGGCCTCTGGACCCCGTTGGTGCGGGTTCGAGTCCCGTCCGGACGGTCACTTTTTCAACACGAAAAATGGCCGTACGGGTCCCTCGGTGTCTAGTGTTTGTCCCCATTTCATTTAAATATGAATATTATTAATATAAATTGGTTGTGGCTGAATGACCTAGTTGGCTAAGCCAAGTCCCCATCATCCTCGATTCCAAAACCCGAACTCCTGTCAATCATCTTTCCTTTTTTTTTTTTTTAAAAAATAGAAAATACTTACAGCCTGTAATAAAATAAAAACTACTTTTTTTAAGAAACTGTGGCAAAGCTTTTAGGAATTGTCTGGGTTATTGTTTAGAACAAAAAGGTGGTCACTTCTAACATCACTTGTAAATTGTTTATTATTCAAATTTTTTAAATTATTTTTATAGTTAATACTTTTGTATTTTTTATGTATTTTTACTAATATCTAATTTCCTTCTGTAACGCGCAGTAACTCCTTACACTTAACGAGGTCCCATAGAGGGGATTCAATCAAATTAGTACCACTATATGCAACACACAAAGCTTCACTGTACGAACTGTCCAGGGACAATGCGATTGAAGTGTGTTTTTTAAAATTGAACATACGAAATTTTACATGCTCGCAATTAACATGTTCAGAGATGAATAATTCGCACTGTACATAACAAATACAATACACACATTCAGAAGCGGAATTATATTTTTAGAGGCCTAGGTTCTATTGATGTCAAGTGGGACCCCATTAAGTATGTTTAAATTAGGGTTTAAAAGTCAATGAAAATACTATAAATTATCATTATTATTAATATATTAATATTAACATTTTTTTACTATATTATAAGTGCTCACTGTTAATGAAAAAGTATTAAAAATGTATAATAATAATTCACGTTTAATGGGTCCCTTGACAGCCCTATTAGTCCCTACGTCCTGCATACATTGCAAACTTAGTTGTAATAAATTATAAATTTCTTTTTTCTACGTCCGTTACACAATGTACAGTTTTTTTCATTAATTTGGGTTTATAAAATATATGATTCCTGAACCCTACAAACAGCGTGAAAAAAAGTGCCATAACGGTTCATTTTGTCACTCTTTTGCGTGAAAAAAAGTGCCGTAGCGGTTCATTTTTTAACGCCACTATAAAATTGTTTGCGCAAAGTGTGTCATGAACGCTTCGCAACACGCCGCGAGTTCCGCCGATAAATGTCAAACATTCGTTTCCGATCAAGAAAACTTGATGATTATTATTTTCTTCATTTAAAAAAAGTATTATTACTTATAAAAATTGATTAAGGTTTTATCGAATTTATTTAAAGTTACGGACGTAGAAAAAAATTTGTATGAAACTCGAGAGTAAAGCAACTTTTTTTTCACTTGTAGGAATTGTCGCACTCGCCTTCGGCTCGTGTGGCAATCTTTCCTACTCGTGAAAAAAGTACTACATTGCTCACTTGTTGCATAAATAACTATTATTTTAAGTTCTAATTTAATCACTCCATTTTATAACAACTCGCATGCTCGCCAATCCTATACCATCCCCTCTTAACACTTCCCTGCATGACATTTATCAGATTTTTTTTTTAACATAAGCTCTGTGTTTTCTTTTACATCTACGCATAATATTCACATTTCTTTGTTTTTATCTACATAGCTACACACAATATTGTTTCTACGACCGTTTTGCAGAAAACTCCAAACATAATTAATAAATATGTATAATAACAACCATGTGTATCGTATCTGGGGGTGTGTAGAAACAAAACTGACTGTTATCACAGTTAACGTTAGTTTACTGTGTGACATTGATAAAATTGTTATTTAAACAAATAATTATGAGTGAAAACAGTGAGAGTAGCAACTACAATGATTTAAAAAGTACACCGCCTGATATTGCAGATGTTGCGAGCTCTATCGCGCTGAATTTTCTGCCAGAAAAACCAAAGATAAAGTATAAAAAATACCAGGATTGTGCAAGAAACAAAAAGTTGGAAAGTATATAGAAAAGACATTCATTTAATTCAGCGTGCGAGAAAGTACTTTCATTTGACGACGTCAGTTGTACTTAGTAACAGCAACGTGCGGGAAAGTACAACGGACGTCGTCAAATGAATGCGCAAAAGCTTTTGTTCACGAAAATGTTATAATGTGCGCATTATTTAATTGTATGGGCACATTTAACACTCAATTTCATTAAACACGCATTTGCGTGTTTAATATGCTTATTAGACACGCACACGCATTTGCGTGTTTAATAAGGTTATTAAACACGCTAATTCGCGCTTTGATTCACAGAACGCGATTTATGATAATATTTTGTTTACCCTATTTAATACTGAATGTAACTTTGATTTTTAATTTTTTTCAATTGTAATTGTAATTACAACTTTAATTTTGATTTCGATTTTAATTTTGATTCTAATTGTAATTTTGAATTAAATTTTGATCTTGATTTTAATTGTTGTGAACAAAGTATAGTGTACAAGTCGCATATAATAGCTATTAATCACTCAAACGATTTGCTCGACTCGCCTACGGCTGGTTCCTCAAACATCGTTCTCGTGATTAATAGCCATCATTATTTGCTCATTGTACAATATACTATTAAATATTACTAATATTGCACGAAACTACGCCTTCTTTGTAAATTATTTCAACAGTTTTATAAATACTAAACCGCCATTCTTACTCTATTTTTAACATTTTTAAAATAAGTTTCGCTACTTGGGAATAGTTTTATAATAGGAAATCCCCGTTTCTCTGGGTACAAGGACCATCCTGTTTAAAGCCTTTCATAAAAAGTCTATCTATATTACAAATTTAAAATTTAAAATGTGAACATTTATATTTATTCGGTATAAACATGCTTTACTTACGTTTGCCAATTTAAAGAAATCAGTGGAGACTTACCTGTAACAAAAAAAAAAACATAAAATCATTCAATACGCTAAAGTTTTAGTTTTATTTACATTAATAAAATTAGGAATTAATTTGATTGTGAATTAATTAAACACTACTTTTAAAGTGGTAGTATAATTAACCCTTTGCACTTGAGGCATTTTTCGCTCGGGCGAACGAGACGAGACGAGTTGCTGGTTCGCCCGACACGACATACAGGTACTTTAAAATCATTGGGTTAGGTTAGGTAGGGTTGGGTAAGGTTGGGTTAGGTGATGTTAGGATGCATCACACCTCCCGGGCGCCGTAGCAGCGCCGCTCGAGTGGACGCATCAAACCGCCTGGGCGCCGCAGCGGCGCCGCTCGAGTGCAAAAGGTTAATAATATGCATGTTAATATTGCTAGTATTAGTATCATACTTGCTTACAAAATGTCTAAAAATTAAACTAAAATATATACTCGAACCTGGGTTACATGTTCAAGGGCGAAGTTTACAAAAAAGTGTTTCACACCGACCAAGAATTGCTGCTCTGTACTCACTGTGAATTGAGCGATAGGTGGTCTTTCCTTTTAGTAACGAATAGAAAATTTACCAAAAACATTTTTGGTAAAATGACGTAGTTTTCTTATAAAATTGTCGCTGGTGGTCATCAGAAAATCCATATTTAGTTAACTAATTACCATTAATGCAGAAAATATAGCTCTTTTAGCCATTGAGTGATTTGTATTTATTTATACAAATTAATATTCACCGATCTTGCTTAATGAATGCACAACTTAACATGCAAACTGTGTGTGTGTCTTAAGTGAATAAACTAATTGCATCACTAATGGAAAATCAATTCTCGAAGCAAAGTACCCACCGTTTCGCAAGAGATCGGGAGTAACGAAGGTGTGATTCAGGTCACCAATAACTAAATCCATGACGACCGCAGACTTGAGAAGGGTCCTCAGTTCGTAGTCTCATACCGATCTCGCATGAGTGTGAAGGGATAATGCGGAAATTTAATTTTACCCCCTGAAAACCGACGGGGACTAGTCTCTTTAAATGTTACCATTGTTAAAGGTTTTAAAAATCTACTTGATTAATTGTAATTAAATAAAAACACTTGGAAATTGAGTCAATGATAAAATGGTGGATGTGCCGGATTCGAATCGTTATCGTTTTTAAAATCTACTTGATTAATTGTAATTTAAAAAAAGACCTTGGAAATTTAGTCAATGCACAAATGGTGGATGCGCCGGACTCGTATCTTTGTCAAACTCCATGTAACCTTGACATTTTTCGTTTTCCTAGTTCATGTTTGGAGTGTTATTGTGTTGTTTTCACCTTGGATTAAACAATTTTTTTTGTAAGAAACCATATCTGCATTATTTTGCAGAGATTGATTAAAGGTCGTATCCATCGATACAGTTAGAAACATTTTTAATACCTCACCTAAAACATCCCCGTTTCACGAAAAATATAAAAGACTACATGAACAAAATTTTATTTTTTGGACATACCGAGCAGACATTTTTGAAATATTTTATCATGGTAGCATTGCTGAAGGCCGTACCCATCGATACAGTTAAAAACATTTTTAATACCTCACCTGAAACATCCCCAATTTTACAAATCAATGAAAATACAATAAAATGAGAAATACGATACTTTTCGTCTTCTACAATTTACAAGTCTCTAAGAAACTACAATAAACAAATCATCTACGCAAGTAGTTTCTTGGAGACTCTTCAATTGTAGAAGACGAAAAGTATCATATTTCTCATTTTATTGTATTTTTCCACAAGAAGTAAGGGAATTTTTATTTTATTCAATGAATGCATTTCACATTTTCCTAGTTCAAGTTGTGTTGATTTTTTATTTTCATCTCGTTCTTACACGAATTATAAAATAAAACACATTGTTTTGCGTATATAGTTGATAAATTTTGTACAGTTTTCTAAATCGTTGAATGGATTTTTAATTATCTAGCTCGTGTTTAGAGTATTGTTTGCACCTTCGATACGGCAATTGTTTGTACAAGAAAATATACTGGTGGAATCCCATTTTCGTTCGACAATTTAAAACGATAATTTTTAACACATTGGCTGCCGACAAGTTTTTTTGTACAATGTCAAAAAAAGTTTATTTTGTTTTTAAGTTTTATTTTATAAAATGAGTAAGAATATGCTTATTTAATTTAACTCGTGACTGACAGTGCTAAATAATACGTTTAAAGTAGGCACTCACTGTCAGTCATTGGTGACTGATATCGACCCATTTGGATACTTCGGTGTCAGTCACCGGTGACTGACAAAGCGGTCAACGTGTTAAAAATTCATAACACCCAAAAATGAACACATTTTCAAAAATCAAAGTTTTTAAGGTAGTCGTTTCTATCGATTTATTAAAATATTTGTGGAACTCAATTTTGCTTTCGGTGTTTCTTTTGGTTCAACAAATTAAAACATTCAAAATTCATAACTTAAGGAAAAAGTGACACATTCTCAAAAATGAAAGTTCGTTTTAAAGGGAGATGTTTTGTGAATTTATTGAAAAAAAATAGATTTTTTTGTTAAAGTTAAGTTGAACAACTTAAAAAAATATAATTAATTAAATAATGGATGAAGATTATTCGTATCTAGCTTAATATACGAATAATCTTCATTCATTAATTCATTATTTAATTAATTATATTATAACTCATCGAATAGAATTTAAAAAAAATAATTTTCAAAAATTCATAACTCACCCAGAAATTGACTAATTTAAAAAATCAAAGCTATTTTTAAAGGTAAATAAATGCATTATGATTGCATCAGAGTTTTTAAAGAATTCAATAATATCTATATTTTTTTTCTATTTTTTCTTTGGTCAAATATTCGACCAGTTAAAAAATTAATTTAAAAAAATGTATAACGTAGAAATTGACACATTTTCAAAAATGAAAGTTTAAGTTAAAGGTGTTGTGAATATACTACAAATTTTGAGCAATTCCATCATATAAGAATTTTTTTCTTTAGATTTGTTTAGAACATTAATTTTCAAAAATTAATAACTAAATTGGCAGACTTTCAAAAATGTAAGTTGGTTTTAAAGGTAGTAAAGATAAATGTTGTGAAATTCTGTTATATCACTTTTTTTAGATTTTTTTTTGTTCGTCTTCAATAACTGAAAATATTAATTTTCAAAAATTCATAACTCACGTAAAAATTAACTCAGTTTAAAAAAATCAAGGTTAATTTTGAAGGTAAGTGTATTATGATTTTTAAGGAATTCAATCAAATCGATATAATTTTTTTTCTAGTTTTTCCTTGTTCAAATATTCGACCACTTAAAAAAATCATTTTTTAAAAATTATAACTCACGCAGAAATTTACACATTTTCAAAAATCAAAGTTCGTATTAAAGGTCTTAATTAATTATCTTGTCAATATATTTAAAATTCTGAGCAATTCCATCATATAAGTATTTATTTTTAGATTTGTTCAATTGTTCGACAACTTAAAACATTAATTTTCAAAAATTCATAACGCGGGGTGAAATTGGCAAATTTTCAAAAATTTAAGTTAGTTTGAAAGGTAGGTGTTTCGTAAAGATTTTAAAATTTTTTGTGGAATTCTATTATATCATGATTTATTTTTGTTTAGTTTTTTACACGTCTTCTACGAGTACTACTAAACAAATTAATTTTCAAAGATTCATTCAATTTTTTAAGTAATTCAATCACATCTGTATTTAGGGGCCGCGGTGGCCTAGTGAGTAGAGCTCCTACTCACGGGCCTCGTGGTCGTGGGTTCGAATCTCATCCGTGCGATCACTTTTTCGGAACGAAGAAGTGTCCGTGCGGGTCCATGCATGTTTAGTATAATATATGTCCCATTTATTATTTAAAAATGACGTCTTAAAAACTGATGTATCGTTGGTGGCCGAATAGCTAGATGCTTACGCCAATTCCCAAATCACATCCGCACTTCCTCAACCCGAATTCCTTCCTTAAAAAAAAATCTGTATTTATTTTTCTTCGGATTATTTCATTGTTCTACCCAATATTCAACCTTAATTCATACGCAAAACATTAAATTCAACTGTTAAAATATAAGATAGATTTATTTCGTACCTTATAATTTCATATTTTATTCTAGTGGAATTAGGTTAGCTATCTGGCGGAAATATTATGTGATCAGATGGCAACGCTGGTTAAGACAGCTTCACAACAACCCAGGAACGGCAAGGAGAACGGGAACGGGAAGTTATTAGTTGTGTAAACAAAATATATATAATGTTTTAAGTACGGCTCCGAAAATTAAAATCGAAACGTATAATAACAACGCGAAGGAAAATAGGGAGGTTTTAAAAATATGTGTAGATAACATTTAATCTGTGCCTCACCAAACCAAAAATTGACGTGCCGCCACTGATGGAGATCGCTACCGAAAAATGCTTTAGAACTTCCTCTTTACACTCTAGCCTACGGACAATACCAATGGCATATATTATTTCAGCAAGATGGTGCTGCAGCCCTACACCGCTGCGTAAACAATGGTCATCTTGCCTGAATTGGCCGATTGATTTGGCGTCTCCAGATTTTGTTCTGAAGGGCTACCTCTTTATTAACAAACCACCAGAGACTTGGTAGCAGTTGATAGATATGGAGTATAATTGCGCAAATTACAACTGGCACGCGGCAAGGGATGCAAAATGCATCGTGTATCTTCAAGTTCGAAACAATATTTTAACATGTCCTCTCTTTTCAAATTTGATTGCTCTGAAATATTGCGTTATTATAACTTGATAATTGTTGAAAACGATTCTCCATTGATTGTATCGCAATATCTAGTAAATTAAAATAATCAACAACTCTAAACGTTTGTGATGATGATTTTTCGTTTGGTTAATAATCAAAATTTTGTCTTGATCGTTCAACCGCCGGCCCTGGATTTGATAATAATAACATCAACTTGAATGAATTATTACATAGAAAACGGCTGCAGAAAAAATATTGTACGTAACTCGTTCCAAAAGTGATTTTACGGGACTCGCAGGATGCCTACTTCGTACTCATCCCGTAAAATATTACTTTCGGAACTTGTTACGTAAATTACTATTGTAGAATAAAATTTTCTGCTATTATATATATATATATAACAAATCTTTATTGCTCATTTGTAAATACAATTATATAATATATACATAATAATAATAATAATAATAATAATTTATTGGTGCTCATCACAGTCGTGTTACACAAGTCAATATACATGCAATATTTAGATACATTAAAATACATTAAAATAATCAGTAGGAAGATCAACTGGTGGCTTATCACAAAATTAACAATTTAAATAAGCAGTAGACTAACAAGAAATAAATAAAAATAAATATGTTAAGATGTTATAATTCACTAGAGCAATTTTCTATCAACCTTAGGTCTTTCAGCATAGACTTAAATCTGTATTGTCTTTATTCGTTAATCAGCGTCTGTGTCGGAAACAGTATGATGTAATGAATTAATGAATTGAAATCATGTAATTGACGGGTATTTGGGTGGGATATAGCTGCTATTATTTTTTTGCATTCCGAAATAATGATAAAATAAAAATGATAAGTAAACGAATTTGATAATTATTTACTGAAGCTTCTTTCATAGCTCTTCCGATGTTTTCGCACGCAAACATGCAAATTAATACCGCACGTCAATGCCCATTGGGACTACATCAATAAATCCAAATATTGCTAGTAACATTACCCGAGTTCAATATTATTTATTTGCTCATTATGTATTAATAATTGGAGGATTTGTAAACAAAATGGATAAAATATATTTTATATCAATGTATGCATATGTATCTGTATTATTAATCATACATCAACCATAAGTAATAATTAATCCAGGGGCTGTATTAACCCTTAACTAATGAGCTATTTTACAATAGTCGCATGACAGACAATTAAAATGATCAAATTTATGAATCCCGGAAGCGCCGGGAACTTAAAATTAACGCTCTTACGAAAATATGTTTTTGTCGCAAATACAGGAATATTTTTTGTTGTCGCGAATACGAAAAATGAAAAATATGTGTCCTTTTTTTAATACTTATTATTATTAGCAAAGTCCGCTAGAACATTTGTGGCCAAAAATATTGGACCCAAACTACGCCTGACAGTAACTTTTGATTTTTTTGAAAATTGACCAATATTGCGTGGTAAACAATTATTTAAACGTCAATGAAAAACATGTGCACCTCTTTTATTACTTCATATTATTAACAAAGTCCGTTAGAACATTTGTGGTCAAAAATATCGAACCCATACCAGGTCTTACAATGACTTTTTTTTTTATTGACCCCATTTCTTAATAAATCTAAGTGAAAAAATTATTTAAACGAAAATTAAAAATATGTGTTCTTTTTTTATTGTTTATTATTATTAGCAAAGTCTGTTAGAACATTTGTGGCCAAAAATATCAAACCCAAATTAGGCTTAACAATGACTTTAAATTTTGTTGAAAATTGAGGAGTTGAAAGAACGAATAAGACAGGAGTGTAGACTAATTTCCCCCGAAGTAATTAGAAATGTTCAAAACGAGTTTCAGTTCCGTTTAGGGTATTGTCAGTTAGAAAATGGACAACATTTTGAGCATTTATTGAAGAAAGACTATTAAGTTGAATTCATTATTCAAATTTGATACTGTTTGTTAAATATCTTCTAAATGGCAGGAAATAAAAATTTGAAATTTGGCACACATGTGTAACTTGATATACTCTTTAAAAATAGTGATAAAAAAATTAGGGTTGCTATTAAAAAAAATAGTCGATGACGTCATATCTCAAATTTGGGACACGCTGTATAAAATTTTATTACAACAAAAAGAGCGCAATTTAAAATACTAATCGACGTGTCCGAGCATATTTCCGAAAAATAAACTTTGTTTGATTTACTGAATTTATTCCAAGTTAGAGACTCGCACTGTATATACACATTTTGATACAGAACAATACAATTAATTTATAATAGGGTGTTAGTATGTACCTGTCTGGGCTATCGACCTTAGGAGTTTCTGCCATATATTTCCTAATAGTGCGAAGTCAAAAAATATTTAAACGTAAACGAAAAATATGTCTACTTTTTTATTACTGAATATTATGAAAGTCCGTTAGAACATTTATGGCTTAAAATATCGAACCCAAACAACATTGCCTGGCAATGACTTTTTGAAATTTCACCAAATTTTATAAAAGTATGTAGTGAAAAAAATATTTAAACGAAAATAAAGAATATGTAACTTTTTTTTATTACTTAATTGGTATTTGTGGCCAAAAATATCAAACCCAAACTAGGCCTAACTTCTTTTGAAAATTGACCACAAGCTAAAAAATTATTTAAACGAAGATGAAAAATATGTGTCCTTTTTTTATTGTGTAATATTATTATCAAGTTTGTTGTAACATTTGTGGCGAAAAATGTAAATTCTAAACTACGCCTTACAATGAGTTTTGATTTTTTTAATTGATCATGTTTCGCTAGATATCGAAAAATCCAAAAAAATCCTAAGTTAAAATTTACTGTTATTACTATGTCATCACTGCTATTTTATTAATTAGGTTTTTTTACCCATTTTTAGTAAATTAGTAGAGATTACTTAGAAATTCAGTAAATGCAAAAATGGCGGAGGCGCCGGATTCATGACTGAGGTATTTTGTGCCTTTGAGAAACAAAAGCAAGTTGATACGATATATACAGATTTCTCAAAGGCCTTTGATCGTGTCAACCATAGTATCTTATTGGCCAAGCTGGATGCATATGGTTTTAAGAGCCAAATTGTGGAATGGTTGAGATTATACCTATCTAGTAGATCGCAAATAGTGAAATTTAAAAATTTTAAATCTGAACCAATTTTTGTTTATTTCGGTGTGCCTCAGGGATCGCATATTGGCCCAATACTATTTTTATTGTTTTTAAATGATGTAGTTAATTGCTTCAAATCTTCCAGTTGTTTATTATTTGCAGATGACATTAAATTTTTTCGAATAGTGGACAATATTAATGATTGTTATAATAATATTGTTATCGGATCTTGATACTCTTCAAAACTGGTGTAATATAAATGATCTTCATTTGAATGTTGGAAAATGTAATGCTATTACTTTTTCTAGGAAAATTCAGTCATGTATATTTAATTATTCACTCAATAACTCGGTGTTAGTTAGGGTTTCAGTTATTAAAGATTTAGGAGTATTGTTTGACTCAAAGCTCAATTTCTCGGACCATGTTCATTTTATTTGTAATAAAGCTCTGAAGCACCTGGGATTTATAAAACGAAGTTATAACAAGTTTAGTTTGCACACTTTGAAGATTGTATACTTTACATTAGTTAGATCCACTTTGGAATATGCCTCTACAATATGGTCTCCTTATTATGACTGCTACACGGAACGGATTGAACGTGTGCAGCGTAAATTTGTTACAATTGCTGCTTTCAGATTACAAAATTGTAGTAATGTGTCGTACGATGATATGTGCCAAACGTTATGTATGGATACTTTAAAAATTCGGAGAGTCAAAAATGACCTCATTTTGTTACACAAAATTATTTCAGGACGTATATGCAGTAATGATATTGTCAGTTCTCTAATTTTTTATGTCAATCGTGCTACTGTCACCACTAGAAGTAAATTTTTATTTCGATTACCGTGCGCTAGGACAAATTACAGCGTTAATAGTCCATTGTATAGATGTATGGAATTTGTTAACTGTTTGAATCATCTTCCTAATTTCAATATTATTGGTAGTACCTTACTTAACTTCAAACAACAATTAAATTCTATACAACTATATCGATATTTTTAAGGCATTACGTGTATCAATGTAAGTTCTAAAACTGTAAGTTACCTTGTAGATTCTTTGTTTTTTTTCATAATTTCGTCTTCTTCACTTGAATGAAGTATATATATATTTTTTTTTGTATTTATATGTAAAATGGTGAATCCGTTAATAAATAACTAAACTAAACTAAAAAATTTATGCTAACTTTTAGTCAGTGACGGTAATAGCCAAATAATTTATAAATAGGTTTTTACTTGATCAAATAAATGGTGGATGTGCCGCAGTCATGGCTAACTTTTATTCGGTAACGGTAATAGCCAAATTATTTATAAAGAGGTTTCCACTTGATGAAATATATTTGTTTAAAAATAATGAAGTAATAAGTCTATTTAACACGTTACTACTGAAAAGAATAATGTTTTAATTGCTTATTTCTCTAGGTATACGAGATCATTTCAAAAAGATTTCTCTAAAAAGGTTTAAGTACGACGCCATTTTGTTCCTATTTAAGATTTTTTTATGATTCTTCCAAAATATTAAACACTGCTTACTGCTAAAGCGATTTTGACGATTGAAGCAAATTGCAGTGGCAGATACAATTTTTATTAGCAGAAAAGCAAATTATGCAATTTTCAATTCAAAATTCTGACTTTCAACCGACGCAATTTTGTTTTCAGCAAAGATTTTTGAATAATTTTTTTTAACATTAAAGACTGATCATTTTCAAACCGATTTGAACAGTTAAGACCCGTTGCATTGGCAGATATAAGTTTAATCAACTAAAAACTAATATAATTAATAAAAATTTATTAATAATAATATAAAATAAATAAATAAATAAAATAAATAAAAAATTATTAATAATAATAATTAATAAAAAAACTAATATAATGTAATTTTCAATTCAAAATTCTGAGTTTCAGCTGACGCACTTTTCTTCCCATCGAAGATTTTTTTGATTTCTCCAAACACTGCTTACTGCTAAAGTGATTTTGATGATTCAATCAAGTTGCAATGGCGGATATAATTTTTATCAGCAGGAAACTAATTTTAAATAATTTTGATTTTAAAAATTCTGACTTTCAACCGACGCCATTTTCTTTTCAGCAAAGCTTTTTTAGTTATTCTTTTACAACGTAAAAGGCTGATCATTTCTAAACCTATTTTGGAAGCAAAAACCAATTGCATTGGCAGATATAATTTTAATCAACTGAAAACTAATATTGTGCAATTTTCAATAATTCAAAATTCCGAGTTTCGATGGATGCCATTTTGTTTTTAGCAAAGATTTTTTTATATTTCTTTCAAAATATTAAACACTGTTTGTTGCTAATCAATTTTGGTGATTAAAGAAAGTTGCAATGGCAGATCCAATTTTTATGAGCAGGAAACTAATTTTAAATAATTTTCAATTTAAAAATTCTGACTTTCAACCGACGCCATTTTGTTTTCAGCAAAGAATTTCTAATTATTTTTTTAAAACCTAGAAGGCTGATCATTTTTAAGCCGATTTTGACAGCTAGGAGCAGTTGCATTGGTAGATATAATTTTAATCAACTGAAAACTAATTTTGTGTAATTTTCAATTCAAAATTCTGAGTTTCAATTGATGCCATTTTGTTCCCATCGAAGATTTTTTTATGATTTTTCCAAAATATTAAACACTGCTTACTGCTAAAGCAATTTTGACGATTAAAGCAAGTTGCAGTGGCAGATATAATTATTATCAGCAGGAAACTAATTTTAAGCAATTTTGAATTCAAAATTCTGAGTTTCGATAGACGCCATTTTGTTTTCAGATAAGATTTTTCAATAATTCTTTAAAAACTTAAAAGGCTCTTCATTTTCAAGCCAATTTTCACAACTGGGAGCAGTTGCATTGGCATATATAATTTTAATCAACTTAAAACTAATATTGTGCAATTTTCAATAATTCAAAATTCTGAGTTTCGATCGATTCCATTGTGTTTTTAGCAAAGATTTTCCAAAAATTGTTTTAAAACATAGAAGGCTAATCATTTACAAACCTATTTTAATAATAATAATATTTTGACAATAAGGACTAGTTGCATTACAAGATAGAATTGTTATCAGCAGAACACCAATATTATGCAATTTTTCAATACAAAATTCTGAGTTTTTATCGATGCCATTTTGTTTTCAGCAAAGATTTTTCAATAATTCTTCTAAAACATAGAAGACTGATTATTTTCAAACAGATTTTTAAAGCTTGGATCACTTGTATTGTCGATATAATTTTAATTATATGAATCCCGAATTGGTACTTTGTCCAAGTACGCTAACAGCACAAACAGACTGTTATCACGTCACGTGGGCTCACGTGCCGTCACGCAGAGATTTTTAAACCGTGATATCATGCTTGAAAGCCCACTATTATCACATGACAGTGCGATATGGGTTTGGCCAGAGAAGGTTATTTTTGCCGGCACAAACAGACTGCTATCACGGTGTGATTTTTCAACCGTGATATCATACTTAGAAGCACACTATTATCACGTGACAGTGCGATAAGGGTTTAATCAGAGACGGTGAACCATATCAATTATTCGTCCTCCAAAGTTTGACATTGAAAATGGAAAGTGACAGTAGTTCTTGAAAAATTCTATTAAACCGTAATTAATTTGATTAACCCAACTCTGTTCGTAATGCGTTAAGCTGTGTCACTGTCACCTTTATGTACTTGGTTGCATACAATTTCAATTAAGTGCCAAGCGTTGATGTGATTATTTTAGGATTGAACATAGGCGTTAATAATAGTATGTTCAGCGTTAAAATAAAAGCCCTGTATTTATATAATTAAAATCTTCAATAAGAGGATAATGGAAGGAGAGATAATGATAGAAAGAGAGAGAGAGAGAGAGCGAGAGTTGAATTAAATTCACATTTGAATCAGTCCGCCCACGCGTCCCGAATTTCGCTTTCCTCCGAAAGCAGAATCGATCCCAAGATGGAATTGTACACAGCCGAGGGCAGTATAAAATAGGACTGATTATCGGAGGGTAATAAATACAGCTAACTGGAGGCAACTCCATCACACAGAAAGTAGACTCCACGTGATGCCCTTATTTGTCTTCTTCTATTCTAGATGGGATATCGAATTGTTGAATTAATACGAATCTACAATATTGCGTAATTCGCGCAACCTTTCCACATACATTAGATTCTTAATAAAGGAGAAGAAAATCATTACCGAACATAGATTACATTGTGATGGTCAATTGAATTGCTAAATAATCACTCGCACAACATTCGAGACGTGATTAATAAATCTGAAATCACGTTCATTTCAATTCAATCTCCTGCATTGAATAATTGCAAGATAAATATTGTTGACTGTTTTCTAACGGCCATCGGATCAATTTGGATAATTCCGTGACTCAGTAATAGTGAATTATTTCAGCCCAGCGCCGGCTCTAGGAGTTTTGACGCCCCGATACAAGGAAGGTTCTCCTCCACAATAATAAATCTTCAATTTAAAAAAAATACTTCAAATAACTCCTACATCAAACAGTTTTGTAACATCATTAGTTTTGGAGATGAAAAGCTACTCAAAACTGAAAAAAAATCCAAGTCCGTATTTAAAAAAATAAAGTTGGGATGTGGGCATCGAAATAACAAAACGTTGTATTTGAAAAATTATTTTCTGGAAGAGCTTACAAAACTGTTGCAAGAAAGTGTACTTGATTTTTCAAAATAACCAGTCGTAAAAAAATAAAAGTCAAAATTAACCTTTTCGGTTTTTGTCGATTATCTCCGGAAGTAGTCAGAATGTTTTAAGATGTCATATACTTGTTTCTCATTGATTAGTTGGTGAAACATTATGTTAATATAGGTTTAAAAATTAATATTCACTTGGTTTCTTTCACGATTAAATTTTAAAATTTAATCGTGAAACAAACCAAGTGAATTTTAATTTTCAAAGAATGTTTTAAATTTCTCTTTAACAAATTATTCAGCATTAAATTTTGTAACTAACCAACCCTCTATCTCTTATAGTTACCGAGATAGCAGTTCTAATGCATCGAATTTGTAATAACATGTCCGAGAATGGATCCTTGCGGTACACCAATGTTCATGGTTAGAACCTGTATTAAACAATTTGTGACCTATTTGTAAGATATGATTAAGGCGTTGGTGCTAATGCTTTAGTTTTGATATTCAGGGGTCATGCTTAGTCAGGAAGCCGAAAAATAGGTGATTTTCGGGATTTTTTTTTTGCATGATATATAAAACTTGTTTAAAAATTTGTGGTAGCATGTATTTTCACGAATGTAACATAGATTTTATAAAAAAAAATATTACTAATTAAAAAAGATACGACAATCCTCCTGAAGGCCACCAAAAATCAGGTTTTGCTGTGACCACTGCTACTCAGATTTGGATTATCAAAAATCAAAAACAAAAAATATTTCTCTAATATATTAAAGTATCCAGTGATTGAACGAACAGTTTGTCGAAATATTGATCTGGGATAAAATGGCAGATGTTCAAAGTTTAAATTTCGATTTTGCATGAAAATATTGCGCGTTTTTCGTTAAGAAAAACAAAACTATACGCTGAAAAAAAAATCCTAATAATTAGCCAATTATCTTCAATAAACGTGGCAAGATTGAAAAAAAAATCGGTGCAGTAGTTTTTGAGATATCGTGGTCACCCAGTTTGAAAATGCGATTTTGAGAAAAAATTAAAAAAAAATTAATAGTCTATCAGATCATGCGAATGAAGCCTAAGTTGAACGCCTGTAACTTCATTACTTTTAATCAGACTAACTTTTCAGGGAATATTCTCCAAATACTGTACTGAAAATGTCAAAACCCAAAAATCGATTTTTTTAATGTTACGCTCAACAGTGTCAAATGCTTTGGTTTAATCGCAAAAAAA
Organism: Ocypus olens; assembly: GCA_910593695.2. NCBI lineage: Eukaryota > Metazoa > Arthropoda > Insecta > Coleoptera > Staphylinidae > Ocypus > Ocypus olens. The sequence goes on along the minus strand of OU343059.1, from coordinate 17,465,168 downwards.
TGTGACACTAAACTTTCCTTCTTCAACGTATCGCAGTTGAAAACAAAATAGCAACACTCAAAATTTAAACGGAAGAGAAGAAAATTGCAAACATTAATATCTTTAGAAATTAGCGCGGAAATTAAAAAAAAATACCAAACATTAATATCTTTAGAAATTAGCTTCAAAATTTTAAAATCCATACAGAATGAACTTTTTTGATACTAACTCATACAATTAATATATACAGGGAAAATAATCGTAAAACTCAAAACTTGAACGGAGAAAAAGAAAAATTACATTCGGTGATTAAAAATATAAAACAATAGTATTTTTTGTATTTTTGTCACACAAAAAAAAATTGAAAATGATTGAATTTCTTAAAAACTCCAATGCAATCAAAATACATTTACCCTTAAAATTAAACTTAATTTTTAAAAAAGAGTCAATTTTTGCGTGATTTATGAATTTTTTTAAATTAATATTTTATGTTGTTGAAGACGCATACATACATTGTTTTTAAATATATTCACAAAACATCTACCTTTGAAACTAATTTTAATTTTTGAAAATGTGTCGCTTTTTTCCGCAAATTATGAATTTTTGAAAAATAATATTTTAAGGTGTCGAACAATTGAACAAAAAAAATCTCAAAAAAAAATAAATACTTATATGATGGAATTGCTCAAAAATTTTAAAATATTCACAACAAAACCAATCTTAAGGAAATAAATACTTATATGATGAAATGCTCAAAAATTTTTAACATAAACTTTGATTTTTAAAAATGTGTTAATTTCGGCGCGAGTTATAATTTTTTTAAATGATTTTTTTAAGTTATCGCCTATTTGAACAAAAAAAATATTAAAATCTAATACTGATATGATTGAATTCCTTAAAAACTCTAATGCTTTAAAATTTACATTGGTTTTTAAAAATGAGTCAATTTTTGTGTGAGTTATGAATTTTTGAAAACTAATATTTTAAGTTGTCGAACACTTAAACGAAACAAAAATCAAAAACAAAATTAAGTTCCTTAAATATTTTAATATATACACAGAACGACTCCCTTTAAAAGTAACTTTGATTTTTGGGTAAATTTGTAAAAAAAAATTCAAAAAAATTCTGATATGATAGAATTTCACAAAAATTTTAGTATATTCACAACACATCTGCGTTTAGAATTAACTGTGATTTTTGAAAATGTGTTAATTTTTTGCGTGAGTTATACATTTTTGAAAATGAAAATTTAAAGTTGTTAAAGACTTGTACAAAAAATGTACATTATTTCAAGTATTGACAAAACTTCTACCTTTAAATATAACTTAAATTTTTGAAAATGTTTCGCTTATTTCGTAAGTTATGAATTTTCGGAAATGAACGTTTCAAGCTGTCGAATACTTAAACAAAATAAAAATCGAAATGAAAATAAATGCTGATATGATAAGAGTTCCCCAAACATTTTAGCTTATTCACATAATATCTACCTTTGAAACTAACTTTAATTTTTGAAAATATGTTACTTTTTCCGCAAGTTATGAATTTTTGAAAATTAATATTTGAAGTTGTCGAACACTTAAACGAAACAAAAGTCGAAAATAAAATAAATATTGATATGACAAGAGCTCCTAAAATATTTTAGCGTATTCACAAAACATCTGCCTTTAAAACTAACTTTAGTTTTTGAAAATATATTACTTTCTCCGCAAGTTATGAATATTTAAAAATTACTATTTTAAGTTGTCGAACACTTAAATGAAACAAAAGTCGAAAAGAAATTCAATTTTTATATGATAAGAGCTCCTAAAATATTTGAGCGTATTTACAGAGCATCTACCTTTAAAACGAACTTTAATTTAAATAATGTGTCATTTTTCAACAAGTCATGAATTTTTGAAAACTAATGTTTTAAGCTGTCGAACACTTGAACAAAAAAAATCGAAAACAAAATAAATACTGATATGATAAGAGCTCTTCAAATATTTAAGCGTATTCACAGAACATCTACCTTTAAAACTGACTTTAATTTTTGTATATATGTTACTTTCTCCACAAGTTATAAATTTTAGAAAATTCATATTTTAAGTTGTCGAATACTTAAACGAAACAAAAGTCAAAAAGAAAATCAATTTTTATGTGATAAGAGCTCCTAAAATATTTTAGCGTATTTACAGAACATCTACCCTTAAAACTAACTTTAATTTTTGAAAATATGTTACTTTTTCCGCAAGTTATGAATTTTTGAAAATTAATATTTTAAGTTGTCGAACACTTAAACGAAACAAAAGTCGAAAAGAAAATTAATTTTTATATGATAAGAGCTCCTAAAATATTTTAGCGTATTCACAGAAGATCTACCTTTAAAACTAACTTTAATTTTTGAAAATGTTACACTTTTTCCGCAAGTTATGAATTTTTGAAAATTGATATTTTAAGTTGTCGAACACTTAAACGAAACAAAAGTCGAAAAGAAAATCAATTTTTATATGATAAGAGCTCCTAAAATATTTCAGCGTATTCACAGAACATCTACCTTTAAAACTAACTTTATTTTTTTTAAATGTGACACTTTTTCCGCAAGTTATGAATTTTTGAACATTAATATTTTAAGTTGTCGAACACTTAAACGAAACAAAAGTCAAAAAGAAAATCAATTTTTATATGATAAGAGCTCCTAAAATATTTTAGCGTATTTACAGAACATTTACCTTTAAAACTAACTTTAATTTTTGAAAATGTTACACTTTTTCCGCAAGTTATGAATTTTTGAAAATTAATGTTTTAAGTTGTCGAACACTTGGACAAAGGAAAAATCGAAAAGAAAATAAATACTGGTATGACAAGAGCTCCTCAAATATTTTAGCGTATTCACAGAACATCTACCCTTAAAACTAACTTTAATTTTTGAAAATGTGTCAGTTTTTCCGCAAGTTATGAATTTTTGAAAATTAATGTTTTAGTTGTCGAACATTAACGAAACAAAAATCGAAAAGAAATTAAATACTAATATGAGAGTTTCTCAATAATTTTGATATATTCACAGAACATCTACCTTTAAAAGTAACTTTAATTTAAAAAAAATGTGTTAATTTTTCCGGGAGTTATCAATTTTTTAAAATCAATGTTTTAAGTTTCTGCTTTTTCTATTGTAAAATATATCTTTTGAAAATAAAGTTTACATTTAAATTAAATTACGTTAGTTTTTTCAACAACCCAACATAATTCCGTTAGAAAATCCTCCAGCCTCTTAAACGAAAATTATAGTGCCATCTTTTAAATATTCGTAGAGTGTTTTTACTGGATGTTTATAAGCATTTTGTAAATCCTTCTCCCTTTTATTAATCCATTGTATTTTGATCTATATTTCTTTATTTTTTTGGATATGGTGAGCTTTATAAGACATTCATGTCAATGCATTAATACAGTACGTACTTACTAACTATTAATAATTTTAGGATTAATACTCAAATTTCGGTCTTTAATTAAGGAATAAATCAATTTAAAATATCCCGATCAATTTATAATTTTAATTAATATCGGGGCTCGTGATGATGATATCGGTGTTGTTTTAACAAAATTTTGATGGGAGAGTTATAAGCTCTTCATTTGGCCAATTTGTATGGAACGAGCGAGGGGCAACCGGAAAGAGGGGAAACATAGAGTGCTGCGGCCGGCCTTATTGTAATTTAATATGTTTTAATGGGGAAATGGGCCGGACGCGGGATAAGGGAGGACAAAGGGGGAGATTTTCGGATATTCGGTTATCCATGGGATTTTCGCCGGAGTGTACTACACGACCCGAATATAGCCGTAAGATTTATTCACGTCCCTCTAACTTGGTAAATGAAGAGATAACTTTCAGTTTGTCCGTGTGCATTGTATGCGAGCGCGTGGGTTCGGATGCTGCGAGAGCAATTTTTGCTTCGCCAAAGTAATTTCTAAGGGTAATATAAAGTTACGTTGAAATTGTAGTAGTAAAGATCTAACGAGAGAAAAACAACCTCTGATGGGTAATAAAATGCTAGAAGAGCGCACGCATGTAAGTTTATCTATAGAAGGTATTGTTATGCCTTAATTAAGTAAACTAAATACAAATAATAAAGACGAAAAATAGCCTGAATATGTGAATATTCAGACTATTTTTCGTCTTTATTATTTTGTATTTGATAAACCTGTAATAAGTTTAAATAAATATTCGGGAAACATATTCAGGGATGCCGTAGAAAATTAGTGCAGATGATAGTGATTTAGCAAGGGTGGCGTAGACTGGAGGGTGGTTGCAAAGTGGTAGATGACAGAGCTCTTACTAGCACCGGTTTCATTTCTAAGGCATTAAATGACTACGACCGTTAATATGTTTTTTTTAAGTGGTGCAAAAATTGTTTAATTGCAAATTCTTTGAATAACACTTAACAAACTTTTCTTTAATATAGTCAAAATGTGTATATTTAATTTTGCCATGATCCATACCTAAAGCCATATACTTTTCATCAAGTAATGTTAAAGAGTGCTTTCTGTTGGCGAAAACTTTTTGTACATAACATGGCATCAGAATTCATACTCTTAAACAGTTAATAGAATCTCGTAATTAGTACAATATAACAAATACATCTCTTTACACGACATCGACAATCGACAATCGACAATCGGTTGATACTAAGTTTAAACAAAGTTCCATCTTTAGTTGCAACTGCGGCCACTTACTTAATGATGACAACTATTGATTAACAGCAGATTGTCATTAAAACTGCTAGGTATTTTATAAGTAGAATTAAAATCCAAACAGCAGCTGTTACACTGGACGTTATTGATTTACTTCTGGTATTATATAACGCAGCTTTTGATGGCCTAGTTTCAACTCTTTGTGTATCTTTTTAAAATCTAACAGCACTAGCTCTATTTGCAGCATCGGTTTAATGACGATATCCTTTTAAGTCTGGGTGGATTATGAAACCATTATCTTTATGCCATTAAAGATGGTTCTGCTGTAAAGTTAGTCAAAATTCTGATCCGGCCATTGTAGGGATTTTAGTACATGATAAGATGTGATAAATATTTTAACAAATTTAGTACACCTCGGTTTTTGATTAATGTACTCTTCATAACAACGTAAACTATTCTTGAATTGAACCAACTTTATGATAAGTAAGCATTTGTTTGTGGAGAAAATTCGATAATATTGTTTAGTAAGTTTTAAGATCGTCTACAATTGCACCAATTAATTATCTGTATTCTTTCTTCGGTGGTGTAATACATTTTTATTTATAACACAATTTTGACAATTAAATAAAACTGAGTGTAAGTATGGTTGCCTACATTGTCAATACATTACAATACGTTGATGTGATTATTATAACATAGAACATAGACATTAACAATCATATGTTCTGAGTTAAAAAAAAGACCCTGTATATACATTATCTTTATTAACAGACCTAAGGTCTATCGGCCTCAATGAATTATTTTTTAGAAGTTTAATGTAGCGCTCGACAACCTTTGAAGCATGTGCCATTAGGAGGCACGCAAAAGGATTTTTGGTGGCACGCCTCAAAAGTGACAATTATGAAATATATTATAAACTTGTATCGAAATCGTTTTACTAAAGAAAACTCAGAAGTGTGCATTGCCACATTGTCACAAACTGAAAATTCTCCTAATCTATTCTGAATACATTCCTCTTTACATTTTGGTTAAAGTTTTAAACCGCCACCTCTTAAATTCCGAAATAATCGTAGGAGAACGTAGGAATGTGTAATTTCGAAATTGCGCTTTATATTGAGTGCTTGAAAAAAATATAAAAACAATTGCCACAAACTGCAAATTCTCCAAATCAACTCAGAATACACTTTTCCTTACATTTTGGTTAAAGTTTTAAACCGTCACCCTTAAAATTTCGAAATAATCATACGAGAATGTAGGAATGTGTAATTTCAAAATTGTGCTCCATATTGAGTGTTTGAAAAAATATGAAAACAATTGTCACAAACTGGAAATTCCCCAAATCTACTTAGAATACATTCCTCTTTATATTTTGGCTAAAGTTTTAAACCGTCACCCTTAAAATTTCGAAATAATCATACGAGAATGTAGGAATGTGTAATTTCAAAATTGTGCTCCATATTGAGTGTTTGAAAAAATATGAAAACAATTGTCTCAAACTGGAAATTCTCCAAATCTACTCAGAATACATTCCTCTTTACATTTTGGCTAAAGTTTTAAACCGTCACCCTTAAAATTTCGAAATAATCATACGAGAATGTAGGAATGTGTAATTTCAAAATTGTGCTCCATATTGAGTGCTTGAAAAAATATAAAAACAATTGTCACAATCTGGAAATTCTCCAAATCTATTTAGAATACATTCCTCTTTACATTTTTGTTAAAGTTTTAAACCGTCACCCTTAAAATTTCGAAATAATCGTACGAGAATGTAGGAATGTGTAATTTCAAAATTGTGCTCCATATTGAGTGTTTGAAAAAGTATAAAAACAATTGTTACAAACTGGAAATTCTCAAAATCTACTCAGAATACATTCCTCTTTATATTTTGGCTAAAGTTTTAAACCGTCACCCTTAAAATTTCGAAATAATCATACGAGATTGTAGGAATGTGTAATTTCAAAAGTGTGCTCCATTTTGAGTGTTTGAAAAAATATAAAAACAATTGTTACAAACTGGAAATTCTCAAAATCCACTCAGAATACATTCCTCTTTACATTTTGGCTAAAGTATTAAACCTTCACCCTTTAAATTCAGAAATAATCGTACGAGAATGTAGGAATATGTCATTTCCAAATATTATATAATGAATAGGGGTGGGGGACATACACTGGACATCCATGGATCCGCACGGCCACTTCTTCGTTCCGAAAAAGTGACCGCACGGATGGGATTCGAACCCACGACCACGAGGCCCGTGAGCAGGAGCTCTACTCACTAGGGCACCGCGGCCCCCGGAACAATGTTGAAAGATAATACAAACCATTATAACGGATGACCCATTTTAATTTATCCACTGGAATATCTTGACAAATATGCATTGTTCAAAAAAATGTTCCGGTCAAAAGGTTAATGGTTTTGAGGGGGGCATCCGTTCCAATAAAATGTTTTTCATTTCCACCTCCTAGGGGCGGGGGACGGGGTCAGCTTTCAAATATTAAATAGGAACCCCAATTTTTTTATTGCAGATTCGGATTCTACACCAAAAATTATTATATTCCAGTGGACAAATTAAAATGGATCATCTGGTATTAAAAAAGTAAAACATTAGAAGTGTATTCATAATATTGGTTTATTAAAATTTACATCGTAGTTCATGTCCATGTTGAAATATAAAAATATTTCTAATTTAATACAATGGTAAAGGATTTTTAATTTTTTTGACATTGTTGAAAATTATATGTTTTACAACTCTACAAGATGGATTTTTCATGAATGAAGTGGTCCCTCTTAAGGAAAATATAGTAACGTAAATACCAAAGTTGCGCTATCTATCAATAAAAAAATAAAATAAATTGTTCGGTCATTGCAAACGAAAAAATTAATTTTAATTGGTTTTCCTTAAGTCTAGGGCTAATATCTCCGCAGCGAATGACCTTAGATGTCGATGCGCCTTAAGCCCAAAATTCATTCAATCAATATCTCCGCCCCTTCAAAGATATAGCAAAAATTTTGTCTCACCGGGGGGACTATTTTGACATGATTTGTAGAAAAAATCCGATTTTAGTATCTTAATCGGCTAGGGCCTTTCAAGTAACTTTGGCAAATTTGAAATTGGGTAAATAAAATGTACATCCTTACATACGAGTAAATAACAATTTGTCGATTCCGCAGCACTTCGGTAATCCCTCCGAGTAGTTACATTTAAAATGAATAGATGGCCCATATCTATATTAAATTCTGACGTGGTTGTACATATATCCTTGCATATGCGCCACATGTCACATGAGATGCTCATCTCGTTTGTAATTACCAGTGCGAAACTGGCTGAAATCCCCGTGGTAACAAATTCGCTTTAAATCATTCCCTTTGGACGGGCAGAATTATATATTACGACTTCACTTTTGCACGCATCACCTCCACACCCTAATAAATTCTCACACATTCACCAGTGAATATGAATATGTTTTACACTGAATTCACTGCATCTGTGTGTTTTTTATTATATCCGGGACATTATGATATACGATATTTTAAAGCTCGAATACACAAACTTGTATAAGAATGGGATTTTTTTTAGATATTCATTTAAAGTAATTCTAACGAATCCAATCACTATTACTTTATGATGTTAAGTGATTTATAGGGCTTTTATTTTAACACTGAACATACTATTATTAAACCCTATGTTCAATCGTAAAATAATCACATCAACGCATGGCATTTAACAGAAATTGTAAGCAACCAAGTACAGTGGTACAGCTTAACGCATTACGAATAAAGTTAAGGTAATTAAATTAAATACGGTTTCACAGAATTCCGAAAAAATAAAACCTGAAAATTTATTGTATATTAAGACATTTTTATTATATATTTATATATAGACACACTATGCATAATTAATCTCAATCTATCAAACTTTCAAGCGTCTGCCAAATTAAATGTTGAATTCACAGAGCAATTTCTGGCTAAAGTGCATTTTTTGTCATTCAAATTTATTTGTTTTCTAGCGCAGCCATTTTTCTTACTGCAAAATTCGGATAATGTTTTCTAAAGCAGATATAAAGACGCATTATTCATAATTAATCTGTCAAAATTTCAAGCATCTGTCACAATAAATTTGGAATTCATAGAGCAATTTCTGACTAAAGTGAATTTTTGGTCATTCAAATTTGTCTTCTAGCGCAGCTAATTTTGTTCCTAAGACAATTGAATAATTATTTTAGGACAGATATAAAGACACATAATTAATATGTCAAAATTTCAACCATCTGTCAAAATAAATGTAGAATTCACAGAGCAATTTCTAGCCAAAGTACATGTTTAGTCATTCAAATTCGATTTCTGCCAGCAATTGTTTTTTCTATTTTTTGATCAAATTTTAAAAATGTAACTTCAGTATAAACAAACGGACGTTGAATTGAGATTATCTTAAAATTTAGGTAATTGACCTCTTAAAATTTTGACGGTATCGTGTAGTAGCAACTATTCTAAATAATATCAGAATGTTTTAAACTTGCAGCAATTGCTTCTTCTATTTTTTACCGAATTTAAAAAATGAAACTTCAGAATAAACAAACGGACGTTGAATTGAGATTATCTTAAAATTTAGGTAATTGACCTCTTAAAATTTTGAACGTATCGTGTAGTGGCAACTATTCTAAGTTACTTCACAATGTGTTGAACTTGCAGCAATTGTTGTTTCTGTTTTTTACCGAATTTAAAAAATGCAACTTCAGAATAAACAAACGGACGTTGAATTGAGATTATCTTAAAATTTAGGTAATTAACCTCTTAGAATTTTGACGGTATCGTGTAGTAGCAACTATTCTAAATAACTTCAGAATGTTTTAACTTGCAGCAATTGTTTTTTCTATTTTTTACCGAATTTAAAAAATGCAACTTCAGAATAAACAAAAGGACGTTGAATTGAGATTATCTTAAAATTTAGGTAATTGACCTCTTAAAATTTTGAACGTATCGTGTAGTGGCAACTATTCTAAGTTACTTCACAATGTGTTGAACTTGCAGCAATTGTTGTTTCTGTTTTTTACCGAATTTAAAAAATGCAACTTCAGAATAAACAAACGGACGTTGAATTGAGATTATCTTAAAATTTAGGTAATTGACCTCTGAAAATTTTGATGGTATCGTGTAGTAGCAACTATTCTAAGTAACTTCAGAATGTTACAACTTGTAGCAATTATTTTTCTATTTTTCACCGAATTAAAAATAAATGTAACTACAAAAAAACAAACAAGCTTTCAGGTGCGATTATCTCAAAATTTGAAAAAGCGATGTTTCAGAATTTTTATGGAATTGCGTAGTAGCATCTATTCTGAATATCTCCTGAAATTTTTATGCTTGCAGCAATTGTTTTCTTTTTAATTTCCTAAACTGAATTTGATCTTGTATCTTCAAAAAAAGCAAACAGGCGCTGAAGTGACATTACAATCTAGTGTTAGCTGCACTAACAGCTACTAATAATTAATAATTCTAAATAATCGTAAGGGAGTATTTTAAAATACCTCTTTTGCGCAGGAAAATCAGTGTAAACCTCACCAGTATATGGGGGGTAATCCCCGAATCGGCAAATCCTCCCTCGGCACTCACCGCTTTGCCAATATAACATAACATCCAAGATTTGATTAAAAACGCTCAAAACCCTTACGCAAAAATTAATCGTATATTAACTTCCAAATACATTTTACCCACAGTGTAATCCGTCGACGATTTATTTCTTTTCTTACTTAAGGAATATCAGTTTTTAAAGTGCAGTAAATTTACTTTCGGCTCTCTCGCATTTGTAATAAGCGGACGAGCGAGATGGCGAAGTAATCGCGTCTGGGAGTGATTCTTGGCAGGTTTCTCGGAAAACTGGGAAGAAAAGTGCTCACCTGAATTTAAAAGCGCGAGACTGTGAATAATTTATGAGCCTGTAAACAGATTTTATTCCTACAGACCTCCTACAACACGTCCGGTATTATAAACCCTGTATTTCTAAGCAGACACGAGTATGTAGTTAGAATTGGTATATAAGCAAAATTCGTTAGTAATGTAATATTTTGTAATTGCAGGTGATTTTAACGTTTTTTAAATATCGTTAATATAGCATCCTCCGTTACTCCGCGCTCAGTTTCCAGATGTTAATATAGCGTCCTCCGTTACTGCAGATTTTTCTATCCTGCCAGTAATTTTAGTTGTCAGCTTTGTCTTAGTCTACCTCTTTTTTGTTTCTCCGGTGGTACCAATTGCAGGAGGAGCCATAGAGCCATCTATATTCGTAAAGTGTGATACTAACAATGTTACTTCTAGGAACTCTAAAAGAAACCAAACTTTGTTGATGATTGATTACGTGACTCTAGTTCCAATCATTCCAAGGCCATTATCGAACGTACAGTTGGCTTCAAGCATTAAACAAATGTTACTGTCTAGTTTATTCATGTTCTAATCATCAGTTATTTGAATAGTTATAGGTCTTAATAGGTAAAGTAGATGTGAGGTCAATAAACAGATGTTGCATTAGGTTAAGTATAAACATCAATATTACCTAAATTTTTTTTAAGTGTTTATTTATGAAAATGCATACAAACAAATTAATCACATTCTTATAGCAGCCATACATAGCCTTCTTGTTAGCTATGTATGCATTAAATCAAGAAATGTGATTTGTTCAAAGTTTCAGTCCGAAATAAAGCTCCGTAAAATCCTGTCTCTCCATATGCATTTTTTACAGTATGAAAAATCATTCAGGGGAAGGCGATAAATAATGCAATGGACACCGTGAGGAAAGCGGATAAACTATTTATGTAAAGGTAAAGTAAAATACTGAAAAATTTACAGAATGTCGATGCTGGAAAGAATCTAGATGGCGTGTGCGCTTCCCTCGCATACATTTTGTAATTGATTATTATGCAATAAATGTAATCAAAAGGAAGTGCGATTTGCTTTTGCAGTTAAATTTTACTCATTATACGCAGGGTGATACATTTTAATTGCCACCGTTGCTACGGGCCACGGCAAAACTCCGGATGACCCTGAATACCGACTACGTAAAAGCTAATTGCAGTTTCGGAAGGTCAAATGAATATAAATACAATTTAACGAGGATAAACAGAAAGAAATATACCGGGTGTAACTGAATTCTGGTAGACCACAAAAATCATTTGCATTTTTACATACCAGGTGACCCAGGGATCTGTAAAAGCCCCATAACTTATTTGCTATTTGAAATATCGACTTCTAGTTATCTTGAACTGGTACCCACACTTATTCTACATATTTTAGAAATATGTATGTTTTTGTACAGGGCGTCCCAATATACATAACAGAACAAAGTTATGTTTTTTTTTAATGGAACACCCTATATTTTATACTTTATTTTCAACCCTCTTGAGAAGCTGATACAACTAGTATAAGATAGTATGGGTCTATTATGGACGGTTGGTTAGTTATGGGCAAATTTGTGGCAAAAACAAGGACACATTGAAAAAATTGCAGAAGCGCTCCTAGCAAATCTAGTCATTTTTTATACACTAAAGAATTTTCCACATCATGAAGAATAATACAAATCGGCTTTGGTTCTTTTTTGTTAATACTGCTATACAGGGTGTCAACATACGCAAAATATTAGATAAAAACATTTTTCTTTTGTCACCTCATGCTCATTTTTTTCCAAAAATATGCATTTTCTGAAAGAATAATAAGAGACCAAAGTTGTAGAGCGGAAAATTTTCGATTGACATAGGTCTTTCGACTTTTCCAATAATGCGTGCATTGCCCTCCAGAGTGCGCAAAATCGTGACCGTATATGCATTTTAGCGTTTTTCTCAAATTTTTTGTTAATTAATTGCACTTTACTTTATTTTCCACGTCCTCTAGCAGAAAAACAGGTATTTATATAATCATTCAAATGACCTACATCGATTGAAAACATTTCGCTTTACAACTCTTAAAAGAAGCAATTTTTGCCCAAAATGCATAGTTTTCGCTAAAAATCCAAAAAACGCAAAAATTGATACATACATTTTCAATTTGCATTTTTAGGGAAAACTATGCATTTTTGGCAAAAATTGCTTCTTTTAAGAGTTGTAGAGCGGAACATTTACAATAGATATGGGCCATTTTAATTTCCCTATAATTTCCCGTTTTTCCGCTAGAGCGTGCGAAAAATAATTTTTATATAATTCAATTAGTCTCTAAATTCTGAGATTTTAGATGTATCATAAGCAACCCTTTGGTTGTTCGTTTTTTGTTTAAATTCAATTTAAATTTTGTTTTTGTTTAAATTTAATTTAAATAGGAAAGTTAAGGCAATTTCCGGTTAGACCGGAAATGGAATTTTTACATAATTTAATTTGTCTATAAATTCTGAATTCATAGGTATATCATAACTGATCTTTTGGTTGTTAGTTTTTTGTTTCAATTTTTTGTTATTTACTTTAAATTTAAATAAAAAACTAATAACCGAAAGATCACTAATGATACATCTAAAAACTCAGAATTTAGAGACTAATTGAATAATGTGAAAATATTCAAGGTGTTCCGTTTGAAATAGAAAAGTTAAGGTAATTTCCGGTTAAACCGGAAGTGGAATTTTTACTAAAAGTCCACATGTCGACACACTTTATTCCATAAAAATACCATACTAAATTTCATAAAGATATACAGGGTGTCTTGTTTCGAGTGTGCCCAACAAAAACAGGAAGTAAATAAAATTATTCTGAACAGAAAAGATTAAACAAACATATGTCCTATCTCTTACAGTTATCGAGATAAATAATCTTAAAGATTTTTCAATCGTAAAAAAATCTTACAAATTTTCAGTAGAAATTTATTAGATTTCCATGAATTTAAACTAAAAATTTGAAGTAAGTTAATGTTAATTTAAATAAAAAAACAAAAAAAAAATGTTTATACAGTCGTAGAGAAAATAAAGAGGGCTACAAATTTAGTGAAATAAAAAAAATTGTTTCCATAAAAAAAATGTCTATGATGTCATACGTGAAAGACTAGTGACGTCATACTATTTTTAAAGTACGCAAAAAAAAACAAAAATCGAGGTCATTTTCGACGCTTGGAATAGTATTCCTGACTCTTACGCAGTGGCGGCTCGTAGAATATGTTGATGGTAGAGCCACTTATGCAATATCCCCCCCCCCCTTCCTATTTTGAAGAAACAAAGAACTATTTATCGAATATTTTGGAAGAAGATCTAAAATATCGGCCAAAAAATCAAAAAACCTGGTTTAAAAATAAAAATGCACACCAAAAAATTGAAATTACAAGCAAAAGAAAAATAATTTGCCATTTTCAGCCCCAAAAATAACTCTTTTTAGCTTAAAATAAGTTCCAACGAGAAATTCGAAAATAATAGCAAAAATAAAAATCGACAGCCCTTTCACAGACAACGGAAAGCGGATTTCAAGTTTTTAACATAATGTATTTAAATGTTATTTCTGTGAATAAAGATGTTTGTATATGTAAAAATAAAATAAAAAATCGCAAGAAAATCTAAAATATGGGACAAAAAATAAAAAAATTAAGACGAAAAATCTAAAATTTGTACCCAAAAATCAAAGCGGTACACCAAAAAATCAAAATTTTTAGCAAACGAATCGAAAATTTAAGTCGAAATAAAGAAATTTTGGGCCAAAAGATCAAACATTGAAATCAAAATGAACGAAAATACAAAACATAGACCAAAACAGTAAAAACCTACAATAGGGCCTAAAAAGGTGAAAATTCAGAAAAAACATCGAAAAATCGGGCGTAAACATTAAAAATGCAGACAAAAAATCCAAAATTTCTACAAACCAATCGAAGTTTATCGTCAAAATAATAAATATTTAGACTAAAAAATAAAAAAATCTACAATATAGTCTAAAACGGTTAAAATTTAGACAAAACATCGAAAACGAGTGTAAAGATAAAAATTGCAGACAAAAAAAATCTAAAATTTCTACAAACCAATCGAATATTTTGGTCAAAATAGAGAAAAATAAAAAAAAAAATAAGATTAAATTTATGACTAATTTGTTTTCTTTCGATTTAAATTTAATTTAATTTGTTTGTTAGTTTTTGTTTCTAATTTTGTATTATTGGGATTACCCGTTTAATAATAAATAAATAAATTAATTAAAAACATCGAAAATGCAGAAATCTAAAATATGGGCCAAGGAATCAAGAATCCTGATTTAAAAATAAAAAAAAAGCAGACAAAAATCGAAAACTTAGGCAGAAGCAAAATAATTTGCCACTTTCAGCCGCAAAAAATAAGTTTCTGATCAGAAATTCGAAAATAATAGTAAAAAATAAAGAAATTCACGAAATAAAATCAATAATCCATGTTAAAAAATGTAAAATATGGGATACAAAATATACCAAAAATCAAAAAAATATATACCTACGTTAAAAAATTCAGACCAAATATCTAAAATTCTGGCCTAAAAATAAAAATAGTGGACCAAGGAAAGAAAAATTTTAACAGACAAATAAAAAAAAAATAAAGAAAAATTTAGGGCAAAAGATTTAAAAAAATCCACAATGTTGATCAAAACGTCAAAAATTTAGACAAAACATGGAAAACTCGGACCTAAAGATAATAAATGCAGACTAAACGAAAAATCAAGAATGGGGGCCAAAAAATCGAAAATTTTAACAATAAAATCGAAAAGTTAGGTCAAAGTAAAGAAAAATTTAGGTCGAAAGATTTAAAAAAAATAATAAATATCTGTAATGTTGGCCAGAAAGTCGAACACATGGAAAACAAAAATAATTTTAAGATTTAATTAAAAATTCTTGCTGAGCTTGAAACTACCACACGTAGTGCCATGGCTCCTTGGCTCTATATAACGAGCCGCCCCTGCTCTTACGATCAGCTGAAAAAGCTCGCGTTTGCTGTTCTTTCCCTTTTCGGTTCTACATATATATGCGAACAATATTTTTTAAGCATGAAGTAAACAAGAGTAAACTGAAAAGTCGTCTTATTGATGAGAATCATGCCTAAAATTAAAAACAACAACATACAAACCTGACTTACTCAAACTTTCCAAGGAGATGCAAGCACATTGTAAATATTTATTAAGTATGAAATTTAGTTTTATTTAGTGTAATAAAAGTTTACTAAACAAGCAGATTTGGGTCCCATTTTTTTTAAATTGTTGTAATGTTCATATTTGGCTCTTTGGCCGACCACTGCCTTAAAGTAATCGAGATCCCCTATAAAAATATTGACATTACTCACCCTGTACAAAAATAACAGTGTTTTATTACAACAAATTCACCGCAGTATTTATTGTCCTCGCAGTTGAAATTTCCGAAATTATGATTTTACAATCGGCATTAAAATTCTCCTCGTGCTCAACTCCAATTAATTTTAATTGCATGTTAGTTATGCGTTGCAGGAATTTACAAATTTTGTAATATTCAATTATAGTTGGTTTCCAGAATGTGCGAATTTCATTTCGTGCATTTATCACACACACACACACACACGCACACACCACATTATAAACTAATTACAAGTGCTACATTCCTATTGCAGCTGCGAATTTTACAACGTGCATAAACTTTATATGTTCTCCGAAATATATAAAATTATTAATAGTCATAGTTGACGTACGCGTAATATTGTTCCATCCGAACTGGAAGCTTATTGTGGACAGAGTGCTTCATTATGATTTTATGCGCTGAAAAGTTTTCATAAAAAAAAATATAGTCTACTATAGTAGATATCAGTGACGGATCGCGGGATTTTTTCTGATACGGCCGAGGAACAAGAGGTGGTAATAGAGATAGGTGCGGTCACGTCTCAGCCAGCCGTCTCTGCAACTGACCCTACCTATCTGTATTACCACCTCTTATTCCTCGGCCGTACCAGGAAAAACCCCGCGAACTGTCACTGGTAGATAGATAGGCAAGCTATAAACGTAGTAGTAGTAGTAGTAGTTAAATCTTTATTGGTATTAATAAGAATGCAACAGTAACAAAAATATAATTATTATTTATTCACAATCGCTACGATAATATGCATATTTTTAACCTCAAAAAAGTTGGGAAATTAGCGACATACCTCTTGGTCGGCAAAAACATTTTGCGAACCTCGATTTTGAAGTACAGAAAGAGCCCTTAACGAACCCATATGAGTGGATTAATGACTCCGTTTTAGACGCAAAATAGAAAAAAATCAATTTAATGTAGTTAAGTCTCGATGGAGAAACCGAGCGCGCGTTTAACAGAAGTTTTACGAATTAAAGACGTCCGCCATTGACTTCTGTGTTTGAAAAATCTGACAATTATTTGTGATCAAGGAAATGCATTTTTTGAAATAATTGTTTTGTTTTTGTTAGAATATTTTATTTTCTGCTAAGGCCTTTAACTATTCAAATGCGTCTCATATATTTCTTAGAAAATAACGATTAAATAAATTTCTCCACCCACACATATTTCAGGTATATTTTTAGTACGGGTTTTAAGAATATCCGAAGTTTCCGTCTTGGGAATAATCTTTGCAAAATTAAAAATAACGACCGATGTGTGGGCGGTGGATGGAAGCGAGAGGAGGGGAGCCGCGAGACCGCGTCTGCGAAGGGCTGAAAGATATTTCTCTTTTTCTGTTCAGATATAAAACCGTCGCCTCGTAATCTCCGCGTTTTTAAGAAAATATAGCAGCCCTTGGGGACGGAAATAAGTGATGTTCGCAGAAAGAAGTGCGCCTCGTGCAAATTAAAAAAAAAATAAAAATTCACAGCAGTTACATTGAAAAATAGTTTTCTTAATAATTTAATTCGTCTCTGAATTCTGAGTTTATAGATGTATCGTAAATGACCCTTTGGTTATTAGTGTTTTGTTTAAATTTAATTTAAACAAACAATTTGTTTGAGCCTAAGATTTGGGAATGGTTTAAAAAATTGCAGGCTTTTAGCCAAATTTGTGTATATTTGACCTACATTTTTGTTTTTTTGGCTCTACACTTTCCTAAACTTTGGATTTTTATTTCCAGTTTTTAAATTTTGAGCCCTAAATTTCGTATTTTTAGCCTAAATTTGAGAGAAAACCCCAATTAGAAATGAACCAAATTATTTTTTTAATTTGTTAGCCTCGGTTTTGAAATTATGTCGTAATTTTTTTTGTCCTTCATTTTTGGTTTTTTGAGCCTAAGATTTGGGAATGGTTTCCAAAATTGAAGGCTTTGACCCTAATTTGTGTATATTTGACCTACAGTTTTGTTTTTTTTGGCTTTACACTTTGCTAAACTTTGGATTTTTATCTCCAGCTTTTAAATTTTGAGTCCTAGATTTCGTATTTTTAACCTAAATTTGAGAGAAAACCGCAATTAGACATGAACCATTCTTTCAATTTGTTAGCCCCGATTTTTGGAAATGTTCAAAGAAGTAGCCAAATTGGTTTTCTGCAATTTTGAATATCTTCCCAAAGCTTGCCTATACAAATTTCTTTGCTACAATTTTTCGAAAGTCGCAAGACGTATCTTCTTCTGAAAGGTTAGTTGATTAACTCTGTGTTTCAATTTTTTATCGAAATTTGTGATTGTTCTTTATAAACCAAATGTTTAGTTAATACTTCCACTGCTGCAGTCTTGATGAAATTTGTAATTTACTGGATTACATTTTAAAATTGATGAAATTTGCAATTTACTGGATCAGATTTTAAAAGTAAACACTTGTTTGATTTATGGTTTTATTTTCGCTTTCCTCTCACGTGTTTCAACAATTGCTTATTGGCATAAAAGGAGTATAAACATTTTTCAATTAAATTTTGTTAAAACTTTAGATTTTTTGGAAATTGATGAAATTTCATAATACCGTTAAGTTAAAAAATTATTTAAACAAAAATGAAGAATATGTGTAATTTTTTTAAGACTTAATATTATTATTATTAAAGCCCTATAGTATATTTGTGGCCGAAAACTTCGAACCTAAACTACGCCTAACGATGAGTTTTGATTTTTTGAAAATTATCGAAATTTCACAATAGCGTTAAGTTAAAAAATTATTTAAACAAAAATTAAGAATATGTGTAATTTTTTTGAGACTTATTATTATTAATAAAGCCCTATAGTATATTTGTGGCCGAAAACATCGAACCTAAACTACGCCTAACGATGACTCTTGATTTTTTTTAAATTGACGAAATTTCATAATAGCGTTAAGTTAAAAAAATATTTAAGCAAAAATTAAGAATATGTTTAATTTTTTTAAGACTTTATGTTATTAATAAAGCCCTATAGTAAAGTTGTGGCCGAAAACATCGAACCTTAACTACGCCTAACGATGCCTTTTAAATTTTTGAAAATAGACAAACTTTCCTAATAGTGTTAAGTTAAAAAATTATTTAAACAAAAATTAAGAATATGTGTCATTTTTTTAAGACTTAATATTATTAATAAAGCTAATATCGAACCTAAACTACGCATAACGATGACTTTTGATTTTTTGAAAATTTGCGAAATTGCATAATAGCGTTAAGTTAAAAAAAAATATTTAAACAAAAATTAAGAATATATAAAAAAATTTTAAGACTTAATATTATTAATAAAGCCCTATAGTATATTTGTAGCCGAAAATATCGAACCTAAACTACGCCTAACAATTAATTTTAATTTTTTGAAAATTGGCGAAATTTCATAAGTGTCGAGTAAAAAAATTATTTAAACAAAAATTAAGAATATGTGTCATTTTTTAAGACTTAATAAAATTAATAAAGCCCTATAGTATATTTGCGGCCGAAAACATTACGCTTAACGATGACTTTTGATTTTTTCAAAATTATCGAAATTTCATAATAGTGTTAAGTTAAAAAAATATTTAAACAAAAATGAAGAATATGTGTAATTTTTTTAAGACTAAACATTATTACCAAAGCCCCATGGAACATTTGTGGCCGAATATATCTAACCTAAACTAGGTCTAACGATGACTTTTGATTTTCTTAAAATTTTAATAATGTTTTGGTAGATAAAAGCTTATTGTTATTGCATAGCATTACAGCAGTTTTATTGATAGTGAATTTTAATCTATTTTGTATAAATTAGTAGATTACTTCGAAATTGAGTAAAGGCGCAAATTGTGGAGGCGCCTGAAATTTGCGGATAACTTCCAATCGGTCGGTCAATTCTTTCCCCTTAAATTAAGGTATTTAATGGTTTATCAATTTTTTACTTTACTTCGACGAGTTGTATTTAAAATTGTATTGCACATCCAATGCTCCAACTTTTTGAAGTCAAACTCGACTAACGTGTCTAATATGTCGTTATCATGGCAACGAGATTTTCTTTAATCCACGCGAAATAAGTATATATAGCCCCCGTTCTCTGGAATCTGGCGGCTGTGGTCGTAAAAGTAGGGGACGTAATATTTTTGATCTCAAACCAATCTTTGTTAAGAAGTACTGGTATAAAAGTGCGTATACCAATAGGAGCGAAGGACAGTAATACATGTACGGGATGCAATTAGACGAACCACCAATGCCTTTTCTTTCCTCAGGGCGGACCGACCGTTTTACGACCTCAGCCGCCAGATTCCAGTGAACAGACTATATCAATGTCTCCTTGTATAATCACGTCAAAAACTTTATTTCACCTAACCAATGTGGCTTTCATATGCACGATGATTACAAATTTAGCTACAATAACTCAAAATTAATCTTCAGATTGTCGTGGACAAAAAGGGGTAAAACCGGGGGATCAAAAAAATAATAGTCAAAGCAGGTCATAAACAAGAAGCCGCATATCTTTTGTTTCATGAAAAAACTTCACACTTTTTAAGTGTCAATAATTATTTTCAAATTTCGGAACTTAGAGAAGTCATGCTGTTTTTTATTCATGATCTGCTTTGACTATTTTTTCGATCTGTGAAAATTACTCACGCAGCCAGTATTGTCAAAATGATGGACAATATTACAAATTGTTGAGATGGATGGAACTTCTCTCCTCGGATACTCAACCGAAAACAAATCTCTAACACGTCGAATGCTGTTCCCACTCTTGTACCAATTAATTATCTGTAACCTTTCTTCGATGGTGTAATACATTTTTATTTATAACACAATTTTGACAATTAAATAAAACTGAGTGTAAGTATGGTTGCCTACATTGTCAATACATTGCAATGCGTTGATGTGATTATTATAACATAGAACATAGACATTAACAATCATATGTTCTGGGTTAAAAAAAGACCCTGTATAATTAATGCAAGTGTTTTCTTTTTCTATCTACTGACGATTGTAAAAATTTAAAAAAATAATTCATTTGTACATTTTGTATACCCCATACATAATTACTGTTAAAATATGTAATGACATTGCGCCGCTCTTTCGACAACCTTAAAGAATTTTTATTAATCGTCCTTATCTTTTAAATCCGATTTTCGCATCATTAATCATATTCATCACTTAAAAAATAATGACCAGGCAACGAGCGGTGCAGTTCCGATTCGATAAATCGGGGCGATAAACAACAAGGGCCTCTAAATACCGCGCCATATATTCCGCACACGTCTTGAACTAAATCGAAGGTAAGTCATCCATCTTTCAAGAGGACACGGTTTAATTACATATAAAATAAAGATTGATGGTCGCCCACAATTCCCACCCATCAGTTCCGTTTTCCTTAAAATTACATTTGGTAAGGCATAAATAAATGAAGTGTTAATCAAGGACCTGTATCTGTGGTATCGATTTTACCATTTTATTCAAGAGTTGACGTGAATCCGGTGATTACGGAGTGAGAAGGAAAATTTGGGAAATGAGTCGATTAACCACTTCATGCCCATGCTGCTTTTACTTTGTTGTTGTTGTCACCTTTTTCTACGAAATATTAGTCCACAATGTCACCATTCTAGCCATTTGTGCAAAAACGTATGATAAAAATATTCCACAGATGGCGCTAAATGGGTAATTTTTTTCTTATAAAATATTTGTTTTCTTTTTTTTTTGCTTGTTGCCACATGTGGCGTGAAGGGGTTAACAGGATGGTTCAGTGTAAAATTATGAATAATTTCTTTGTTTTTAAATTGCCTTTAAATATTTAAATTTGAGAAAACTTCACTTGTTGCAGATGTATTAAATAAATGTAATAAAGCTTTATTACATTTGCCTTAAGATAACCCTACAACTTTACAAATACAGAATATAATCTTCAAACAACAATAATCGAGCAAAAATTTGTTTTTTTAGACTTTGGCAGGTGCCCTTCAGTCACATCGGTTATTGTAATATATTACTCATATTAAATGAAATAGAGATCCACAAACACCCATGCCCTCGCCGGGATTCGAACCCAGGACCCTCCGCATTAGTTCTGGCGCGCTAAAGCACGCGGCTAGTGGGCCGACCGAGCAAAATTTAGGTACTGTGTTTTTGGTAATTATATTTTATTTTTATATGCTTTGAACAATCTTGACCATTTAAGTTCCAAAATGTGTCAAAATTGATTAGACTTATGGGAGCGATTGAGTAAAATTTTAACAAGCTAAAAATGGTGTGATGTAAAGTCCTGTCCAGTGTTCTACCTACTGTCAATCGTGAAATCGTTCGTGAAGGGATCATCCGAATCTGAGTTTACCCCCTTAAAGTAGAGCCAAAATTGGATTTATTTCCTAAAGAATGATCCAATTTGGTTGAAAAGTGGCTGAGCTATGGCGAAAAACCTGCAAATGCACTTTTTTCAAACACCCATAACTCGGTGCCAAATTGTCGTAGGAACTTCGTTCTTTGAGTTCTCTAAAGGGAATTGATCAAATTTTAATGCCTTTATGGTGGATTGTGTTGACAACATTTTTCCAACTCCGTAGACATCGTCAAAGTTGGACATGGTTTCCTGAAACAACATTTTTTCGCAGGAGTGCTAGAGGGGAGCGGAAGGAGTTACGCTTAAGTTCGTGTGCATGACTTTAAAGAAGACAGTTCAAAGTTTTTCGCTATCAAAGATTCATTAAAATCGATTGAAAATACGCCGAGTTATGGCGGCTTGAAAATTGTCAAAATTTTACGAATTTGTGAAATGTTTCATTTTTTTCCACCGGTATACATTGGACAGTGAAAATTTTTCTTCAAAACAAATTACCATTATTGGTTGTAGCACAGTGTCTGGGCCTGCTAGATCTCCAGATTTAAAGCCTCTTAACATTTTCTTGTTATGGGGATATCTTAAAAAAACAAGTCTTCACATATATTCCTTCCACTCGAGAAGACAAAGAATAAGGGATTTAAAATACCTGCAATAATATTCCCGAAAAAGAAAAAAGGAGAAAAGAAACGCTTTTAAGGAGTCACAATTCGTAAGCACGCCATTATCAGAAATGTATTGAGGTTAATGGGCATTGTTTTGAATACCTCTTAAATTGCTATTTTTTTAATTATTAAAGAAATAATTGATGTTTGCGTTTAATTGAGATTGTGTTAATTTTCCATTAATAATTAAATATTGCAGAAACTTGATGACAGAAAGAAAAATCTTTTAGATAAAAGTGATTTGCTTTAATTCGGAGATTCAGATTTTTTTTTATTAAGAAATACAGATTTATATTTAAAAATAACAACTTGATCTTGAAATGACCTTGAGAGCCTGTTTAGAATTAAAAATAGATAGCCCTTTCATGGCAAATACATTTTATTTTAAACTTAATTTCTATAATGTTTTGGTTGTCCAGGATCAATGCCGCACCCTGTATAATATCTAAAATTTCAAGCAATTTACTTAATGCAACCAAGGCTGAAAATCTAACGCTATTGTAATATTAAAAAAAAAAACAGCATTATTTTTTAGACAAAATGTATGTTTTCATATTAGCCAAAAAATTTAACCCTTGTAAATAAAGGGTCCTCCTGATTAAGATAAGCAAAATGCATCAAGATTCGGAATTCCTAATTAACCAAATAATGTTGTATCTTGAGGTAAGAATTATCCGCGGACATACTTTATATGGTCCCCACCCTTCCCCTCGCCCCTCTGGGGTGAAAAAGCGTTATTTTTTTTTAAATTTTTTATCTGACAATGTGTTTAATGCAAAATTCTGAAAAAAAAATCATCAAGATAGGTTATAAAGAGACCTATCAATAGAATTTTTTTCAAGATCATCCAAGGTCATTTGAGGTAAAAATCGTTGAGGTGCACGCCGTTTTTTTTTCACTATTTCATAAAAGTTGATTAATGTTACCTCTGACAGGAACTTTTAATGCATTTCGAGTAGTGCGTCATCCCTAAAAATCCATTTTTCCGCTATTTTTTTTTCAATTTTTTCAATTTTACAGGGTTGAGGTTTATCCAAAACACTAAAAAATACTTTTTTGTAGCATTTTGCAATACAAAAATTTAGGTTTCTTATTTTTTTTTTCTTTAATAGTAAAAAAGTTATAACCAATTTAATTTTTTTTCCTACTTGATTTTTCAATTTTTGTTGATTAAAAATGTAGATTACATATATATTATATATTATTATAATTCACTTAACTATAATCACAAATGAAGAAAAACATTTTTCTACATTAGTAACTATGTAATTTTTAGAAACTTATAAATAGATTTACACATATTTTTTTTTATTAAGGCTAAAAATATAAAACTAAAATTTTCGTCTTGAAAAATGCTACAAAACATGTCTTATAAGTTTTTCTGCTAAATATCCACCTGTGCGCTTATAATTGGTAAATATCCACAAAAATTGAAAAATCAAGTAGGAAAAAAAATTAAATTAGTTATAACTTTTTTAATATTAGAGATAGAAAAAAAATGAAAAAACTAAAATTTTTGTCTTACAAAATGCTACAAAAAAGTTTTAATTCGTTTTTTGTCTATACCTTAACCCTTGCCTGTAAAGTTGAAAAAAACGAAAAAAAAGGGGAACATTAGATTTTTTGAGATGACGCACCACTCGAAATGTGTTAAAAGTTCCTGTCAGAGGTAAAATTAATCGACTTTTATAAAATAGTTAAAAAAACGGCGTGCACCTTAACGACTTCTGCCTCAAAAAATGAAAAATTTGTTTTTTTTAATTTTTTTGAGAAACCAAATGAACTTGGATGACTTTGAAAAAAATTCTATTGATAGGTCTCTTGGTAACCTACCTTGATGATTTTTTTCAGAATTTTGAATTAAACACATGGTCAGATAAAAAAATTATACATAAAATAACCCTCTGACCCCAGGGGGGTGGGGACCATATAAACCATGTCCACCGATAATTATTACCTCAAGATACAACATTATTTGGTTAATTAGGAA
Organism: Ocypus olens; assembly: GCA_910593695.2. NCBI lineage: Eukaryota > Metazoa > Arthropoda > Insecta > Coleoptera > Staphylinidae > Ocypus > Ocypus olens. Next base: position 17,440,288 of record OU343059.1, on the reverse strand, counting down.
TTCCGAATCTGGGGGCATTTCACCTATATTATCCAGGGGGACCCTTTACTGGCCAACACATTTTTTTTCCCACCGATATCAACAAAACGTCTCCAAGGCAGTGGTGACTCGTGGAACATGTTGGTGGTAGAGCCACCTATACAATATACCCCCAACCCCCTTTTGAAGAAAGAAAGGACGATTAATCTTCCTAGACCAAAGTAACTGGCGAAAAAGTGTTTTAAGAATTAATTAAAAATTCTTGCTGAGCTTGAAACTACAGGTAGTAGTTTGGCTATATATCACGAGCCGCCCCTGCTCCAAGGTATTGTGTGCATGTGGTCAGACTTTAAATAGAAACGATGTAAATTTATCGTAAACCACAGTTACCTCTATTTATTTATCTAAGCACATCTAAAGATAACAATATAAATCGCGCAGTTCCGTTTACATTGATTTAAACTAACACAAAGGAATGTGTCTAATTGGGGAAATTTTGATGAAAACTCCCAATAATAAAATGGTATCTTGTACTTTCTCCGATTTGTTGGTATAATAATTAATTATTTTACAAGTGCTAAAGTGTTACTTTATTATGTGATATTTTCTTTGGCTTAGTAAAAATATTTCATTTCAATTCAAATGATATTTGCAATGTACAGTTCCTTGAAAAAATTTATATGACAGCATTTCTTATTGTAAAATTGTACATGCGAAATTTTTAGGTGAGTAAAGCTGCCCAACATTTGATATGTTTAAATTAAATAGACAAAAATACACTGGTTGAAAAAAAAGAAACACTTGAAATTCGTGAAATGCACTTTTTTTCAAACACCCATAACTTTGTGCCAAATCGTCGTAGGAACTTCGTTTTTTGTATCCTACACAGGTAATTGAACAAAATTAAACGCCCTTTTGGTGAATTTTTCCAACTCGGTACACGTTGCCAAAGTTGGACTTTTTTATCCCGAAAACGTGTTTTTTTTTGTTCGGGGGTTGAAGGGTTCGAAAAGGGACCATCCGAATCTGAGTTTACCTCAATAAAGTAGAGCCAAAATGAGACTTTTTTCCCCAAAGAATCATCCAATTTGGTTGAAAAGTCGCTGAGTTATGTGCGAAAAACCTAAAAACACCCATAACTTGGTGCCAAATCGTCGTAGGAACTTCGTTCTTTGAGTCCTGCATAGGGAATTGATCAAATTTTAATGCCTTTATGGTGGATCGAGTCGACAACTTTTTCCAACTCCGTAGACATCGTCAAAGTTGGACATGGTTTCCAGAAAAAACTTTTCTTTTCATAGGGGCGCTAGAGGGGGGCGAAAGGGGCTACGCTTAAGTTCGCATGCATTACTTTAAAGAAGACACTTCAAGGTTGTTCGCCCTCAAAGATTCATCAAAATCGATTGAAAATACGCCGAGTTATGGCGGTTTGAAAATGGTCGAAATTTCACGAATTTCAAGTGTTTCATGTTTTTTCCACCAGTATAGTTATTTGTTTAACAAGGCAATAAAATGTCAGATTTACTGACGCGGCTGGAATTTCACCGCCTCGTTTTGCAAGAATATTTTCTCGACTGTATAAACGCACCTACCGATCGATCTTGTATCGTAATATATCGTATGTTCAATAAAAAAAAACCTCAAGTGTGCCATGACTTTTTCGTTTTAAAAATTTCAGTTGGCACGCTTGACACTTGTTGGGAATTGACATATAAACGTCAGACCTTTCTAGAAGTCACAATTATTCCGTGGTAACAATAGTTTACAGCAACCAGCAAAAAACGTTTCTAATTGAAAATTATTTCCGATTAAAGGGATTAAAGTGGACTAAAAATTTACGATTTAATAAAAATACGATCGCGTCATTTCTAAATTTTGAGTTAACAACCTTTCTTCAGAAACCACTCTGATTCGTTTAGAAATGCATGATAAATTGTATTTTCAGGCGAAAACCAATAATGAATGTTGAAAAGAAAACAAAGCGTGACAAGAAACACTCGGCTTTATTTTCTCTCAATCTGTTTTCTAGTTTTATCCGCAGCCACGGCCTATAGTACGTATAAATATATTTCGTTTGCCACTGGATATTTTTTTAAAATAAATTTTATCCAATAAAGGAGTGCCTCTGGAACTCGCATTTAGATTGATAAAGTTGAAAGGATTCGATGGGATCGCTCAGAATTTATTGTTACGCTTTCCAACAATGTATTTTCGGTTCACTTAAATAAATTAACACTAAACAGAACGTTTTATTTTAAATACCTACATTTTCAAATGTTTAATATTAACCTTAACCGTGATTTTGTAAATTAAATAAAAGTGTAACCGGGGGTTATTCAACACCCTGTATACACAAGAATTATACAGGGTGTTTCAGAGCTCTGGGAACGGTCAATCACGTGCTTATTTTTCAAAATTTCGAAAAATGTTTTATACAAAAGTTGTGTATAATAGTGAGCTGCACGCCCTAAAAAATATTTAAATTTATACAGGGTGCCTCATAACAAAATTACAGACCAAACTTATGTTTTTTTTTAATGGAACACCCTGTATTTTTTGTCATTTTTGAATTATATGGAGCAAATAAAGGTGAGTTACTTCAATCCTTCCTATACCTATTGTTTGCCGTTTTCGAAATATTTGAAGATTTGTTGAAATGCATGGTCTGGGTGAAATTTTATTTCTGCCCCAGTGATTGACGTTGAACGATTAAAATCATTTCTATTATTTGGTTGAAGGTTCGAACTATAGAGCCAACCATGATTTCATGCAAAAAATTATACAGGGTGATTACAAAAATGCGGTAGAAAAACCCAACTTATAAAGTTGAATAACTTCGTTTTTTCAAATGGCCCACCCTGTATTTAGTAATGTATTCTCAAGAGGAATCCAATTATCTTTCAGATTATAATAATTATTCCTAATATGATAATCGCCGACTACAAGAAAACTATTGAGATTAGGAACAGGGAACCCTTACACAATCTGAAAGATAATTGGATTCGACTTAAGAATACGTTACTAAATACAGGGTGTGCCATTTGAAAAAACGAAGTTATTTAACTTTATAAGTTCGGTTTTTCTACCGCAATTTTTTTATCACCCTGTATAATTTTTTGCATGAAATCATGGTTGGCTCTATAGTTCGAACCTTCAACCAAATAATAGAAATAATTTTAATCGTTCAACGTCAATCACTGGGGCAAAAATAAAATTTCGCCCAGACCATGCATTTCAACAAATCTTCAAATATTTCGAAAACGGCAAACAATAGGTATAGGGAGTATTGAAGTAAGTCACCTTTATTTGCTCCATATAATTCAAAAATGACAAAAAATACAGGGTCTTCTATTTAAAAAAACATAAGTTTGGTCTGTAACTTTGTTATGAGACACACTGTATAAATTTTAATATTTTTAGGGCGTGCAGCTCACTATTAAATACAACTTTTGAATAAAACATTTTTCGAAATTTTGAAAAATAAGCTCGTGATTGACGGTTTCCAGAGCTCTGAAACACCCTGTATATTTCATTTCATTTCATTTCATTTCATTTGTTTATATAAATATAAAATACCTAGTACAAAAATTATTTATTAAAGAAAATTAAAACAAAATATATTCTTTTATTTTAACTTAGAATGTGATTCTAAGACAACTATTATTCTTTTATTTTCAAGGCCCGCTCGATAAATTTTCTATTGCACAGTATATTTACGTATTTTGACAAACATGCTAATATCTTAAAAATGAGAAAAAAAATATGTATAGAGAATTCTGATATAGATCAATGAAGAATTTAATTCTGCGGCAGATTATGTAAAAATATACAGGGTATTCAATTTAAAAAAAATCGAAATTTCGTGGTTTCAAATTGACTAAATGTGGTAAGTAATTTCGAACACTGTGTATTTAAGAATTCCAGAAATAATAAACTACTGGGTACCTTCGAATATTAGCTTTTTATAGCCAAATTTACATCTTCTGGACATTATTTTGAACGAAGATACGTATTTTTCAAGTGAATTATGAAAAAGCACCGAAGTTTGAAAAATGTCAAATATCTCGAAAACTGTTAAATTTAGAGGTTATGTTATTTTATAGTTTTTTTCACGAAATTTAATGTAAAATTCAAATTTTCAATTAAAAAAAATATAGCATTACATTTAAAATAAGGAAGTTGGTGTATAATCTTAAAAAAAATGGTGATGTGGCCATCATGTTACTTTCTCCGACTTGATGGTAGTCATTTATATTTACGTTTTCATGGTTTATTTTCAATTAAAATCATATTTTAAATGTGCATCGAGCGTTGCGTAAACTCGGATGAAACTGACGTTTAAAACGTCAAAATTATGAAAGATGGAAAAATTATACAAATTCAAAAACTCAGTTTCCTCAAAAACTAAAGGGATTTCGTAAAAAACTTATTCTCTATAAGTTGTTTATTTTAGTATTCTCTACAATTATTACCCATATAAATTTGCTGTAACTATTATCGTTTTATAATTATAAACCAAAAATTAAAAAAATAATAATAAATTTTTTTCTCGAATAAAAATGATTTTATGAAAAATATTTTCAAGCAAAAGATGTTTATTTCTTTGTTGTCTTCAAAGATTGTTTAAATGTTTTTGTGATATTTTTCATATTTAAGAAAATATTGGCAAAAAACAAAAAATGGTTTAGGTAAACGCCCACTTTAGGTGTACGAAATTTTACCAAAAGCTTTTCAGTTCTTCAGATTATCAAATAAGATGGATGTTTAAAGTTTTATACCAATTTCTTTATTAGTTTTTGAGATACAGCGCGCACAGACAGACACACAGAAACACAGACGCACACGCAGCCACACACACACACACAGACACAATTTTTTTTTTCCAGAAATTGTTGAAATGGCATCTAGAGACACCAAAACGGATATTTCCGTAAAAAAAAAATTGGAAAAAAATCACGATCACAATACTTTCTCGTACTTCGTAACGGAGAAAGTAAAAATATAGCATAAGGAAGTTGGTGTTAAGTCGTATAATTTTAAAAATATTTTCATTGGAAAAAGCTTACTCGATTACATAAATGCTGAAAATCTCATTACAATACATCAATTAGAAGTCCATATACTTTTAATGTGCGGTCTCAGTGGGACACCCTGTATAGATGGATATATTGGTCCAAATTACAAATGTAGAATAACTTAACTCAATTGTCGAAATTGAACAATTGAGCCAAACTTCAGACCGGTTTCAGACTAATTTATCTCGTCGGTAAACTAGATAGATGATCGAAATAACGGACTTACTAGGAATGTAATAAACCACCTCAGATACTAAAATTGGTAACTAAGCTAAACTTTGGGTAGCTGAATGGTCCAACCTATGGCAAAAAAAAAACTAAATTTGAGACCGGTTTCGAACTATTCCATACTAGTCAGATTAGTGACAATGGACAATTTCTAGGAATTTAATAACTCAACTCAAGCATGGAAATAAACAATTAAGCCAAACTTGAGACAGGTTTCAGATTATTTGGTCTTATCGAAGCACTACTCAGATAATGGAGAAATCGGTCTTACCAGCAGTAACGGCTCGCGGGGTGACTCATGGTACGGCCGAGGTAGGTAGCAGAGGTGGTAATACAGATCTCTGCAACCGACCCTACATATCTGTATTGCCACCTCTACCTCGGCCGTACCACTAGCCACCCCACCAGCCGTCACTGCTTACCAGGAATATAATAACTCAATTTAGTTATAGAAGTTGCTCGATTAAATCAAACTTGAGACCGGTTCCCGACTATTTCGGCTCATCAGTAAACTAGTCAGATGATTGACAATCGACAATTACCTGGAATGTAACAACTCAAATATCCAAATTGGAGGATTAAGATAAACTTTCGACTATTTGGACTTATCAGTGCACAAGTCATATGATGGAAAGTTCGGATTTACAAAGAATCTAATAGGTCAACTGACATACCAAAATGGGTTAATTAAGAGAAATTTAAGACCCGTCCCGTCATGATTGAAAATCGACAATTGCCAGAAATAGACCGGTTTGGGACTATTTTGTTTCATCGTAAACTAGTCAGATTGATGGATATATCGGACGAGGAATGTAAGAACTCAACTCAGATGTCGAAATTGGTCAATTCAGCAAAAATTGAGACCGGTTTCAGGCTATTTTGTATCATCAATGCAATAGTACGGTGATTGAAAATCGACAATTACCGGGAATGTAATAACTCAACTCAAATATCAAAATTAGAGGTTTAAACCAAACTTCAGAAAGGTTTCAGACTATTCGTCTCGTCAGTGCAGATTAATTGAAATACAATCTTGTCAAAATGACGTTTAAATTTCCCCTTAATTATTGGACAGTCCGTCTACTTACATTACGATACTATCAAATAATTAGGGGAGCCAATATTAACACATGTAAATCCCTATCGCCTTCTTTACAATTCAACACCCTGTATAAACAAGAATTGCAGAAAATACCAAAATAAACAACGTATCAAAAATAAGTTTTTTTCGCTATCTCCCCTCTGGTTTTTGAAAAAAAATGGAACGTAAACCCCCATGGCCCGCGTTACAATTCAACACCCTGTATAAACAAGAATTTATAAACTGCCCAAATGAACAACTTTTTCGAAATCACTCTAGTTTTGAAAAAAAAAATCGATAAATATGCAAAATATCGTGTGAGCCACAAAATTTTTGTTTCGGAATTGGCTATGAGATAAATATTTGACATTTTAAAAATTTTGTACTTTTTCATAATTCATTTTAAAAATACATATCTCCGAACAATACAAAACTGAAGGGATGTAATGTTGGCCATAAAAAGCCAATACCCGAAGGTACCCAGTGGTGATTTATTTTTGGAAAAATAAAATTAAGAGTATTCAAAATTTCATACCACATTTAGTCAACTTCAAAGCATTAAATCTCGATGTTTTTAAATAGAACACCCTGTATATTTTTACATATTCTGACGCAGAATTCAATTCTGCATTGATCTATACTAGCATTCCCTATGCCTATCTTCTTTCGTTCGATATTCACATTGTTTGTAAAAATACGTCAATTTACTGCGCAATAGAAAAACAATGGGAATGTAATAGAAAATCAAGTAACCATTAATTATACAATAACACAGTCAATTGGTAAGGCACAAACATGAAAGCACGTCAAGAACAATTTGCAATTAGATGTTACTTAATTATTGTTTGATTAAAATACCTATCCGTATTATATGGCTCTGATATAGAGAGAATTTTTATCAAACACCACTAACCTTAATAAAACTTCCAAATTGCAGCTTCCAACAGTGAATTCTGTGTTCGTAGTATCAGCACGGTCCATATTCACAAACATCACTTGCACTGTTATTCGCTCGATGTATTTACAATACGTACGCCCGTAATTATCACACCTGCATTACAATTTAACCGACAAATAAACAAATGTTTTGGAGACTTGCGGGACGTCGCCACCAACTCGACGCGTTCGTGCAGGTGTTCAGTTTGGAGAGAGCGCGAATGTTTCATTGGGGCGGTTGGAGAGAGGGAGAGGGAAAGACGCGGCGAAGAAATCGTGCTTATCGGCTGTCGCTCCGTAAAGGCATCCGCGCGGCGTAATTTTAAAACACCGGTATTTTCAATGAATTTCGAGTATTTTTTCGGATCGATTCGCGTGTGTGTTACGTGAACATGTAGTGTAAATATGGAAGAGGAGTACTGTGTGAAAATTGCCGCCGGTTATACATAGTGAAGTGAAGAAATCGTAACTAATAGTTATAGCGCCGGATGAGTTCGTCGGCCGGTTGCAAAATGGGCAAATCCGAAGAAACAAAATGCGCCCGGGCATTCGCAGAAGGTTAGTACTTTCGATTAATATACAATGTGTAATATTGATTGGTTAGTAACCATGTTTACAATTATACGAAGAAGTGATTTGCACAAACATACACGCATGCACAGACAAGGAGGGTAATAAATTAATCGCAAAATAAAAATAGTTATTTAAGCAACAAGGAACGTAAGGACATATTAACATATTAATGTTAATTGTCATTACGTTCCGTGTTGCTTATTAATTTTTTTCCGCCACCGGAAATATAATACCTAAAAAAGATCAGAAAATATTCTAAAATACGGCTTGTAACATTTGGGATTAAAATTTTTATAGTCACCTATGCTAAATTCAATAAAACGAAATATAGCCTGAATATATGAATATACAACCTGTTCGTAACTCTGCAAAAATCAATAACTTATTTGTTTATAGTCTTAGTAAAACTTAATTTTGCAGAGTTGCGAACAGGTTGAATATTCATATATTGAGGCTATATTTCGTTTTATTGAATTTATTTAATGCTTTCTGCAACAAGTAAGGTTGTTTCTAATTTATTTGTCACCTATGCGTTCTATGGCAACCCAGCAACCGACAAAACAATGTTGACTTTTGTTTGTTTGTGTTAATCCAGTGAAACTTTCTACGGGCATGGATATTAACGATGCTGCGAATATTGCGTTTCTTTTATTTTATTATTTTCCTAGGTGCGTAAGTGAACAATTAAGTTCTGTCGTCAAGGACAACAAACACCACAAATGTTATCAGCCACTTACGGTACCTGTAACTATGGATGCAATGCTTAGTTGCCATGTCGGTAGCGGAAAAAATATTATGGCCAACATATTACTTTGTCCGATTTTATGGTATAATAGTTATGTATACAGGGTTGGGCAAATGTGTCAGAAAACCTAATTTCTGGCTAAGCGTCTGTTGTTTTCTTATTACTTTAAATAGAAAATTGTATTTTTTGCGCTACCGTTCTATATTGCTATGCTTGCTGTGTGTGTATTTAGTCACGTTCGAATGGCTTTCCCGGACTAATTTCGGTTGCTAGGAAACTCACAAAATAACAAGCCTGTTCTGAGTCATGACAGTCCTAGTACCGTTATGGGCTAGTTAAAAGAGCAGCGATTTTTAATTATAAAAGTCATTTTGAACTATTTTTTTACTATTTCTATAACTATTTTAAATCGGTAGCGCAAAAAATCGAAAATTACAAAAAAATTTAAAAAATTACAAAAATTACAAATACCTTCAGGCCTCGTATTTTTAAAATTTTCTCGACCTGTTAGAGAGCACTTACCGAACTTGTGTCGTAATATACTATATCACAATACTTTCTCGTACGTAACGGAGAAAGTAAAAATAGACTATTTTTGAAAATTGGTGACTTGCCAATTTTTTGCATTTTTTTCCCAGATGATTTTTTAACGCCCATCGATTTTACTCGTTCTTCTGATGAAGAAAAAGGTACAATTTCATAAGGATGTACGATGATTTACAAAAGAGTTGATTTTTTCGATTTTTTCCATTTTCAAGTTTTCTTTGTTGACGCGTCACGGGCTTCAAATTGACATTTGTTCTTGCGAAAGTATTTTTTTCGAGGCGTCTTGAAGAGATCTTTCCAGTGATGTATAGAAACCCCGAATCGAACCATTGGTAATGTAAGAACATTTTCAAAAAAGTCGTTTTTTCAGATTTTGATCGGCCGTAGTAGCTAAACGAAAACTCCAAATTAAACGCGGTTTTCAAATCCGTGCTCCTCGTGTGTAAATTAGTCGGATTCAGTTAAATTTGGCGATTTAAAATTTTTGACGAAAACTTGAAAAAGTACACCTGTTACAGCTCTTGGAACTTTTGCTCAAAAAATGCAACTTTTTTAATAATTGTCGTAGACCATTGAAGTATACCTTCTACGTTCAGAAAAACGAGAGAAATTGTATGGCATTAAAAAATGTCTATCTTCAATAGCAAAAAAATTAGCGTGTCATCATGAAAATTAAAAAAAAAAAACGATTTTTTAGACATTGATCGGCTGTAGCGGCTAAACGAAACTTCAAATTGAACGCGGTTTTCAAATCAGTGCTCCTTGTATGTAAATTGGTCGGATTCAATTAAAATTGGTGATTTTTAATATTTGACGAAAATTCGAACACGAATCATTTGTCATCTTGATAGAGTTCCATCCGCACCTACATCCGCCGAACGGAAAAACGGGTAAAGCTAGCTTTAGTACTGACACTCATCCACTTCTAGCATGCGACCTCGTCTAATTATTAACCTTTTTTATGAAGAATATTACGTGAATAATCAATCTTTTGTGTATCCGAAGATATGCATCGTGCATTATGTATTTTAAAACATGAATTATTCAATAAATTCATGCAACTGATAATATTTGCACAAACCGATATCCAGGAATTATAGTGTACTTGTGGGAACCACGTCAGTATATCAACATCATATCTGATACTACGACAGAAAAGGAATATAATACTTATCTCTATACTCTATCCATAAACATACCACACTTTGTGGAAGATGACTGGAAATCCTAACTCCAGTCGGTTTATTGTTACATTCGATTTTCTAAGAATAGAACAGCCAGAAAAAGCTGGGGCACGTGCAGTAATTGACAGGCCTGTATCAATATGTCACGATCGTTTTGTACACCATTTATTTCATTTACTGTAGAATCTTCCTAGCTCTAGATAAATTCACGATTAACTTTCAGTAAAGCAGGAAATTTTCGTAGTTTGACAAATATTATTTTTCCAAGGCCACCTTCGAAAATTACATTTTCATCACGCAGAGTACATCTTTGCAATTTTTAAATAAAGGGGAAAGTCGATCGTTTGCGAGGAAAGTAAATCCGTAAGTGGAGAATCGGATTTACTTTTCTCACAAGTGAAGAAAGTAAATCTATTTCACTACTAGTGAGGAACATTAATTGTTTGCGCAGCAACACCGCTAAAACTGCTACTATGATTAAGGATGAATAATGAACTCTTTCAAATTAATTTAAAATTTAAAGATTCTCTTAATTATATTTAGGTGGAAAAAAAAGCTCGTGTATAAAATGTATCTCTCGTTGAACAATGGAGCATTTTTAATAACATGTTGTGTAATACACTATTAAAACAACACACAGTGTTGCCTACCCTCGAATCCTTTAAACACAAACGAGAATTTTACAACTGTAAATTAATTGATAAGAGAAAAATCTAAAGATTGGGCTGATGAATTTAATTATAGAGACTGTAGGACAGTGGTGGTGAACCTATGACCCAATAAGGCTTTTTAAATGACCCACACGTTGATTTCTATTAACTTATTTTGTCATAAAATGGAGAGAACAAATAATGGAAAATATAGAAAAATTAAAATATAAATATTTAACGTCAAATTTATAAAAAAATCCAACTTGACGCTAACTGATTTTTTATCGGATATTTATTAAAATAATAATAAATAAAATATTAATTAAAAAATTGCTATCCACTTGAAACTGCTCAAAATCACTCAATATTAATTGAAGATTGGGTTCGTGTAAATTTATGAAAAATTAATATAATTTTGTTGACTCGAAAATATATTTTTAAAAAATGCTATCCACTTAAAACTACTCAAAATCACTCAATATTAATTGAAGATTGGTTTCGTGAAACATTACAATACATTCCGTCTATAGCTTCTACGATATTTCATGTCAACCCGTTATTAATTTACGAAAAATTGTAATAATTTTAATGGCGCGAAAAAAAAAAAATAAAAACTATCGCTATCCACTTAAAACTTCTTAAAATTATTTAATATTAGTTCAAGATTGATTTAGTGAATAATTTCAATACATTCCGTCAATAGCTTTTGCGATATTTCATGTAAAACCCGATGTAAATTTATGAAAAATTGTAATAATTTTGTTGGCGCGAAAAAAATATAAAAACAATTGATATCCACTTGAAACCTCTTAAAATCACTTAATATTAGTTCAAGATTGATTTCGTGAATAATTTTAATACATTCCGTCAATAGTTTTTGCAATACTTCATGTAAACCCGATGTAAATTTACGAAAAATTGTAATCATTTTAATGGCGCGAAAAAAAATATAAAAACAATTGCTATCCACTTAAAACTTCTTAAAATTATTTAATATTATTTCAAGATTGATTTCGTGAATAATTTCAATACATTCCGTCAATAGCTTTTGCGATATTTCATGTAAACCCGATGTAAATTTACGAAAAATTGTAATCATTTTAATGGCGCGAAAAAAAAATATAAAAACAATTGCTATCCACTTAAAACTTCTTAAAATTATTTAATATTATTTCAAGATTGATTTCGTGAATAATTTCAATACATTCCGTCAATAGCTTTTGCGATATTTCATGTAAACCCGATGTAAATTTACGAAAAATTATAATAATTTTGATGGCGCGAAAAAAAAATATAAAAACTATTGCCATCCACATAAAACTTCTTAAAATTATTTAATATTAGTTCAAGATTAATTTCGTAAATAATTTCAATACATCCCGTCAATAGCTTTTGCGATATTTCATGTAAACCCGATGTAAATTCACGAAAAATTGTAATAATTTTGTTGGCGGGAAAAAAAATATAAAAACATTTGCTATTAACTTGAAACTTCTTAAAATCACTCAATATTAGTTGAAGATTAATTTTGTGAATAATTTCAATACATTCCGTCAATAGCTTTTGCGATATTTCTTGAAAACCCAATGTAAATTTACGAAAAATTGTAATAATTTTGCTGGCGCGAAAAAAAAAACAATTGCTATTTACTTGAAACTTCATAAAATCACTCAATATTAGTTCAAGACTCATTTCGTGAATAATTTCAATACATTTCGTCAATGGCTTTTGCGATAATTAATGTAAACAGAATGTAAATTTGCGAAAAATTGTAATAATTTTGTTGGCGCGAAAAAAATATAAAAACAATTGCTATTAACTTGAAACTTCTTAAAATTACTCAATATTAGTTGAAGATTGATTTCGTGAATAATTTCAATACATTCCGTCAATAGCTATTGCGATATTTCATGTAATGTAAACCCGATGTAAATTTACGAAAAATTGTAATAAATTTGTTGGCGCGAGAAAAATATAAAAACAATTGCTATTAACTTGAAACTTTTCAAAATCACTGAATATTAGTTCAAGATTGATTTCGTGAATCATTTCGATACATTCCGTCTATAGCTTTTGCAATATTGAAATATAATATAAACCCAATGTAAATTTACGAAAAATTGTAATAATTTTGATGGCGCAAAAGAAAAATATAAAAACTATTGCTATCCACTTAAAACTTTTTAAAATTATTTAATATTAGTTCAAAATTGATTTCGTGAATAATTTCAATACATTCCGTCAATAGCTTTTGCGATATTTCTTGAAAACCCAATGTAAATTTACGAAAAATTGTAATAATTTTTTTATTATTTATTTATTATTTATTTATTAAATAAACGGTACAACACCTTTTTACAAAATAATCAATTGTTGTAATAATTCAAGTAACATTAAATTTCATATATAAAACCATGTCTTAATAACTAACTAAAGTAACTGCGAAAATATGTATAATTATTGAAATATTTACATTTGAGTAGCGAATATGCCGGTTAGTTTGCGCCTTAGCTGGTTTAGGTTAACATTAAACATATCTATTTTTCCGTTAGAGCAATATTCGTTCCAGAGGGACATTAGACGTGACAACGAGTTTTGGAAACAAAGGGACGTTTTATGTGTATCTAAGTAAAATAGCTGATTTTGGCGAGTTCTTCTACTAGGTACGGAAAATGATAAATCTCCAAGTAGTAAGGGTGAATTCAAGGACGCATTTATAATTCCATGGAGAGTGCATAAATCAGCTATTTTTCGACGATTCTCCAGAGATATTATATTAAGATCCTGCATAATTGTGTCATAATTTCCCTTATCGTGTCGCACACCTTGTTTAAATTCCATGCATCGAAGAAATTTTTTCTGAACTGATTCAATTGAATTTATATTAGTTGCTGTTGATGGTGTCCAAATACAAGAACCAAATTCAAGGTGGCAACGCACTAACGAACAGTACAATGTTTTCAAGCATTCAATGTCCAAATCTTTGCCACTACGCCATACAAAACCCCACATTTTTAACGCCTTATTAGTTATTGTAGTAATATGAGAGGTGAAAGATAGTTTGGTATCAAAAGTGATCCCTAAATCTTTCATTGTGTCAACACGATTGATTGAAGAGTTACCAATTCTGTAGTCGAAATCTACTTTCGATCGACGTGTAGTGGTGGACATCGAATAACATTTTTGAACATTTAGATATAAATTGTTTTTTGAACACCATTCATTGAGCCGGTTCAAATCTTCCTGAATCAATTGGCAGTCACTGGCACTATTAACAATTTTAAATAATTTCAAATCATCAGCGTACATTAGAAAATTACAATGCTTGAGAGTGTCATGTATATCATTAATAAACAGAATGAATAGTATGGGTCCACAGTGGGACCCTTGTGGAACACCAGAAGTAACATTTATTGCTTTTGATTTGAAATTATTTATTCGAACATATTGCACCCTGTCTGACAAAAAAGAAGACAGCCATTTTATAGTGCCATGATTAAAGCCAATAACCTTCAATTTGTCCAACAGAAGATTACAGTCAACTCGATCAAAGGCCTTGGAAAAATCAGTGTAAATTGTATCCACTTGCGATTGTAATTCCAAGGCACTCGATATAAACTGTTTGTATTCAAGAAGATTTGAAGTAATGGAACGGTTAGCCATAAACCCATGTTGTTTATTAATTATGATTTGACGGGAATGCCATTGTAATTGACACGCCACCAATTCGTCAAGAAGTTTAGGTATTACGGACTGGATGGCCACCCCTCTGTAATTATCAATGACATTCTTTGGACCTTTTTTGTGGATAGGTACAACATAGCTAGATTTCCAGTTTAGTGGTATAATGCCAGACTTAAGTGATTTAACGAATAATGAGTGAATAGGGCGACATAATGAATATATGCAATTTTGAAGGAAATAGCTAGATATACCGTCAGGACCATGGCTGTGTGATGGCTTAAGTTTTAAAATAGAGTTGAAAACTTCCTCGATGCTAACTGTTAATATATCGTCTTCAACTGGATATTCAAAAGTGCATGCCTCATTCGAGTAGGAATTGTAATCTAAGTTGGTGTAAACTGACGAAAAATAATCCGAAAATAAGTCAACAATATCGGCACCTGTATTCGCACTAATATTATTATACAACATTTCGGCAGGATAACCGTCTTCTTTTTTAAGATCTTTTATATATCTCCAGAAAAACTTCGGATTCAATTTAAGGGAACAATTAACCTGTGATACGTAATTACTATAATTCAAACTAGATAAGCTTTTGCATTGTTTACGAATATTAGAAAAATGATAATAATCAGTCTGCAAACCACTAGATTTAAAATTCGCGTGAGCTAATTTCTTCTCCTTTATCAAAGATTTCAGTTCATTCGTCATCCAACGGGGATACGTGTTATTATTATTGGTACATACAAATTTAAAAGGAATAAACTCTTCCATAACAGTGTGGATGATCGAATAAAATGAGTCCACATCGTGATTAATATCATCATTTGATAAAACAAGATCCCAGTTAACAGCGTTCAGGTATGAGTTGATAATATCATAATTAGCTAAATGAAACATATATTTTTTTTCAAAAGTAGAAATGGTTTTTAAGCAAGTAAGCGAAAACATAATAACATATGAACAGTGATGCACGCTAGTTGACAAAAGCGGATCATCATTAATAGAAATAGATGCATTAGTTATAGTGGTAAAACATAAATCCAAAAAAACGCCGCGTGAATTAGGAACAGTGTTAATCTGATGAGCATTTAAAAAATTATAACAGTTAAGCAGAACATTGGTGATAGCGCATGGGGTTACATTAGTCATATTGTCCCATTTTATGTGAGGTAAATTATAATCACCACAAATTAAGAGATTGCTGCAATTATAATGCTCGCATAGATCTTCTAACTGATTACAATGACGTTGGTATTTATCAAATGACGAAGCTGGAGGAATATAAACACCGCCCACAATGTATAAAATATTATTTAGTTTTAACGAAACAAACAAGTTTTCAATAGTATTATCAGATGAAATAAGAGAAGATGTAAAGCATTTTTTAATTGCAATCAAGATTCCACCACCTCTGATATCGCCGCTTATGGAACGTTCGCATCTATAAATGTTATAATTAGAAAGTTGAAGTTGACTATTTAAGATATTTTCGTACAGCCATGTTTCAATAATAATAATTAAATCGTAGTCTGAAGTATTAACATTATTTACAAATTCTTTTAATTTAGTTCTAATACCGCTGCAGTTCTGAAAGTAAATGCTCAGTTTTTTTGGAGTTGATTAGAGTTGCTGGTTACAGTTATATAAGGTGCTCCGTTGCGATATGCAATTCGCAAATTAGTTTCTCCTTCGCTCTTCCTTCTATCCAGTTCACTTTTGAGATTTTTGTAGTATTCCACCTGTTTTTTAGTGCGATCAGATTGAAATAAGTAACGATCCTCGGGTCCTTTAGTAGAGTTGCTTCTAAGAACTTCCTTCGCTTCCTCTTGCGAATTAAAGATGATTTTTAATGGCCTAGGACTCTTAACATTTAACTTTTTCCCTAATCTGATCATTTTAATCGGTTTAGTGTCTATATTGCGCGACACAAGTATGTTGCTGACTGCCTTAAAATCGTGATTAATGCATTCGTGTTTATCTGAAGACGAAGATTCAACAAGATCAAAGAGGATAGTATTAAACAATCTGATACGCCTATCTTCTAATTCCGCCAAAATGTCTTCGTGATTCTCCACGGGCCCACTTTTTATTGCAGATAACTGCGATTCATAATCAGTATGCCTGCTTTCGAGGACTATTAGACGCGATTCGATGTTATCAAATCTGCTTGTGATGGATATTTTTAATTCATTTAATTCAGCTCTAAATATATTAAATTGATCAGTTATTAACTTATACAAAGAATCAATCGATACGGACGGCTCGGCCGTTGAGCCCGGAGTACATTTTTTGCAACACCATTTAGATTTGGAAAAAATAATATTGGAGAATTCCGATGCGCTCAACTCGGTGCATTTACTATGAATATGTTTGCAACATACACCGTTACATTTAATGTATGGTGTGTTAGGAGTGACCGCTTTATCACAAATTCCGCACAAATTAACCATTTTGGTTATTTAATTTAGTATATAAAAAAAAAAATTTTACTAAATATATGTAATTATAATAACAATGGGGAAATGATTGCACAGGGATACACTCTTCACACCCACGCGGTCTTTCGTGGTGACTAATAAAGAGACGAACAAGGAAGAATAGACCACGGAAAGGTGACAAGAAATGTAAACAAAGGTGAAGACAATTAAAAATTCCTCGTGCGATTAACCTCTAAATCAAATAGGTGCGGGTAATCTATTTGAGGTTAATAGTGAATTATTTTAAATAGAGTATAATTACTTACTATTTATATGTACTGATATACGAAGTAGTCACTACAGTTACTATAGCAGAGGTTATTAAGCAATGATGCAATTATTCACCGAGATCCAATACTTTAGATTGTTTATGACCTGTTCACGGTGAGTTCACTCGAATGAGTTTTGCTGGCGCGAAAAAAAAAACAATTGCTATTTACTTGAAACTTCATAAAATCACTCAATATTAGTTCAAGACTCATTTCGTGAATAATTTGAATACATTTCGTCAATGGCTTTTGCGATAATTAATGTAAACAGAATGTAAATTTGCGAAAAATTGTAATAATTTTGTTAGCGCGAAAAAAAATATAAAAACAATTGCTATTAACTTGAAACTTCTTAAAATTACTCAATATTAGTTGAAGATTGATTTCGTGAATAATTTCAATACATTCCGTCAATAGCTATTGTGATATTTCATGGAATGTAAACCCGATGTAAATTTACGAAAAATTGTAATAAATTTGTTGGCGCGAGAAAAATATAAAAACAATTGCTATTAACTTGAAACTTTTCAAAATCACTGAATATTAGTTCAAGATTGATTTCGTGAATCATTTCGATACATTCCGTCTATAGCTTTTGCAATATTGAAATATAATATAAACCCAATGTAAATTTACGAAAAATTGTAATAATTTTGATGGCGCAAAAGAAAAATATAAAAACTATTGCTATCCACTTAAAACTTTTTAAAATTATTTAATATTAGTTCAAAATTGATTTCGTGAATAATTTCAATACATTCCGTCAATAGCTTTTACGATATTTCATGTAAATACGATGTAAATTTATGAAAAATTATAATCATTTTGTTGATGTCAAAAAAATATAAAAAGAATTGCTATCCACTTGAAATTTTCCAAAATCACTCAATATTAATTCGAGATTAATTTTGTGAAAAATTACAATACATTCCATCAATATATTTTGCGATATTTCATGCAAACACGGTGTAAATTTATGAAAAATTGTAACCATTCTGTTGACTCAAAAACAATGTAATACATAACAATTGCTATATCCGTTATTTGAATAGAGAAGATCTCCAGGTTGCACCAGATTTCAACGGTCGCTTGTTGCCAGTGGCATAAGATTTTCAAGGAAACTTAACCTTTTTTACGGAATTTTAAAAGTGAACTAAACATTTTTCTGTTATCACATTTTCAGTGATTCAAAATTATTGGTACCCTATTTAAGCCCTCCCCCCTCCCTTCCCTCTTCTAAGAGACGCCACTGACTTAATGACTCACGGGCTAATATTAGAAAAAATGATTAACAAAATTAATCCACTTCTCCAAAAGGTAGGTTCGCCATCACTGTGTAGGATACGTTTAAAGGATTGGCTAGTAAGATAGAGCCCACCCACCACACTCCGTTTGCATTTTATTTTAACATTCAAACTCTCTTTGTTGGTAGTTTTTAAACTTTTAAAACTCAGTGGTTTGGCTAAGAAGTTTCTTTGACCAAACAGTGTTTTCTACGTTCGGTGGAGGGTGGTGTGTGGACTCTATCCTACCCTCCAATTCTTTAAACCCAAACAAGAGTTTTACAAATGGAAATTACTTGATAAGAGAAGAATCTAAAGGTTTTCTGTTGCCTCGGCAAATTAATTTATTAATAGAGACACTTGGGTATGTTTAAAAGGTTGGCTAGTGGGATAGGACCCACCCACCAATCTCCGTTTGAATTTTAATTTCACCTACAAACTCTTTTTATTGGTAGTTTTTAAGACTTTTAAAACTCAGTTATTTGATTAAGAAATTTCTTTAATCAAATAGTGTTTTCTAGATTACGTTAAAGTTTAAATGAAGGATGGTGGGTGGAGCCTATCCTAGCCTCTAATCCTTTGAACCCAACAAGGATTTTAAAACTGTAAATTAATTGATAAGAGAATAATCTAACGGTTTTCTGTTGCTTTGGCAAATTCATTTATTAATAGAAATGTTTAAAGGGTTAGCTAGGACAGAACCCACCCACCACTCTTAATTTAAATTTTAATTTAACCTACAAACTCTCTTTATTTGTAGTTTTAAAACTTTTTTTTGCACACGGCACAAGAAACCAAATTTGCACATTTAAACTTCAACATTTTTTTTCGTTTCGGGTGGCAAGGGGTAGAATCGTTTTAGCAACAAAACAATTCACATGATGTTGAAGAGAAAATTTAAAACTGTTCAGACTGCAAAAGTTCATCGATTTTGGTGCAAAATTACTCAAGTTATGGCAAAAAAAGTGAAAAATGTGATTTTTTTTCAAAAATTCATAACTTTGCTCCAAATCATCGAAACGACTCGAATTTTTAAGGCATTTGAAGGAAATTGATTAAATTTTTCTGCCATTGTGGTGAAATTTCCCGACGATTTTTTTTTGCGCACGGTACAGCTTGTCAAAGTTGGACAATTTTTTACATAAAAAAACATTTTTTTCCATCGCGTTGTTACGGGGGGTGGGTTGGACTTGGGGTCAAAATCAATTACACATTCTTAAAGATAAAACTTGTATCTTTCCCAAACTGAAAGATTCATCGGGTTTCGACCAAATTGAACCAAGTTACGACGAGTTTTTTCGCGATTTTTCGAGTGGCGCTGTTTTTGACGCCGAGTGTATTTAAAAAATGCACAAGATAAAATAAAAATAATTACAAAACTATAAAAAATCGCCATGTTCATCGTCGTCCGACCTAAATTCTTAACCCTTTCACCACGGGATTTTTAAATTTGAAAAAAAATCATTTTTTTGTTAATTATTATTGATGGGGAGCTTCTTAAGACCATAAATACCAAATTTGAACTGATTTGATTAATTAGTATAGGAATTAATTAGTGAGGCTTTGTTGAAATAACATCTAGTGATAAACAGCCAAAATATGGATTGTCATAGTAAGTAGAGACGTGTAAATGTTGCGGTGGCAATTGCCACCACCAGGGCCGAAAGGGTTAACATAATCCTGTTTTTTTTAATTCCCGCAGTCCTTGTAAATAATAAAACTGACGAACTCTAGCACTTGAGAAGAGTTAATTTTATGATCTACGCCGAGGACGCAAAATTACGATGTCACGCTGTCCGAGAGAACAGAAATGCTTACCTAGATGTCGAGACATTAATGTCGTGTCTCAAATAAAATCTTACACAAAAACTATAAAGAATGTTTTTTAAACGCAATTAGCTAATTCATAGGAATAAATAAAACAAAAAAAATGGGACCTTTGCAACGTGCTAAATTGATATTTTTGTTTATCAACACGAATAACTTAAACCACTTTATAATTATAGGAGATTTAAAGGTTATTTCCTTTCGTAATATTTCGTTACAATGCATTACATTTTGGAACGTTTGATCCGATCATACATGAATTCCATCCTCTAAATTGAAGAGTATTGATTTGCAGGATCAACTCGTGAACCTTATTAGGTGAGGCAAAGATGAGTCTCTATGACGACCATTCGTTCTGCACTGCTCACTCTTACAGGGGCGGCTCGTTATATAGAGCCAAGGAGCCATGGCACTATCTGTAGTTTCAAGCTAAACTAGAATTTTTCATTAACATTTTTTCGCCAGTTTAAATGTTAAACAACGGCTCTACC
Source organism: Ocypus olens (assembly GCA_910593695.2). Lineage (NCBI taxonomy): Eukaryota > Metazoa > Arthropoda > Insecta > Coleoptera > Staphylinidae > Ocypus > Ocypus olens. The sequence continues at coordinate 17,419,257 of OU343059.1, read as the reverse complement.
TTTAACTTGTTCCACGAGCCGCCACTGCACTCTTATAAAGGAAACAATTATTAAAAACTGTTTTGGACAATTTTTTCGGCAACCTTTGAATTTTCACGAAAATCCACTGGTGATTACTACTTTCTATTCGATTTCAAGAAATGCAAAATATCGAATAAAACTCTGCAATTTTCAAACCTTCAATTCGATCTAATTATTATTATTTTACTCATTTGATGAATACCTTACAAAAAGTAACCACTTATTAAAAGCTTAAAGATTAAAACGAAAAACCTTCAAATTAAGTAAAATAATTTTATCCATGCTGTGATATGTGCTCACAAGAGGTTTTAATATGTAATGTTTTGTACACGTTTGTAAACTGTTCATTTATCAACATATTATCTTCACCTGTGTAAAACTATGTTATAAGCAACAATAAAATTATTATAATTATTATTATTATGTGTCAGTATCAACTATTTATCGGGATCAAAACAAACTTGCTAATTTGATAAGTACATTTAGACTTTGAGTATTTATCGGAGTAAATGGCATTAATAAACTCGCCGGATAACACAATTAAGATAATACCGCGAAAATGGGACGAGATACTGTGTGGTGTGCGGAATAATGGATGTCCCATCTCGTTCCGTTATCCGAACAAAAAAGACAAACTCTCGGAAGCAGCGCATTAAACTACAATGTAAATAATTGTATAGCAAACTCACTCATTGTGTATCCGAATTCGTCCTCGTCCTCCGGGTCAGCGGCAATCTCTTCTTTGGTCCGCTTCGTGTTTGCAGCACTTGCCCTGTCGATCTACAAAAAAAAAAATACACAACTTGAATAAAGTACATAGAGGATATCTACAAATCAAAGCCTTCATAATAACTTTTAAAGTATTGTTTATAAACCTAGCAAAGTAGTTATTTTTAGAAAGAGAACATTTCTATTTTAATATATTTTCCATTAAAAAAAAGTTTCTTTACACTTAGCGAAGGTCTTCTTTCTTCATAAAAATAGCATTTAATTACTTAAACAAACCTAATCATCTAAAAATGTAACATTTCTATTGTTAGAAAACGCTTCGATAATTTTAAAATGTGAACTAAAAACCAGAAGAACTCAGAAACGGTTAAATATAACCCAATAAAATTTATTGTCAGTTTAATAAGAATTAAAAACTACGCATTAAAATGCAGAAATATACCTAGTGTTCCATTTAAAAAAACATAAGTTGGCTCTCCGTTGTATTAGAGATGGGCAAAACTGCTACTTTTGAATCACGTTGCTACCTGTGATTGCTACTTTCTAATATCAGTGATTTTAAACTGTGACTCTATAAAAAATCATCCTCAATGGTCAAAGTATCGTTTATTCAAAATAATTCAATAGAGATATGAATTTTTGAAGATTTTCGTTCTAATTTTTTGAGCACTTGAACAAAAATATCGTAAAAGAAAATATAAAACGTGCAGACAAAATTCCATAAAAAATCATACTCAAGGGCAGAAGTATCGCTTATTCAAAACCTATTTGGTTTTTGAAAATTAAACAATTTTCAATAGAGATATGGATTTTTGAAAGTTTTAATTTTAATTTTTTGAACACTTGAACAAAAACATCGAGGAAAAATATAAAACGTGCAGACTAAATTTCATAAAAAATCATCCTCAATGGCCGAAGTATCGCTTATTCAAAATCAATTTTGGTTTTCAAAATTCAACAATCTTCAATAAAAATATGGATTTTTGAAGATTTTCGTTTTAATTTTTTGAGCACTTGAACAAAAACATTGCAGAAAAAAATATAAAACGTGCAGACAAAATTCAATAAAAATTCATCTTTTATGGCCAAAGTATCGCTTATTCAAAATAAATTTAGTTTTTGAAAATTTAACAATCTTCAATAGAGATACAGATTTTTGAAAATTTTAGTTTTAATGTTTTCAGCACTTGAACAAACACATCTCGGAAAAAAATATAAAACATGCAGACAAAATTCCATAAAAATTATCATCAATGGCAAAAGTATCGCTTATTCAGAATCAATTTGGTTTTGAAACTTCAACAATCTTCAATAAAAATATGGATTTTTGAAGATTTTCGTTTTAATTTTTTGAGCACTTGAACAAAAATATTGCAGAAGAAAATATAAAACGCGCAGACAAAATTCCATAAAAAATCATAGTCAACGGTCGAAGTATCCCTTATTCAAAATCAATTTGGTTTTTAAAAATTTAACAATCTTCAATAGAGATATGGATTTTTGAAAATGTTAGTTTTAATTTTTTGAGCACTTGAACAAAAATCTCGGAAAAGAATATAAAACGTACAGAAAAAATTTCATAAAAAATTATCCCCAATGGCCAAAGTATCGCTTATTCAAATTCAATTTTGTTTTTCAAAATTCAACAATCTTCAATAAAAATATGGATTTTTCAAGATTTTCGTTTTAATTTCTTGAGCACTTGAACAAAAATTCAGAAAAAAATGTATCGTTTATTCAATAACTATTTAGTTTTTGAAAATGCAACAATTTTCAATAAAGATATGGATTTTTGAAAGTGTTAGTTTTAATTTTTTGAGCACTTGAACAAAAACATTGCAGAAAATATATAAAACGTGCAGACAAAATTCCATAAAAATCATCCTCAATGGCTGAAGTATCGCTTATTCAAAATCTATTTGGTTTTTGTAAATTCAACAATTGTCAATACAGATACAGATTTTTGAAAGTTTTCGTTTTGATTTTTTTGAGCACTTGAACAAAAACATAGCATAAGAAAATATAAAATATGCAGGCAAAATTCTATGAAAAATCATCCTCAACGGTCAAAGTATCGCTTATTCAAAATAAATTTAGTTTTTGAAAATTCAACAATCTTCAATAGAGATATGGATTTTTGAAAATTTTAGTTTTAATTTTTTGAGCACATGAACAAAAACATCGAGGAAAAATATAGAACGTGCAGACTTAATTCCATAAAAAATCATCCGCAATGCCCAAAGTATCGTTTATTCAAAATCAATTTTGGTTTTCAAAATTCAACAATCTTCAATAAAAATATGGATTTTTCAAGATTTTCGTTTTAATTTTTTGAGCACTTGAACAAAAACATTGCAAAAAAAAATATAAAACGTGCAGACAAAATTCCATAAATAATCATTCTCTAGGAAAGAAGTATCGCTTATTCAAAACCTATTTAGTTTTTGAAAATCCAATCATTTTCAATAAAGATATGGATTTTTGAAAGTTTTAGTTTTAATTTTTCGAGCACTTGAACAAAAACATCACAGAAGAAAATATAAACAATGAAGCAAAATTCCATTAAACAACATTCTCAAGGGCATAAGTGTCGCTTATTCAAAACCTATTTAGTTTTTGAAAATGCAACAATTTTCAATAAAGATATGGATTTTTTAAGATTTTCGTTTTAATTTTTTGAGCACTTGAACAAAAACATTGAAGAAAAAAATACAAAACGTACAGACAAAATTCCATAAAAAATCATTCTCAAGGGCAGAAGTATCGCTTATTCTAAACCTATTTAGTTTTTGAAAATGCAACAATTTTCAATAAAGATATGGATTTTTGAAAGTTTTAGTTTAAATTTTTTGAGCACTTGAAAAAAACCATCGCAGAAAAAATATAAAACGTGCAGACTAAATTCCATAAAAATCATCCTTAATGGCTGAAGTATCGCTTATTCAAAATCAATTTAGTTTTTGTAAATTCAACAATTTTCAATACAGATACAGATTTTTGAAGATTTTAGTTTTAATTTTTTGAGCACTTGAACAAAAACATCGCAGAAGAAAATATAAAACGTGCAGACAAAATTCCATAAAAATGCATCTTTAATGGCCGAAGTATCGCTTTTTCAAAATCAATTTGGTTTTTGTAAATTCAACCATTTTCAATAGAGATATGGATTTTTGAAGATTTTCGTTTCACTTTTTTGAGCACTTGAACAAAAACATCGCAGAAAAAAATATAAAACGTGCAGACAAAATTCAATAAAAAATCATACTCAACGGCTGAACTATCGCTTATCCAAAATAAATTTTGTTTTTGAAAATTTAGCATTCTTCAATAGAGATATGGATTTTTGAAATTTTTAGTTTTTTACCTCTCAGAAAAAAAAATATAAAAAGTGCAGACAAAATTCCACAAAAAATTATCCCCAATGGCCTTGTTCAAAATTAAGAGAGATATGGATTTTTGAACATTTTCGGAAAAGGAATTTCGTTTTTTGAGTCATGCACAGGCAATTGAACACATTTTAATGCCATTTTGGTGGACTGAGTCGACACATTTTTTCAAACTCGGTACACGTTGGCAAAGTTGGACGTTTTTTTGCCCAAAAACGTGTTTTTTGTTCGGTGATTGAAGGCTTCGAAAAGGGAACAGTTTAGTGTTTCCGATTGTTTTCTCTTTCAACTCAAAAGTTTTTTTTTTGGTTCGGATGCAAATATAAATGGCCAGCTTAATTGTTCGAAATTGTTCGTTTTTGACACGCTTGCTTTGTAATTTTTTGAAGTGAGTTAGCAGTTAGCACCTTATCCTGTAGATCATCAATTTAGACGAATCAAATTCTGGGCCTTTTTTGTTGTACTCTTCACACCTTCCCATTCTCCGCATGGTTTAAATTTGTATTATCTTGAATTGTCGTTTAACAACAAAATTTTACTGTAAACTCTGGCAGTGCATCTTCTACGTACATGCCTTTTATTGGTAGCTACTGGACACCATTTTTGACATTATTACATTCAAGCTTAACAGCACCCATTTTTCAACATAAAGTGTTACAGAAGTTTTTACACCAATTTCAAAACCAAAACATCGAGTATTCAGAAGTACAAGCAACCGAATAGAATTTTAAGAACGAAACACCCTATTTCTATGAGTTCCTTAGTAGACGAATGTCCAAAGGAGTAAATGGCATCCATGTACAAGAGAAAGCTTAACAGCGCTTAATTTAAAAATTTAAACCTCTGCAGAAATGGCAAATATTTTGGTCCGACTTCAAAACCAAAACATCGAGTGTTTAGAAGTAAACAACTGAAAATAATATTAAGAACCAAACCGCCTACATCTATGAGCTCCTTACTAGATGAATGTCCACAAACGTGAATGGTATCCATGTACAAGAGAATACGGTTGATGCGTCTTGTAAAAATGTTACTACTGCCGCAGGTTTAAAAGCTTAAAAGGCAACAAGGTATTGAGGAAAAGCAAATCCGAAGCACGGAGACTAGGCAATTACGATAGGCGAATGAGATTTAACAAAAAACGAACTTGAACTTTCCAATAGCTCCAGTTTAACGGGGTAATTTGTTATAAAACTAAGTTGCCTCTGGAAGGTACACATTTTTCAACCAGATAATCCATTCCTGAAACGTCTCTAAGACATTAAATTGTAATTTTCTAACAAGATAATAGTGGATCACAAGTGGTAAGGAACTGTTCGCAATGCCTGCAAAATAACATTCTATAAGTCTTTATCCTTCAAATGCTCTACAAAAAAGCAGCCTCAAGAAATAATAAACCACCTCATTCAAATGTGTGGGTGAAATGGGTACATGAAAAGCCTTTACTGTTGAATAAATACAGTTTATATTAAGGTAATAGACTTATTTTTATTCTCTTGAATTTAATTACATATTCAAAATAAGAAAATAAAAACTTCGTTTGAAATACTCACAACATTCAAATGATCATAAATTCAATCACCAACAAGAAAGGGCAAAACACAAAGTACAAATAAGTTAATTATATTCAGTTACATCAACAGCAGCCAAAGTCTTCCCGCAGTATCAAATATCTACATTCGCACAAGCCTTCAAATAATGTGGTACAGCAAACTCGTCCTCTTCTAGGTATTCGCGATTCGCCGATTTGGACCGTGGCTTCTTCAAATGTTTAACACATGCTTTAGCGCATGCTTTAGCACACGCTGTTTCGCCCACATCACTAAATCTTCTTTGCGACTGGACGGGTTTATTGGGTTTATTTTTAAAGACATATTGTTGCAACACTTTATTTTCATTTTGAGGAAGTTCAGTGCTGGTTTCCTTGGTGCATCCTCGCTTCTTCTTCCTGGCATCTGAAGTAGTTGAAGACTTATGCGGTCGACTTTTGGTTTTGGGTATATCAATTTCAGGAAAACTTTCTAAGTTCTCTTCAGGGATGACCTCCCTGTATAAATACTTGTTGAACTTAAAACTATTGTTATTGGATAAATCGCTAACAAAAGATTTCAGTTTTTGAAAGGAATCCAATGGACTTTTAGGACGGGTTATTTTGTTAGCTTCGTTGAACTTATTCTTGTTATATTTATTTAAGTTTGCTTCTTCATCGTGGCTTGATGCAGCGTTTGCCAGATTAGGCGGTGTATAGTAAGTCCAGGATTTATTTCTAATATCTGTGTAGAAGTAACCGAATTTTTTGTTGAGTAAGTTATCGTCGTCACTTTTTTGTACCAGAATTTGGTTGCTTTCAATTACCTCTCTGGGAATTGAGCAGCCTTCGACTAAGACATGCTGATAATCTTTTTCGATTTTTTGAGAATGTTGAGATTCGGCCTCTTGAAAAAGATCAGGTGCTAAATTTGCTTTGCTTCCTACCAAAATTGGCGGATTTTCTATGCACGTTGAATTTGAGGTATCCTCGTTTGCTAGTAGATCACAAACATCCTGTATATTCCTAATCCGCTTGCGAGGATCGTAATTGGTTTCTATCACGATAACACGCTGGACTCCTTTTCTTCGGTTATTCTTGCAATTTTTCAAAAACAATAATGATTTATTCACTCTTGAATTCCTAGACATACCTAAGCATTTGCGCTTCTTAGGCCTTATGGTTGATTTAGTTTGTGCAGGTTTTTTCAGTGTACCATTTGATTTTAATGAGTCGAGTAGCAAATTTAGCACATCCATACTCACAGTAGCTATCTTTTTTTCTTGAACATTGAACTGATCAAAGAAATCGCTTGGATGCCTTTCTACCCCATCACCAGATTCAAAGGGCAAACTTTTCTCAACGTCGGTGCTTTCACAAGAGGTGTGCATCTCTGAAGCGATATTAAGAGTATTTGTTTGAACAGACAAGTTGTTGCTTCTTGATGAACTTAAATTCAATTTTGAAACTACATATTTGTCAATTGGCTCTGATGGTTTCTTGTCGGATTCGAGGTCAATCATGCTGTTTAGATAATAAAGAGCATTTTTTATTGATTGGGTTGTTTCTGGTTGAATATTCACGGAGCTTGTATGCATAGTTAAACATTTACTTCTACTTTCTAATAAAGGAAAATTTAAACAAGACTTTATCACCTTATCTCTTTTCAAATTTGTTGTGACTATGTCATCGATTATTGCAGCTGAATTTCCACACGATTTTTCAAACTCTTTCAGTTTATCAATGAAGTTGAGTACTTTCTTTTCATAGTTATGGAAGCTGTCAGTGCCATTAATGGTCAAGTTTTTGTTACTTATTTCATTATTTATAGACTGATGGATTTCGTTAAGAGCATTACATAATTCTCTACTTTTTGAACTAATGTTGAAGTTGGAATGGCTAATTATATTAGGATCACATATAAAACTATTGTTTCCTTCCCTAGAATTTACTTCACCTACAACATTATCATTATGTTGTTGAGTATTGCAATTTTGTATAACCTTATCATTTGCCTGAACGCTTTCACTCTCTCCGTGTATAGAGACATCTTGAAAAAATAAACTTCTTGTGTTATCGTCACTATTATCATACCTATCATTTACCCAATGTACATCAGTCGGTGAATCGGTTTTCTCGGGTTCTTGAAGCACATGGTTGATATCCGTGAAAGTTTTTGTTATTGAGTTCAAAAAATTCTTGCATTGTGAGTAAATTCTGCTTAAATTCGTGGAATTTACAGCTTTTAAATCAAAACTGTCCCAAACAACGTCTTCCTGTACGAGTTGAACCTTTCTTGGTGCTGTTTTACTCCGGAGCCGATTCTTAGGAATTATTTTGTTTCCATTCGCAAGCTTTGAATGGTTTCTTCTTTCACAAGTATTTGTGCATTTTACGTCGTATTTTGGAGATGTTTTAGAGGTTGCGTACTTGCCATGATTGGTGATGAGTGTTGATGACGTTCGTGGGACTGGTAAAGGAATCCGTGAAGGTGTTACCGGGCGGGACTTGGTGCCAGTTAATCCATTCTGCATCTTGACAGATTGGTTATTAACCAACCATTCACATCCTCTATTTCCCAAACGTATTATTTAAAATGCTACAATGCGAGCATGTTCTTCGGATGAACAGAAAATTTTGCATAGACTTCAGTCAGAAATATACTAATAGAATTTTTGACGGGTGTGATGTTTACATCTATGTTTTGTTTTAGTTTTCATATTTGACACAAAAAATATGGAACCTTTAAAGCTCTCATGGTAATGAATTAGATTTTATGATAGTTTAAAACTGATGGTGTATTACCTCTTGTCCTTTCGCCGACACCGTCCGGCCTTCCATTTCACGAACATCTTCTTCGTCGTCACTTTCCTCACTTGATTCAACTGTTTTTTGCCTTGGAACTGGTTCGATACTATTGACAGTAACCAAGTCATTGAACTCGACAACTTTTTGCGTCGGCAAAGGAGTTGGTGGTTCCTGAAAAATAAAAAATTAATTATATAGTTAATGTTTGTACACTACTAATAAATTATATTAGAAGAAAAGTTTTCAATTTGGGCTTGAGCTTGCTTATGCATTATTAAAATTTATATACAACTATCCAAACTATTTAGACAACTTACATCCTCTTGATTTGTCATGACATTCAGATACCAACAAGTGTCCTCAAGGCCACTGAATAGATAAATGTACGTATAATCCACACTAAGCTAAGATAAAGAGAATACACGAACAAAAATTTTATTGCACTTCAACCAATGGATCTCCCCAGTTACCATCACATGAAAATCCAATGGTAACTCATGTTCTGGAGCCTGGTCATCCTGGTCATTTAACAATTTAGCTGAACACATGAAGGATAATTATAGCGAAGAAATGCTAGCTCGATGCTAGTTGCTAGTCATTTATGGGAGTTTAACGAAATGGGTTGGCATGCAAATATAAATATCAAATGTGTAAAAAATGTGTATAAATACATGTTTACCTCTCCGAAGAGCCACAATCACAGAGCTAAAATGTATGTTTATGTCAATGTGAAAAGCAATAGAATAAAATTTAAAAAATGGTGATGTGGCCATCATGTTACTTTCTCCGACTTGATGGTATCATAGCCATTTATATTTACAGTCGTATAACAGTTTATTGTACTCGAGATACATCGATATACAACAGGCCATCGACCGAGGCTTATATTTACATTTTCATAGTTTATTTTCAATTGAAATCGTATTTTAAATGTACATCGACCATTGTGTAAACTCGAATGAAACTGACGTTTAAAACGTCAAAATTATGAAAGATGGAAAAATTATACTTCATATTCAAAAACTCAGTTTACTCAAAAACTAACGGGATTTCGAAAAAACTTATTCTTTATAAGTTGTTCCTTTTAGCATTCTCTATAATTATTATTAAAATAAATTTTCTGTAACTATTATCGTTTTATAATTATAAACCAAAAATTAGAAAAAAAAAAATAAATTTCTTTCTCAAATAAAAATGATTTTATGAAAAATGTTTTCAAGCAAAATATGTTCATTTCTTTGTTGTCTTCAAAGTTTGTTTAAATGTTTTTGTGATATTTTTCATATTTAAGAAAATATTGGCAAAGTTTTAAGATCCTGGGAATTGTTTTTATATTTTTTTATCAATCGGGAGAACACGTGTCTTCCAAATGCAATTCGCCGTCTCTCCTGTGAATATTTCGAAATCCAGCGAAAGGATTTTTTGGATTATTTCTAAATTATGAAGAACAATCGTTTTGAAGTTGATTTGTAAAGTTTTAAGTTCTTGGGAATTGTTTTTATATTTTTTTTTATCGATCGGGAGAATGCGTGTCTTGGAAATGTAATTCGCCGTCTCTCGCGTGAATTTTTCAAAATCTAACAGAAGGATTTTCCGGATTATTTCTAAATAATGAAGAACAATAGTTTAGAAGTTGATTTGTAAAGTTTCAAGTTCCTGGGAATTGTTTTTATATTTTTTTTGTCGATCATGAGAATGCGTGTCTTGGAACTGTAATTCGCCGTCTCTCGCGTGAATTTTTCAAAATCCAGCAAAAGGATTTTTCGGATTATTTCTAAATTATCAAGAACAATCGTTTTGAAGTTGATTTGTAAAGTTTCAAGTTCCTGGTAAGTGTTTTTGTATTTTTTTTTCATCGATCGGGAGAATGTGTGACTTGGAAATGCAATTCACCATCTCTCCCGTGAATTTTTTAAAATCCAGCAAAAGGATTTTCCGGATTATTTTTAAATTATGAAGAACAATAGTTTTGAAGTTGATTTGTAAAGTTTCAAGTTCCTGGCAATTGTTTCTATATTTTTTTTATCAATCGGGAGAATACGTATCTTCCAAATGCAATTCGCCGTCTCTCCTGTGAATATTTCAAAATCTAGCGAAAGGTTTTTTCGGATTATTTCTAAATTATGAAGAACAATCGTTTTGAAGTTGATTTGTAAAGTTTCAAGTTCCTGGTAAGTGTTTTTGTATTTTTTTTCATCGATCGGGAGAATGTGTGTCTTGGAAATGTAATTCGCCGTCTCTCCCGTGAATTTTTCAAAATCCAGCAGAAGGATTTTCCGGATTATTTCTAAATAATGAAGAACAATCGTTTTGAAGTTGATTTATAAAGTTTCAAGTTCCTAGCAATTGTTTTTAAATTTTTTTTATCAATCGGGAGAATACGTGTCTTCCAAATGCAATTCGCCGTCCCTCCTGTGAATATTTCGAAATCCAGCAAAAGGATTTTTCGGATTATTTCAAAATTATGAAGAACAATCGTTTTGAAGTTGATTTGTAAAGTTTCAAGTTCCTGGTAAGTGTTTTTGTATTTTTTTTTTCATCGATCGGGAGAATGCGTGTCTTGGAAATGTAATTCGCCGTCTCTCGCGTGAATTTTTCAAAATCCAGCTGAAGGATTTTTCGGATTATTTCTAAATTATGAAGAACAGTCGTTTTGAAGTTCATTTGTAAAGTTTCAAATTCCTGGGAATTGTTTTTATATTTTTTTATCGATCGGGAAAATGCGTGTCTTGGAAATGTAATTCCCCGTCTCTCGCGTGAATTTTTCAAAATCCAGCAGAAGGATTTTTCGGATTATTTCTAAATTATAAAGAACAATCGTTTTAAAGTTGATTTGTAAAGTTTCAAGTTCCTGGGAATTGTTTTTATATTTTTTTATCGATCGGGAAAATTCGTGTCTTGGAAATGTAATTCCCCGTCTCTCGCGTGAATTTTTCAAAATCCAGCAGAATGATTTTTCGGATTATTTTTAAATTATGAAGAACAATAGTTTTGAAGTTAATTTGTAACGTTTCAAATTCCTACCAATTGTTTTTATATTTTTTTTATCAATCGGGAGAATACGTGTCTTCCAAATGCAATTCACCGTCTCTCCTGTGAATATTTCGAAATCCAGCAAAAGGATTTTTCGGATTATTTCTAAATTATGAAGAACAGTCGTTTTGAAGTTGATTTGTAAAGTTTCAAATTCGTGGGAATTGTTTTTATATTTTTTTTATCGATCGGGAGAATGCGTGTCTTGGAACTGTAATTCGCCGTCTCTCGCGTGAATTTTTCAAAATCCAGCAGAAGGATTTTTCGGATTATTTCTAAATTACAAAGAACAGTCGTTTTGAAATTGATTTGTAAAGTTTCAAATTCCTGGGAATTGTTTTTATATATTTTTTTATCGATCGGGAGAATGTGTGACTTGGAAATGCAATTCGCCGTCTCTCGCGTGAATTTTTCAAAATCCAGCAGAAGGATTTTTCGGATTATTTTTAAATTTTGAAGAACAATAGTTTTGAAGTTGATTTGTAAAGTTTCAAGTTCCTAGCAATTGTTTTTATATTTTTTTATCAATCGGGAGAATACGTGTCTTCCAAATGCAATTCGCCGTCTCTCGTGTGAATATTTCAAAATCTAGCAAAAGGTTTTTTCGGATTATTTCTAAATTATGAAGAACAATCGTTTTGAAGTTGATTTGTAAAGTTTCAAGTTCCTGGCAATTGTTTCTATATTTTTTTTATCAATCGGGAGAATACGTATCTTTCAAATGCAATTCGCCGTCTCTCCTGTGAATATTTCAAAATCTAGCGAAAGGTTTTTTCGGATTATTTCTAAATTATGAAGAACAATCGTTTTGAAGTTGATTTGTAAAGTTTCAAGTTCCTGGTAAGTGTTTTTGTATTTTTTTTTCATCGATCGGGAGAATGTGTGTCTTGGAAATGTAATTCGCCGTCTCTCCCGTGAATTTTTCAAAATCCAGCAGAAGGATTTTCCGGATTATTTCTAAATAATGAAGAACAATCGTTTTGAAGTTGATTTATAAAGTTTCAAGTTCCTAGCAATTGTTTTTAAAATTTTTTTATCAATCGGGAGAATACGTGTCTTCCAAATGCAATTCGCCGTCCCTCCTGTGAATATTTCGAAATCCAGCAAAAGGATTTTTCGGATTATTTCAAAATTATGAAGAACAATCGTTTTGAAGTTGATTTGTAAAGTTTCAAGTTCCTGGTAAGTGTTTTTGTATTTTTTTTTTCATCGATCGGGAGAATGCGTGTCTTGGAAATGTAATTCGCCGTCTCTCGCGTGAATTTTTCAAAATCCAGCTGAAGGATTTTTCGGATTATTTCTAAATTATGAAGAACAGTCGTTTTGAAGTTCATTTGTAAAGTTTCAAATTCCTGGGAATTGTTTTTATATTTTTTTATCGATCGGGAAAATGCGTGTCTTGGAAATGTAATTCCCCGTCTCTCGCGTGAATTTTTCAAAATCCAGCAGAAGGATTTTTCGGATTATTTCTAAATTATAAAGAACAATCGTTTTAAAGTTGATTTGTAAAGTTTCAAGTTCCTGGGAATTGTTTTTATATTTTTTTATCGATCGGGAAAATTCGTGTCTTGGAAATGTAATTCCCCGTCTCTCGCGTGAATTTTTCAAAATCCAGCAGAATGATTTTTCGGATTATTTTTAAATTATGAAGAACAATAGTTTTGAAGTTAATTTGTAACGTTTCAAATTCCTACCAATTGTTTTTATATTTTTTTATCAATCGGGAGAATACGTGTCTTCCAAATGCAATTCACCGTCTCTCCTGTGAATATTTCGAAATCCAGCAAAAGGATTTTTCGGATTATTTCTAAATTATGAAGAACAGTCGTTTTGAAGTTGATTTGTAAAGTTTCAAATTCGTGGGAATTGTTTTTATATTTTTTTTATCGATCGGGAGAATGCGTGTCTTGGAACTGTAATTCGCCGTCTCTCGCGTGAATTTTTCAAAATCCAGCAGAAGGATTTTTCGGATTATTTCTAAATTACAAAGAACAGTCGTTTTGAAATTGATTTGTAAAGTTTCAAATTCCTGGGAATTGTTTTTATATATTTTTTTATCGATCGGGAGAATGTGTGACTTGGAAATGCAATTCGCCGTCTCTCGCGTGAATTTTTCAAAATCCAGCAGAAGGATTTTTCGGATTATTTTTAAATTTTGAAGAACAATAGTTTTGAAGTTGATTTGTAAAGTTTCAAGTTCCTAGCAATTGTTTTTATATTTTTTTATCAATCGGGAGAATACGTGTCTTCCAAATGCAATTCGCCGTCTCTCGTGTGAATATTTCAAAATCTAGCAAAAGGTTTTTTCGGATTATTTCTAAATTATGAAGAACAATCGTTTTGAAGTTGATTTGTAAAGTTTCAAGTTCCTGGTAATTGTTTTTGTATTTTTTTTTCATCGATCGGGAGAATGTGTGTCTTGGAAATGTAATTCGCCGTCTCTCCCGTGAATTTTTCAAAATACAGCAGAAGGATTTTCCGGATTATTTCTAAATAATGAAGAACAATAGTTTTGAAGTTGATTTGTAAAGTTTCAAGTTCCTAGCAATTGTTTTTAATTTTTTTTTATCAATCGGGAGAATACGTGTCTTCCAAATGCAATTCGCCGTCCCTCCTGTGAATATTTCGAAATCCAGCAAAAGGATTTTTCGGATTATTTCAAAATTATGAAGAACAATCGTTTTGAAGTTGATTTGTAAAGTTTTAAGTTCCTGGGAATTGTTTTTATATTTTTTTTATCGATCCGGAGAATGCGTGTCTTGGATATGCAATTCGCCGTCTCTCCCGTGAATTTTTTAAAATCCAGCAGAAAGATTTTTCGGATTATTTCTAAATTATGAAGAACAGTCGTTTTGAAGTTGATTTGTAAAGTTTCAAGTTCCTGGTAATTGTTTTTGTATTTATTTTTCATCGATCGGGAGAATACGTGTCTTCCAAATGCAATTCACCTTCTCTCCTGTGAATATATCGAAATCCAGCATAAGGATTTTTCGGATTATTTCTAAATTATGAAGAACAATCGTTTTGAAGTTGATTTGTAAAGTTTTAAGTTCCTGGGAATTGTTTTTATATTTTTTTTATCGATCGGGAGAATGCGTGTCTTGGAAATGTAATTCGCCGTCTCTCGCGTGAATTTTTTAAAATCCAGCAGAATGATTTTCCGGATTATTTCTAAATAATGAAGAACAATAGTTTTGAAGTTAATTTGTGAAGTTTCAAGTTCCTGGAAATTGTTTTTATATTTTTTTTATCGATCGGGAGAATGCGTGTCTTGGAAATGTAATTCGCCGTCTCTGGCGTGAATTTTTCAAAATCCAGCAGAAGGATTTTTCGGATTATTTCTAAATTATAAAGAACAGTCATTTTGAAGTGTATTTGTAAAGTTTAAAGTTCCTGGTAATTGTTTTTGTATTTCTTTTTCATCGATCGGGAGAATGTGTGACTTGGAAATGCAATTCGCCGTCTTTCCTGTGAATATTTCAAAGTCCAGCGAAAGGATTTTTTGGATTCTTTCTAAATTATGAAGAACAATCGTTTTGAAGTTGATTTGTACAGTTTCAAGTTCCTGGGAATTGTTTTTATATTTTTTTTATCGATCGGGAGAATGCGTGTTTTGGAAATGTAATTCGCCGTCTCTCGCGTGAATTTTTCAAAATCCAACAGAAGGATTTTTCGGATTATTTCTAAATTATGAAGAACAATCGTTTTAAAGTTGAAAGTGAAAGTAAAAAAACGCATTTTATCGAATCTCATAGCTTAAATTTTGATTATCGAAAGTCCAAAATAAGTACATTATTAGCCCATGACTAAGAACAAATATCAAGAGCCAAAACCATAGCTAAATACACTCCTCTTATTGATATGACATCATGACCTGAATTTGTATCATAAAAACTAATAGTACCATTGTGAATAAAAATCTCCAGTGACGGCTAGCGGGGTACTCATGGTACGGCCGAGGTAGCAGAGGTGGCAATACAGATAGGTAGGGTCGGTTGCAGACACGACTGAAAGATTACCACCTCTGCTACCTCGCCAATACCATGAATATCCCCGCGAGCCGTCACTGCAAATCTCCGTGAAAATTTTCATTCCTGTCACGAGATGTAAGTCCACATGGCCAGCTCAAAATGGTTAGGATAAGACAGAGGCACAGTTCTTACGAGATAAAGTAAACTTCATGATCTCTCGACAGTAATGAAACACATTCCATCTATATTTATTAGTAATATAATACCTTTGCTGGTTTTGGAGTCTCTGGTGAGGCACCTCTGGCAGGAGAAGGATGTGGCGAAGCTGGGGATGCGCAGTTAACTTCGTTTGAATATTCCCCTTCTTCATTATTGCTCTGAAAACAGATGGAACACGTAAACAAAACGTTTTTGTAAAAAGTAAACAAATTTCAAATTCTTTATTAGAACCTTTTTTCTTAGATATAGATTCCAGATTTCCGATAATAGCTTAATTTTAAGTGACTTCTGTGTTGGTAAGATTTATAAATTGTAATAATAAAGGATACATATTTATACATCATTAATTGCTTGAAGCACTTGATTGTTAAAAAATACCATTATACTGTTAAATTGATGTAGTAGGTGATGGTACAGTAAAAAAGAGGAACTGGTCCAAGTGGAAGAAGCCGAAAGTCAACGTTGATTTTTCAGCTCTTTAACATTTTCGATTTTTTCGATAATTGTACTTACATATGGAATTAGTGATTGTACTACCAGAGTTACAGGGTTCTTGGCATATTTGATTGCCCCAACGGCCTTTTCGTGGCTGATATTTTGCAGACTAAATCCACTCACTTCCAATATTCTGTCACCTGTCTGAAACACAAAAAAAAAGGTTGATAAAATGGCAAATGATTTAAAACTTTAATTGTTGTAGAACTCTGAAATTTCTTGGCAATAGTTGATGTATGTTGATATACAATTGATTAAATTTTGAAGGCCAAGTGCCACCTCTAAAATAAATTATCTCTAATTATCCCTTTCATATCATCTGAGAGTTTATTTTAGTTTACCTAAGGATTTATATGCATAAGCAACACATTTTATTATTATTATCATCAGTCCAGGATTTACGTATAAGCTACACAAGGTATAGCTTAGGGCCCCCAGTTTTTTGTGGGCCCCAAAAAAAATTGCAAAAATACAGCTGAAGAGGATAAAAAATGAATTTAGAACAATGACTCAAGATAAATTATGTTCCCTCGGTCTCATGTATCTAGGAAGGGACAAACTACGCAGGTTATCATTTGATGATGTCTACAGTGACTTTTCTCTAGCAAAGGCAAGAAAGAACATATTTTAGTTTAATATAATTCCTTAATCCTTATAACATGTTTCAAGAGATTAGATAATAAGCCTTTGTAAATTGTGCCTTTTAAAAGAAACCTTTGTTATATCAGAGTTTGTTATGAATAAAAATTCTTAATTGTATTTCAGTTTAACCCACTAGGTATCTGAAAATCATATTTGGCACTGACATATAATATTTGGACTTGATCTCAAATAGCTTACGGCCTTATCAAGTCTAAATCCGGCCCTGATTATTATTATTATATATACATAATTTTACTTACTTTCAATTCTCCACTACGTCCAGCAGGACTATCGGCGACGACATTTTTAATGAAGATACCGAGGATCGTTTCCGAACTAGCTTCATGATACAAATCCACCTATAATTTCACGTTATTTTTAAATTATTTAAAAAATGCGTGAACGTAATTACTTTTCCTCCAACGATACTAATCCCAAGACTCTTGTTTAGGTCTCTGTTGAGGGTCACCACCCTCGCAGGGCCCCAATGTTTTTCCAACATATTGCTGACGTCGATGTTCTTCATGGTGTTGGAACTGGAACGCACAGTCATCGGAACATTGTCACTGAAACATACACCGTTCGTGGTCACCGAATTCGAGAATTTAGGTTATGAATCGATGAATCTGAGCACTGCTTGACGGTATAAAACGAATTTTGTAAATAATATTCTGGCATTGATTGATAAGCCTGGCTACTAAAACATTATCTTATTACGCCTCTTCTACTTTTAAATGGATTACGCCAGTCGTCCTCGTTTATGGCTTCCACATGTGTTTTGTTCAACGCTCAAAATTAATTTAACACACAATTAAATTATTGTATTCGGATAGAGAGGGATTTCTCGCATTTATTTTATACCTAATAAAACGCCTGATTTTAATTTATAATTTTTTTATTATATATTTAGGCTATTTTTCGTCTTTATTACATTGAGTGTATTTGTGTTTAAATAATCGTCAAAAAATAAAAGTTTTACTAGCAAGCATGTAGTAGTATAGTAATATCGTACTATCCAGCGATACACTTTCTAGAGAAAGACACTTGACCCAGATTCGTCAACCTGTGGCTTTTAAAATCTTCACCACAGGTTAAAATATCGGAATATAGTTCGAATTTTTAAATTATACGAAGTGCACATATTCAATACAGGACATGGAGGGTACCCGAATTTTGGATTATACTGGGGGCTTCGACAGATTTAGACTTTCGCGACGCTGTATGAAATGAAGAAAAAAAATAAAGTACGTAAACTTATGGGACATGGAAAAAGAAAAAGTATTCCGTTTTAATATTTGCAAATCGATCTTTATATTGGTAAAGATACTAATCGAAACAGGACTGTTTATTAATGCAATAATTTTCATAATTGTGGGTTCATTATACAGGGTTCCCCATAATAGACTACCCATTTTATTTTATTAATTAATTCCCTACGAGATAACTAAATAAGTTTATCTCGGTGAGATTATGTTCTGTAGTCTTTGGGATTTAAGTTAATTATTGATCAAGTAGGTACCTGTCACAAATAAGTTTTATATTAATAATCTTGTGGAACGTTATTTTTCTACGAGTAGTTTGTTAGTTTTCATCATAATTATTTAACTTTCATGGTCCAACAACGTGTGTTTTGTGTAGAAACTTACATAAGAAGCAATTCGATAGAAGAAGTTAGGCGTGCAATCCGGCGTCAGTTTAACAACAACAATAGAGGTCACGCGCGAAATCGTAAAACTGTTAAGTTATGGGTTCGTCATTGGTGTGAAAATGGTTCTGTACAAAATTTGAAGAAGCCTGGACGTCGAAGAACAGTTCGTACACTAAAAAATATTGAACGAGTTAGAATTGCGTTTACGAGAAGTCCTAAAAGATCTGCTAATCGACAAACCCTTATCCTAGGAATATCAAAGGGAAGCTTAGATCGAATTCTTCAAAGAGATTTAAAATTTCATTCCTATAAATACCAAATGGCACAGCAACTTACAAATCAAGATAAAGACGCAAGGTTAGCATTTTGTCAAGAATTTTTGAATTTACATCAAGGTGCAACTCACAGTCTCTTAATGAGCGAGGAAGCAAATTTTTATTTGAACGGCATGGTTAATAAACAGAATTTTAGATACTGGTCAAATGAAAATCCTCATAAAATCTTTACAATCCAAAAGTTGTTGTGTGGTGTGGAGTAGGATCTTTTGGTACTATTGGTCCATATTTTTTTGAGGATGAAAATAACCGCGCTGTAACAGTAACATCCGAGCGCTAGGTAAACATGCTAGAGATATTCCTCATTCCAGAATTAAATAGACGAGGATTACTAAACAATGCCTTACTATTCCAACAAGATGGGGCAACAGCTCATACCGCCAGAAACTCAATGCGGGTTCTGCGAGAAACGTTTAATGGCTCATTTCTCGATTCGGAAATTTGCCTTGGCCTTCGAGGTCCCCCGATTTTTTCCTGTGGGAATATTTAAAAGCCAAAGTGTTTGCGAGTCGTTCAGGTACAATCGAGGAACTCAAAGTCAAAATTCGTGAAGAAGTCGAAGGAATAGACAAAGGTTTGCTGCGCCGTGTAATGAACCACTTTTTATCTAATATTGAAAAATGTGTTGAAGTTGGTGGAGGTCATTTAGAAGAAGATTTTTAAAAGTTAGAATTAAATTTTCCAAATATTTATGTTATCATAAATCCCAAAGAGTTAGCTGTAATTTAGTATAATAAAAAGTTTGTTTTGTTAACTGAAAAAAAATTGATTCAAATATTAAAATGGGTAGCCTATTATGGGGAACCCAGTATAAAACTAATTATAGGGGTAACAAAGCTTGTTCACATTGTAAAAATATAAAATTATAGCTGTAAATAATTGTTGTAATACACTTCACACATTGCTGACCGTTGATGTATTGACTACATCTGTTTGTATTCACAACCCAAAACCTAATAGCCGTAGACAGGGCGATACATATTTTTATTCTCATAATGCAAGGTGATGAAAATCTTTTTAATTCAGACCCCTGATGTTCTTGGCGGAATCACGTAACACTAAAACCTTTGAGGTGTAGGAGGAGATGACAAAAATACGCCAACCGAAATGATAACCTCACCTGCACGTGGTGCATCCTGCCAGGAAGTTAACTCCTGTTAAGTAGTCGCTGGTAGAAGATTGGACAATTGACAGGACAACTCATTATTCGGCTCTGAAGGCGAAAGAACTACCTAGCAGTCACCTGCATTTCGGCGTAAAGGGCAAAGAGAGGCTACTGCAGAAAAGTTCCAATTGATACATCTCTTATTAAATCACCATGACATGACACCAAAGCAAATTAATCTTACGGATCACGCAAGTCAGAGACAAAGACCCGATATGGAAGGAAATAGGTATTCTCAGGTTGGGTCGTAAACCAACAAAATCCTTGGCAAATGAATATCTATAAAGAACTAAAAATCAGAAAATAGAACGTCACTAGTACGAGGGTCGTTCAATAAGTAATGCCCCATATTGTTTTTTCTCCACACTGAGCAAAAACTGAAAGTTGTACTTCTAGGTACTTCAAGTTCAGTGTTTCTCCTCCCGGTGGACAAAGTTTCAAATCATTCCAACAGATGGCAGAGCTGTAGTGAATTTTCAAAACGGCGTTTGTTAGTGATCCACGTTACAAACAGCGAGCAGTGATTGAGTTCTTGATTGCAGAGAAAGAAACTGTGGGAAATATCCATAAACGTGTATAAAGATTGTGCTGTCGATAGGAGCACTGTCGGGAGGAGGGCAAAGAGTTAAGGCGTCGGAAAGTCCAACAACTCAACTCAAGATCTGCCACGTTCCGGGCGTCCTGTCAGTGCCACCACTCCAGACATGGTGAGGCGCGTGAATGTCATTATTCGTACGGACCGCAACAATTGGCCTCACAGCTGTCAGTCAGCAGTGGAAGTGTGTGTGCAATGATCGAGACTCTCATATATTCAAAACTTTGCGCAAAATGGCTCCCAATAAGTCTCACAGCAGAACACAGGATGCAAAGAACAACCATGTCATCTGATTTGTTGGTGAGGTTTGATGCTGAACGGGAAGCGTTTCTGTCCCGGATTGTGACGGATGATGAAACCTGGGTGCACCACTTTGAGCCTGGTTTCCAAAAGACAGTCAATGGAATTGCACCATCCTCAGTCACCAAGAACGAAAAAATTCAAGTCAACTCCCTCTGTTGGAAAAGTCATGGTTACTGTTTTTTGGGACAGTGAAGGGGTCATTCTTGATGATGTGATGTCAAGAGGGACAACCATTAATTCCGAAGCATACGTGAAGACCTTGGACAAACTCAAGAATTTTTTTCGGCGTGTTAGGCATGACAAGAATCCGGCTGAAATCTTGATCCTGCACGATAACACTAGCCAACAAAATTTGACTTTTTCTCTGTCCTTGGGACCAGACCGGAATTTTTCGATTGCTTGGGTGTAACAAAGTACCGAAATCTCGATGAAACCCCCGAGACTTCGGTTTTGAGGTTAGGATTCGCAAAAAACCTCTTTTTTTGCTTTTTTCGCTATAACTTCGGAACAACGCGAGATAATTTGAATCTGAAAATACTGCTTGAAAGCTTATAAACAGGGCTATATTTGGTATATAAATGACCTTGGTAGCGTAATCGAAATGCTAATAAAAAAAAAATCCGGAAAAAAATCGCGTATTTTGAAACATTTTTGCGATTTCAATCGACCATGCAGAGAAGTGGTTATCGAGAGAAAGGGTTCTTTTGCTACTTTTTGAACTGAGGGAAGAAGTATAGCAGTTTTTGCGAGAGCGAAATCTCAACTGGAGCATTTGTTGAATGAAGTACGGCTGGCAATGTTTGCTTACATGGTAGACATATTCAGTCTGCTCAATGAAGTTAATGTTTCTCTGCAGGGTTCATCATACAAATATTTTTACTTTAAATAAAATGGATGCGTTCAAAAAGAAGCTAGCTCTTGGAATAGTCGCTTACAAGAGCAAGATGTAGAAATTTTTCCTCTTTTGGATGAATTTTTTATTGCTACTGATGTCAACTAGATTCAACATAACTGCCGTATTATTTAAAAGCATTAACTGAAAATTTGGATAATTATTTCCCTTAAAATGAAGAACCACTGAAGATGATGGTTGCAACCATTACTATGTGGAAGTCCATTGTCAGATAACTTTGAATTAAACAACTTTGGACGTTTTTTTACCACTATTTATTTATTGCATAATATAGACAAACACAATGTTTGTAAAACAAAGTTGTTTAATTCAAAGTTACCCGAAGAACCCCTGGATTAATATTCCATTCTTGGAAAATATAAAAAAGTCGTGTGCACTTGTCTTCAAAAGTTGTCTTCAGATAAAACTCTGGTGTCCAGACATAACATGCATTAATTGCCTCAATTTTGGATATCGCTAGAAAAAGAATATCCAGTTTTGAGTTATAAAACTATCAAATTATTAGTAATTTTTGCGACTTCCTATTTATGTGAAAAGACCTTTTCAGCCGTGTCAGTTATAAAAGAAAAAACAGAGAAACCGGATAGATGTTAATGCAGCGCTGAGTCTCTCAGAAACAACGCTGCAGCCTCGTATATCAACTCTTCTGCCAAAGAAAGCAGCAGCAGATGTCGCACTAAAAAAACTAATTGCATAGCCTACTTTTTTTTGTAAGGTATAGTGAAGATGAAGACTTAAAGTAAAAACTTTGTTGTTTCGACTTACTGGTTCAGAAATATTTACTGTTCTTGATGAGTATTTTCAAGAGCTGAAGTCCCTCAGAGTAGGTACTAACGGTGCTGCGAGCAAGACTGGATAATAAATAAAATACTATCTATACTGAAGGAAAAAAAAATTAAACACTTGAAATTTGTGAAATTTCGACCGCCATAACTCGGCGTATTTTCAATCGATTTTGATGAATTTTTGAGGACATACAACTTTGAAGGGTCTTCTTTAAATTCATGCATGCGAACTTAAGCGTAACCCCTTTCGCCTCCCTCTAGCACCCCTGTGAAAAAAATGTTTTTTTCAGGAAACCATGTCCAACTTTGACGATGTCTACGGAGTTGGAAAAATTTTGTCGACTCGATCCACCATAAAGGCATTAAAATTTGATCAATTCCCTATGCAGGACTTAAAGAACTAACGCCCGGTTTCTCCAACGAATCTTAAAATTCGTCTCACTTAAGTACGTCTTATTTTTAAGTAGTTCTTAACTTTTTGTTCTGTTGCACCAAACAAATTTATACATATCTTGGGCAAGATTTCCTTACACGTGGCAACGTTGCATTTTCGCGTCAGTTTGATAGGCAGTCCTATGTCAAATTCATTTCTAACCTTCCCGTTGTTGAATTTTGTGTGGTTTAATAATGGCGAAAGTGCAAGCGAAGCGTGTTAAGGGATAGAAGTGCGAAATTTATTAGCGTCGTTGTTATTGGTCCACAACAACAAATAAATAGAAGTAAGAAGCATGGGATTCCATTACCCAGTAAATACGTGCAGAGAGAGAAAGGTTTCCTAAAAAATGGGGTAAACATGAAGCTTGGAATAAGGAAGAGTGTTGCAGAAAGTAAGAAAGAACTATTTAAAACAGGCGAAGGTACAGCTGAAGATGACGATTTTATGTTATTGAATGAGAAATCGGTGGTTGGGTTGTCGAATCCTTCGGACAGTAGTGTGGATTATCTGTAATTTCTACAGCATCTACATCAAATGCAAATGCACATCACTTCTAATAGATTATTAGCCATTTCATGAATACTTCCAATAGCAGACATATGTTGTTGCAAATTGCTAATTTTATAGGTT
The DNA here is from genome assembly GCA_910593695.2 of Ocypus olens. Taxonomy (NCBI): domain Eukaryota; kingdom Metazoa; phylum Arthropoda; class Insecta; order Coleoptera; family Staphylinidae; genus Ocypus; species Ocypus olens. Next base: position 17,395,615 of record OU343059.1, on the reverse strand, counting down.
AGAATCCGAATCTTAAGATGCCATTTTTGACGTCTTATAATGTAAGACCTTCTTACAGCTAAGATCTGATTTGTGGTTGGTGCAACACTTTAAGAACGTCTTCATTTCAAGATAGGTTTTATCTACATAAGATTCGTGAGAAACCGGGGGTAAGTTCCTACGACGATTTGGCACCAAGTTATGGGTCTTTGAAAAAAAAGTGCATTTTGAGTTTTTTCGCACATAACTCAGTGACTTTTCAACCAAATTTGATGATTATTTCGGGAAAAAATCAGATTTTGACTCTACTTTAAGAGGCTAAACTCAGATTGGAATAATCCCTTTTCGAACCCTTCAACCCTCGAACAAAAAAAAAACACATTTTTGGGCAAAAAAGAAACGTCCAACTTAGGCATCGTGTACCGAGTTGGAAAAAATGTGTCGACTTGATCCACCAAAAGGGCAATGAAATGGGTTCAATTACCTGTGCAGGACTCGAACACTGGACCCTGTCAAGAGAAGTTCGTACGGCAACTTGGCAAAAAGTTACGGGTGTTAAAAATGGGGGGGGGGGGGGAAATGAAACACTTGAGATTTGTAAAAAATTAGGTAATTTTCAAATGGCCGTAACTCGGCTTCTACCTAACCGATTTTGATGAACCTTTGACAAATCAAAAGCAAAATGTGTCCTCTCTGAGAGGATTTATCCCCCACTCTTACGCCCCTCCAAACAAAAAAATAAAAAGATCACTAAATGCCCTTTTTTCAATCACCCATAACTTGGTGCCAAATCGTCATAGGAACTTCGTTCTTTGAGTCCTACGTAGTGAATTTATTAAATTTTAATGCCTGTATGGTGAATTGAGTCGACAAAATTTTTCCAACTCATTGTACATGGTCAAAGTTGAACATAGTTTTCAGAAAAAACACTTTTTTTCACAGGGGCGCTAGAGGGGGGCGGAAGGAGTTACGCTTAAGGTGGCATGCATGACTTAAAAGAGATACTTCAAAGTTTTGCGCCCTCAAAGATTCATCAAAATCGATTAAAAATACGCCGAGTTATGGCGGTTTGAAAATGGTCAAAATTTCACATATTTCAAGTGTTTCATTTTTTTGTAATGTAATTTTTGGCCAACTTTGATACACTATATCTCTGGAACCAGTTGAGTCTTAGTGACCAAATTTGAATCATATGTTTATTATTATTAATTTTGTTTAGTTTTTAACTTAAGTTCATGCCTTGCATTTTATTAGATATTTAATTACTTTAGTTTTAATAATTTTATATTACATGTAGTAAATCTGACCTGTCCAAATAACTTAATGTTGTACTTGTATCAATAAATATCTATTCTATTCTATTCTATTATATTCTATTCTATAATTTTCATAATTTTTTACGGAGTCCCTTTTGAGATATTCTACTTTAAATATTGTCAAAATACGATTTTTGGCATTTTTAAGAATTACATAAAAAGGACAAAGTTCTCAAGCTTTAAACTTCTACAGCAAGTAGTTCTATAATAATAATAAATAATAATAATAATACATTTATTTCTGTAGATACGAGAATACACAAAATAGTAGATGTTTGGTTACAGAAACAAGTCAAAGCACAATGGACAAAATTAAAAAGCTAAGTTAATCTAACATCGAAAAATTCAGTTATAGTGTATGGTTCAACTTGACAAATCAAATTATATACAATAGTTTTAAATTCAGGATAATTTTTAATAGATTTAACTCTACTCGGAAAATGATTATTTTTAAGCATGAATAATATGCACCTTTTTCCAATTTATTTAACCTATGGTTTGGGTAATTATAGCTGCAATTTCGTGTTAAATGAAGTGATGTTGAGGCGCATTTCTCAAATTTATGTTCGTTTTTAAACCAAAATTTGGCACACTCGTGTACATATACACCCATCAAAGTTAAACGTTTGTTCATCCTAAATACTCCTCTGCATGAATCACGAGAACTGATTTTAGTAATAATTCTTAGAGCCCTTTTCTGGATGATAAATGCCCGATCCGCATTAGTAAATAATAATTTTTTGCAAGAAAAAAAAAAGAAAGTTAAGTCTTTCTTCTATTTAATAATTTTGCAGCACTAAATCTCCGGTTTTAAGTTAATTTTCAATTTATAGTTGTGATTTTTTTTTCTTTACTTTCCTCATTACTTAGCCAATATTATGTAAAGACAAAAAATCCAGAGCATCATTTTGGTTTTTATTTTGTCTTGATATCTATAAAATTAACATACATTTACGCAAAACTTGTTTTCGGTCTAAAAACGGTTGCGAAGCAAATTTAAAATGTTCGCAAAAAAAGCCTGAAAAATTTTCTTACTATAGTTTTGAACGTACCTAATATTGGGGAGTAACTGGTAAACAAATTAAGAAAAAAAAAGTTGAACATTTGGCCGATATTTGAATGACTACTAGATGTTGGTTCATGCCGTGCGACAAAATGGTAAATATTACCATGAAATATGCATTAAAAGACGAAATATGCATTATAGGGGTAAATATGCAAAATATGCAAAAATATGCATTTTGCATAAAATCCGCTCTCTACTTTAAACGTACTCGATTTCGGATGATTCGAGAAAATATTAAAACAATTACCTAGACTTAAAATATTCCAAATTGGTTCAAGTTAAATTTAGATTTATAATTTAGGCAATACCTAAAGACAATCCTTTATTAGATATAGAAATAATCACAAAAGTTTATAGCTTGTAATCATGAGCAAATTTCTCATTATCAGAATGTATAAATAAGTATAAAAACTCGAAGTGTAAGTTGTGATCCATTAATAACTGGGTGTGTAGTAAAGGGTAGTTGACGAATAAGGTACTCTTCAGTTGGTTTTATAATTTTATTTTCTGTAATAAAATTATAAAACCAATTGGAGAGTACCTTATTCGTCAACTATCCTTAGTTTATAAAAACAATTGCTTCAAACTTAAACTTTTAAAATTTATCCAAACGGATTGTGATCTCTTCTATAGTTTAAAAATAAATTGCCTTATTGGTCGAAGTTTCACCATAAACATTGATAATTGATTTTAAAATCAATAAAAATCTTCATTAAGTAACATACCTTCATATTGCACTAGAACACCGAAGATCGACCCTTCTAAAAATATCCGCAAATAATTATGTTATGACAAGTTATTAGACGATCTTTGGGAATTATAAAAAATACTATCAATAATTAGGTACCATCTTATACACCTCATTCAAACTTAAAATATTCCAATATTCTGCGCATAGCGTTAATTTTCATACTTTTCATTAATTTCCTAATTCTAATGATGACGTAAAACAGCTAAAAATATATACCTTTGAATATTATATCCTGGAACAAAGGATTTCCTCCTCGCAATATCAGGTCCTGGATCGTATGTAAGCGTGATGAAGGAATTATCGAGAATATCCGGCGCCGACCTGCTTTTAATCGGCAACGGGATTTCGTGAAAAATCTCATCGTCACTCATCTCCGAAATCGGCTTGAACGTCAAATTCTGCGCCTCCTTGAACGACTGCAGGCAATCCTCGATGTCGTTATAATATTCAGCAATCCGATATCGATAAGTGGTAATGGGTTTATTCAGCCTTTCAAGAACGTTGGGTTCACTGTAACTCTTCTCGGTTAACTCATCGGGGTATTGGACTAGAAAAAACTCATCTTCGCGTATTGAGTGATTGGTGTTATCGTAAGAATTAAGACCGTCGTCGGGATTGGAATCTAAACAGATATGATTGTGGTTGGGGTAGTCTATGTTCAAACAAGGCTCTGAATTCGTGAGCGTCCTGAACTCATTTAAATCCGGCGTGCTGGCGTTGAAGCCAGTTTCCTTCACAGTTCGTTCGTCCTCGGATTTCTCATCGATGCACCTCACGTGTAACATTTCGTAAGCGTTCAACGATTTTAGGTTCTTCTCCGTTAAAGGTACAACTTCGGTGGGGGATTCCTTAATATTAGGTTTATGTACAAGAACGTGTTCGACAAATATGTTGCTTTCGAAATCTGAATCGGTTCTCCTCTTAGCTTTCTTCTTCAGATGCTCCTTCTTCTTCGTAATCTTCTGCAATTCCTGATTAATCTCCGCGATCTCCTTCTCCAAAATCTGCTTGTTAAGCTCGATCGTTTCAGGCTCAATGCTGTTCTCCAAATGCACGTACATCTCGCTTTTGTACTTCACCTTAATTTCCTGAAAATCGCCCAAATTGTAAATCGAATTCGTGGGCGTTTTATCCTCGACTCTCGCTTCTTCGGAAAACGACTCGTCCTGGCACGTCTCGTACCCGTCCTTCTCCGAATCCTCGGCCCTGCACCTATCACTCTGTATCGAATCGTTTTTCGCAATACTCTTCATTTCCACGTGGTTGGCAATATTGCTATCTATTTTTGTACTGTTTATATCACACAAGCTTTTAAAACTCAACTCAGGCTCGCTGTTCGCGTCGTCTGTTGGTTTATTGTTGTTGTTGTTTCCTTTGTAGGCACCTAGGTCCTCTACTTGGGATAGGCAAGGTGAGTGGTTGAAGGATCGGTCCTCTTCTATGCAGATCTGCACGACTTCCAGACACTCTTGGTATTCTTCTATGCATTCTTGGAAGTCTTCTATGCAGGTTTGATCGTCCTCGGTGTCCTAAAATAATTAATTCGTATTAACGAGCTGAAATTTTGTAATTACTGTTTTAGGCTGGACGCTATATTTGATATAATAAATTTTTCAAACATATTTCGATGATTTATGCCACCGTGTGTTGCGCATTGTACACAAATATAAAGTAATATTAACCGAGATCTACGCTATGGAATATTTATTTGTAAGAAACTACGACGCTCTAGAATTGCAAGTTTAAGTGTTTAATAGTAAATTGGAGAATAATTTATTAGATCAGGTCATTTTTTTAAATTTATTTTGATTCTTCGTTTTTAACTTCAGTATTTATTTTACGTTCAAAATTAAATGTAGGACTGATTTCTTCATTTATTGAACAAACTCTGATGTATACCTATAACTCAAATAAATTCCTGGCGAAGCAGTTTGGCACTTACTTCCGGTGCGAGCGTTGCGGGTTCGTGACCCACGCTGACGGTATGTTTTGCCATTCGGATCCATGGATGTTCACTGTTTGTCCTCTTCATTATAAATAAATTTACTATTAGAAATAATCAGTTGTGTCAGAATAGTCTAGTTGCTCACGCAAATTTACCATGTCTAACCAGAATCTCCTTGAAACACACTTTATTTTAATTAAAAAATAAATAATAATAAGACATTTTAAGCATTGTTTTCATAATAATGCATACCCTTAATAAAATGACTGCATGGTGCAATATGATGCAATTGTACAAACTAAATAAGATCTGAATAAATGAATATTCAACCTGTTCGTAACTCTGCAAGTAAATTAAGTCTTACTAAGACTATAAACAAATAACTTAAGTAGGAAGTAGTTGTTTCAATAAGTTATTTGTTTATAGTTTTAGTAAGACTTAATTTGCTTGCACAGTTACGAACAGGTTGAATATTCATTTATTCAGGCTATCTTTCGTTTTTTGAATTTATTTAATGCTTTCTGCAACATGTAAGGTTGTTTCTAATTTAAATAAGATCGTTTGCTTTTGACACATTTTATTTTAAAATGTTCAAATTATTCATATGAGGCACCAATATAATATTTAGGTAAATAAAGGTATAATACCTTTTATTTCAATTTCCCTAATGGTTTGATGATGCCTCTGTTTAGACACATTGCAAAAAACGTTTTTTTTTTTAATTTACACTCATAAATAAATAATGTAGGTAAAGTCGGCCGAAGGACATTGTCAATGACCCCTTCTACCCTTGTAATAATTAGTTGAAATAAAGTTCCTTCTATTGTTATTATTATTTAAATATGGTCCCATAATCTCTTAATGTTAAAGTCGTTTGCAAAACTTTAAATTGTTTCTAAATTCAACGTTAACGTTACTTTAAAAATGGTCCATACGATTACAGTAGATACGTTACGATTTAAAATCGTTTTTAACACGTTGACCGCTTTGTCAGTCACCGGTGACTGACACTGGACTGTTCCGGTGGGGCCGCGTCAGTCTCAAAATAAACATATTCTTACTCATTTTATAAAATAAACCTTAAAACAAAGAATTTTTTTTTTTTACATTTTACAAAAATACTTGTTGGCAGCCAATGTGTTAAAGTTAAATTTAACTTAAAGTTACGTAAACTATAGTTATTAAATCGTATAATATTAAACTGGACATAAATATGACAACAAAAGAAAACTGTAAAAAAGAAAATTAGTTTCAAATATTATGATTTAAATATCCAAAATAAAATATTTTCTGAATGTTTTCAAAGTGTAGATTTTTAAATTGTAATAATCCGACCAAAAGTTAAACTTAAGTTAAATCTATTCAATATATCCATTGATAAATTAATGTAAACAAACCACAAGCTAACTAAATTTAAAAAATTGGGTTTGATAAACAATGGATGATAAATAAGATTAATTATTTCTTTAATATTTTTATTATCCATTACAAGTACATATATTTATAACATTAAGTTTAATATTTTGCGTTGATATTCATTGGCACAACATTCACCTTCTGCATACAGCAACCTGCAAAAAGAGTAAGGAATTACCATTCGTCGCTGCATTAATTTCTAATTAACTAATACTTATGTATATTGTTATTTCTAAATAAGAAGAACAAAATCAGAAACTATTCTGGGCAGTGACGGTTCGCGGAGTTTTTTCTGGTACGGCCGAGAGGAACAAGAGGTGGTAATACAGATAGGTGCGGTCACTCAGCCAGCCGTCTCTGCAACTGACTCTACCTATCTGTATTACCACCTCTTGTTCCTCGGCCGTACCAGAAAAAAACCCGCGAACCGTCACTGATTCTGGGTCTAGTCATCCGCGTTACGTATGCAGGGTGTCGTGAGTAGGCTACCATCAGGATAATTATTTTCGCTGAAAACCTGATCCAAACGTCCTATAAGTTTTAATTTGTAATGTTCTGTACAATTTATTTGTTTTTATTCAAAGATATAAACTTCTACTTAAACTGTGTTTGAATCGCCAAAGATTTGGTGAGCTGTGTATAAATTGATTTACTGGTTCAAGTGAAAGGTAACAGCCCGTTCACACGGTACCGAATCAGTCGTTTTACCGATTCGGTTATTTTGCCGTCTTCTATAGTGATGCATATATTTCAATGTGTTCACACGATACCGTATACGGCCGACGGCAGTATCGTGTGAATACGCGTATTGAAATATATGTGCCACTATAGAAGACGGCAGGGGCCGCGGTGGCCTAGTGAGTAGAGCTCCTGCTCATGGGCCTCGTGGTCGTGGGTTCGAATCCCATCCGTGCGGTCACTTTTTCGGAGCGAAGAAGTGGCCGTGCGGGTCCTTGGATGTCTTCAGTGTATGTCCCACCCATCCATTATATAAAAAAATAATGTATATAAATTTAGAAATCAATATATACAGTTTAATGGTACCTCTGGCGAAATGGACCAGTTTCCTATGTCAATAAAAAAATAAATTAAAAAAAATAGAAGACGGCAAAATAACCTAATCGGTAAAACGACCGATTCGGTGCTGTGTGAACGGGCCGTAACTCCCAAAATCAGTTTCCATTGATTTCTGATAAATAGTTTTTTGTTTGTTTTATAAACCATAAGTTCCACCATATTCTGACGTTTGTTTTTGACTGGGATACATGCCCATGTGGCCAGCTCTAGGATTCTGACGATTTAATTTAAAAAAAATTGGACAATATGTAGCACGGAGAGACTGAGATAGTTGCAGCGGCACTCGAATACTGTCTCTCTCTCTCATGGACTACCCCACTAATGCACTCTGCCATGTATCAGTGCGCCATGAACGATTGAACTAGAAGTGCTTATAATTCGAAGTTTCGCAACTTCGGAGCTTCGAAGAATCCAAAGAAAGAGGACTTTGAATAACGATATCGAAGTTTTAGAAAGTCGTGAAGTTTCGAAGTTTTCGAATGTTTCAATCCCAAAAGTCTAAAAAGTTAGGGATTTAAACTTTTATGTAATTTCAAAATTTTTACCTCGAAAATCCAAGACGAAACTGAAAATGCGCATGCTAAGTTACAGTAATATTGAATCAACATAATACTAATGTATTGGTAATAACATATCTTGCAAAATTGATGTTTTTTGTTAATTTTCAAATAACAATAATGATATAAATCAACTTTTGAATTTGTCAATATTCGCGAAATGAGACAAGAAATTTGAAGATTAAAGCCGATTTTACGGCTAAAAAGACTAACATCGCGCCCACCCACGGGGCGGTCCAGGCCCACCTGGATGAACTCCAAGCAATGATCAACTGCCGCAATGTAGGGCCCACCCACCATCTTTTGTACCCACTTTAACCTAACCCACAAAACACTGTTTGATTAAATTATTTTCAATAGAAAGGGTGGTGGGTGTTCCCTATTCTACCCTCCAATTACCCGAATATAAGCGAGAGTTGCGCAGATGAAGAGAAACAACCAAACCCCGAAATATTGCATTTGTGATTTTATACTTTGTACAACATTTGCAAGAACCCTGGGAGATGTTCACTTAGTTGGATTTTAGGATAGGGCCCGCCCACCACCTTTAGTACCCACCTTAACCTAACCCACAAAACGCTGTTTGATTGAATTATTATTTTTTAGTAAATCCTGAGGTGTTGGATTTTATCAACACTTACAAAACCGGATTTGTAGTTTAAGTTAAAATTTACACGAAGAGTGGTAGGTGGGCCCTATACCACCCCCTAATTACTTGAATATAAACGAGGGTTGTACAGATGAAGAGAAACAACCAAACCCCGAAAAATTGCATTTGTGATTTTATATTTTGTACAATATTTGCAAGAACCCTGGGAGATGTTCAACTGGTTGGATTGTACGATAGGGACCACCCACCATCCTTCGTACCCACTTTAACCTAACCCACAAAACGCTGTTCGATTAGATGATTTTTTGTAAATCCTTCTGTGGTGTTGGAATGTTATCAATCATTATGAAACAGGGTTTATAGTTTAAGTTAAAATTTACAGGAAGGGTGGTGGGTGGGCCCTATCTTTTCTCCAATTACTTGAATATAAATGAGGGTTGTGCAGATGAAGAGAAACAACCAAATCCCAAAAAATTGCATTTGTACAACATTTGCAGAAACGCTGGGCGATGTTCAACTGGTTGGATTGTAGAATAGGACCCACCCACCACTCTTCGTACCCACTTTAACCTAACCCACAAAACGCTGTTCGATTAGATGATTTTTTGTAAATCCTTCTGTGGTGTTGGAATTTTATCAATAATTACGAAACAGGGTTTATAATTTAAGTTAAAATTCACAGGAAGGGTGGTGGGTGGGCCCTATCTTACCCTCAAATTACTTGAATATAAACGAGGTTTGCGCAGATGAAGAGAAACAACCGACGCCCGAAATATTGCGTTTGTGATTTTATATTTTGTACAACATTTGCACGAACCCTGGCGATGTTGGATTGTAGAATAAGGCCCACCCGCCACCCTTTGTACTTACTTTAACCTAACCCGCAAAACGCTGTTTGATTAGATGATTTTTTTTGTAAATCTTTCTGTGGTGTTGGAATTTTGTCAATAATTACGAAACAGGTTTTGTAGTTTAAATAAATAATAAATAATAAATGTGTTTATTTGCTAACTCAAAGATATACATAAAAAGAGATATAACTAATAAACGATATATGATACATGAAAATAATAAAGTTTAATAAAGTTTAAATAACTGAGCAGCAAACACAATCTAGATCAGCTTATATATCAGACACATGTACTAAGTACATAGTATCTGATACTGCTGTTACTTCCTCTAGATCGCTAAATCGAAGTTAGTTAATATATTAAGTTTATAAACAATGAATAGATCCGATGATTCTAAGATTATCTAAAACAAATATTATATACAAAAGATGAAAAATAGAATAAAAAAAAAAAATATGACTTACAAAAAGAAAATAATTAAAAAAACATAAAATAAAAAAAAAAGTCTGGACTAAATAATATGCTCCTAGTAATCAAGTGAATTTACTTTGTTCCATTAATAATTTATCTCTTAAATAACGTTTAAATGAGGGCAGTGTGGCATGTCCAAAGTTGAATTTATTATAGTAGTAAGAGATGTTATAGCTGAAACTTCGTTTATACAGTTCCAATCGATGAGAAGGAATTGTTAAGGCGTCTTTGCGTCGAATATTTATATTATGAATATCCGTACGGAAACTTAGTTTTTCTAATAAATATGGAGGAGATTTTGAAGAGATAATTTTATAAAATTGACATGCAGTATGCAAAATTCTACGTTTTTTTCATTATAAGCCAGTTAAGTTTATTAATATATGGATGGACTGTTTTCTTTCTACGTATACCAAAGATAAGCCTTGCACATGAGTTTTGCATTCTCTGTATACGTGATTCGCAAAGCTTATCAATGCAGCTGCCATATATCGAGTCACAGAAAGTGAAATTAGATAAAACTAAAGCTTCACAGAGAATGGTCTTACTTTCTCTACCTAAGATGTCTTTATTCATATAGATCGATTTGAGCGCAATAAAGGCACGGCGGTTTACAATTTCAACATGTTCCCTGAAACGGAGCTTGTAGTCCATTAGAAGACCTAAGTTTCTAACAGAGTCTGAAAATACTATTGGTATGCCATTTAAATTAATATTAATAGATTGCATAATAGCCGTTCTATTTCGCTCCGATGCAAACACTATAGCAGTTGTTTTCTTAGGATTAATTTTTAGAAAGTGAAGCCTTGAAAATTCAGATATATTTTGTAAGTCCTGATTTATTTTAAGTTCAGAGTTAGCTAAAACATTTATATCAAATGACAAATATAATTGTGTGTCATCAGCATATTGATGATACTGACAATGTTCAATGTAAGTATGTAAGTTAGAGGTATAAATTAAAAATAAGAGTGGTCCCAGGATTGAGCCTTGAGGCACCCCTGAAAGGATATTAGCTGTACCTGATATATTCTGGCAGCATTTCACCTTTTGCTGTCTATTTGTTAAGTTAGATCCTAAAAGCTCACGCGATGATAAACTAAATCCAATAAATTTAAGAATAGCCTCCAGTATTTCATAATTGACACAGTCAAAGGCCTTGCTAGTTTAAATTAAAATTTACACGAAGGGTGGAGGGCGGGCCCTATTCTACCCTCCAATTACTTGAATATAAACAAAAGTGGCGCAGATGAAGAGCAAATGAACAACCAAACCCCGAAATATTGCGTTTGTGATTTTGTATTTTGTACAACATTTGGAAGAACCCTGGGCTATATTCAACTGGTTGGTTTGGATAGAGGCCACCCACCACCCTTTCTACCTACTTTAACCCAGCCCACGAAACGCTGTTTGATTGGATGATTCTTTTTGCAAATCTACCACCTGATGAAAAAGCTCGATGACGCTGTAGAAACAGCAGAAATCGGAGAGTTTCTCGGCAAAACTCCGGCCTTGAATGCCTAGGCATTGTCTGCCATCTGGGCCAAGGCCAATCCTACCGAAGCCGTCCGACGCTCCACAACATCAATGCCAGCTACCCGCACAACGACGCCTGTGCCGATAGGTTACCGATACACCTGTCTAAGTGCACTATCACACTAGGCCACCATGATGGCGGCACCTTGGTGGATCCAGCCACCAAGTGAAGCAACTAGTCGAGACACCAAGCAGTCGGCATTGCTTTTTTGGTCACAAGTCATAGGTTCTTCATCTCCGCCAAATATAATGGTAATTTCTTCCCAACATTTATTTTTTAGGTTGCGTTTAGCATAATCTGTAGCAAAACTATCCCACAATGAAGGTCGTCTTTCAATTTCAATAACACCTTTCGGTATCAAAATCCATTATAAAATAGTTATTGTGAATTATAAAAAAACACAAAAAACCTATACTCTCTCCAAGACCGACTGCTGGGTACTAACTGAGCGATGGCCGCGACGCCGAGTTGGTAAATTAATGTGAGAGACCTCATTGAGTCCTTTACAATTTGCTGGTGGCGCCACCATCCTGGTTGTTCCACCAGTAAAGTCTGGCCGACCTGATTGGACTGGTGGCGCAATCATAGTGGTGTCGCCACCAGTCCGATACCAGGTATGTTATGTTCCATTTCACTTAATACATTTGACTTGTGGCGTCACTGGTGGATACAGACGTCGCAGACGACAACACCAGCGTCCCCAGCCGTGACCCCAGACAACCGCTAAAAAAGACACCAGCGAGACCCAGACGACCACCATAAAGGCCGTAAACGCAGTGACCCCATCGGCTTACAAAGTCCCCACCCGACTTCCATCAACGTCCACCCCGGCTGCGCAGTCCAACGCAGCAAATATCCCAGCCGTTACACCCATGGTTCTGCTGACCGGAAGGAAGATGGAACCAGTTGTCTTGCCAGCCGACACCAACTGGCAAACCTTCAGGAAGTTGTTGTAAGGAAGGCCGACCGAGAACTGACATCGATATATCCAATATCCCAATATTCCAACCGTTACACCCATGGTTTTTCTGACCGGAAGGAAGACACCGGAAGCTGTTGTGAGGAAGGCCGATCGAGAACTGACATCGATGCCAGCCACCTGCACAACGACACATGTGCCGATAGGTTACCGATACACCTGTCTAAAGGATACAAACGTCGCAGACGACAACACCAGAGGCCTGAGCCGTGACCCCAGACAACCGCCAAAAAAGACACCAGCGAGACCCAGACGACCACCAAAAAGGCCGCAAATGCAGTGACCCTACTCGCTTCCAAAGTCCCCACCCGACTTCCATCAACGTCCACCCCGGCTGCACAGTCCAGCGCAGCCAACGTTCCAGCCGTTACATTGATTCTGCTGACTGGAAGAAAGACACCACCAGTTGTCCTGCCAGCCGACACCAACTAGCAAACCTTTCGGAAGTTGTTGTCAGGATGGCTGACCGAGAACTGCGTATCTTTCCAGAGATGCCTAAGGATTTTCGTGCACTCACGCGAATCCTCGATACCAAGGCCCCACCTACCAACTCTAGGAGAATACAATGAAGACAATGATTCGCAATATCGCCCCAAGCATCACAGATGCCCAGATCGCAGTCACGCACTAAAACTTCTTACACAGCAGCTGCCCACGAGGTAAATGAAGCGCATGACCCGGAGAGACGGTCAGACTGGATTCTACGACCATTTCGATGGTACCGAGAATGCCAGACGCAACTTCGCACTCAAGAAGGTCATGGGGCACAAACATCACGACGATAGCAAATAACAGTGCCACCATTGCCAGCAGCTAGGGCGTACGTAGAGCTGCTGCACGATGTTTCCCAAGTGGGTTAATATTAGACGCAGGAATGCGAGAGAACCAGCAAGCTACAGAGGTTGCATTAGCTTCTTAGCCAAGCAGATGAAGAGTGTCTCTCCACCGAAGCCTCAAACCAAGAGCTACGCCGACTCCACACCACAGAAGGCCGCACCTCCGACTTCGCCAATGTTGGCCATCGTGGAGGAGATGATGGCGGCCCTCAACACCGCAAGAGGCCCGGTGAATCATGCCACCATCGTGACTACAACAGAACCCCGGATAGTCCTGGCGGTCCTGGAGAAACAATAATGTTGACAAAAATTATTTTATTTTTGTGCCAGGCCCCGTTCGACCGACGCAGAACAACAATGAGTTCCAGAAGCAATTCTTGTGCCACCGCACTCCAACCGACAGACAGAGACATCAGAAGATGGAACGACCCCAGGACAATGAGGGTTTTTAGCTGAAAGAAACCTTCAGTGAATCCTACTACCCCGTTTAGGGGGTGTCTGGAAGATTTCCTCTTCTTACAAATTGTATCAGCTTATTTCAGTTAACCGCACTTAGCACTAATATTCAGCTAGCAATTTTAAAACGGTTATATACACTCTGGCCGCGCTATGAAGGCGTCTGAGGTGATTAACGAAAGGTCGGAAGGGTCGCCCTCATCTGAAGTGATTGGATTTTCTTACTTCACACTCACAGATGTTTACAGTTTACTTGCTAGCTGTTGGTGCCACTATCCGGTTCTCTTCATACATCAGTGGTTTTTAAAAGGTTACAGATAGCACCTCAGATGCCTTCATAGCGCGGCCAGACTTTAAGTACTGAATCGGTAAATCTTATTTGAATTGGTTTTTACTTTTTTCGAAATGGTATAATCAAAATTTAGAGTGTTCAAACTATTATTATTTCCGATCTCTTATCTGATAACCAAACCCTAATGAAGGATAGAAAACCAAAGCAATAGAAATAACACTTTAGTGCCTTCTCTCTTCTCCCAAGATTATACTCTGACAAGATCGGAAATAAGCTACGTGCTAAGAAAATCGAAGGAGCTGAGTCACAAACCTGAAATTTTAACAAATCAACTGACTGCATGTAAAAAGTCGCTAATAAAAATATCATATCGATACACGAAGAATTGTAAGTTTTTGTATGGTTTTTTTGCTGTGAAACAGACAATCTGTACTAAGAATGTTTAAACCTTTGGCCTACTTTCCTTAAGTCCGAATGCAGCAGCAGAAACCAGTCCGACTGAGGCACGCCTGGCGTGCCCAATTGTATGCGCACAAATTCATGCTTTTTCATGGCACAACTGAAAACGTAAAATATGGACTTCTGTTTCGCAAGAAAATGCATTCATTGTGCAGCACTACTAACGCAAGCGCTGTGCCAGGAGTTGAGCTCGTGCTTGATCTGATTGGCCCAAGCGGCTCGCCACGAGTTGAGCTCGTGCTCGATGTGATTGTCCCAAGCAGCGCGTCACGAGATATGCTCGTGGTCATTGTGTTTGGCCCGAACATTTTAACACGGTTAAGGCCGTATCACAAAGTAAGTGCCATTCGTTGTGTGAATGTTATTGCTTCGATTGTTAACAATGCCTAGAATTGGTAAAAGACCGCGGTTTAACCAATTGTCTGACTTCGAAAGAGGGCGAATGGTTGGCCTGCACGAGGCAGGTATTCCATTTCGTGAAATTGCTCGGAAATTGAATCGAAACCCTTCAACAGTGCTTCGAACATGGACTGCGTGGTCTGAGGAACATATCCAACATCGTCGTCCTGGAAGTCGACATCCTCGAGCGACCGTGTAGATCGTCGCCTTAGACAAATGAGTCTTGGAGACAGATTTCGTCCTTCGTTGACTGGATGAGACATCTGTTTACCGACGAATTTCATCTTCTAATATCCACTCATACCGACTTTTACGACGTCTCCTTTTAACGCAACTTCACAAAAGAGCCAGACTTCTATGGTGCCAAGAAAGACATAATGTTTAGCGACGAATCGGAGTTCTGTTTCTGGCAAAATGATCGACGGGTAATGGTAAGAAGATTCCGTGGCGAGCGGCCCAATTTATATTTTGCTCTTCGAGGTCGCGACCTTGGTAAAATAAGAAGTAACGGAACGCATGGTGAGAGCAAAGAAATAAGGGAACGCATGGTGAGAGCAAAAAAATAGTCGGCGACTTTCCACAAGTAGCTTGCCGAAAGTTTTTCGGAGATCATCTTATTTTAAGCAAACTATTGTTTTCCTTGTAAAGCTTTTTTATATTTTTTTATTCTTACTATACAAAATATTAACAAACACAAACGCGTTCCGTTTCTGAAAAAAGGTGACGGAACGTCGTTCTTCCACGTTCCCCCTCCAATACACCACACTCGTGGCGGCCTAACACCTATATTATGCTATGGGGTGCCATATTTCTGGGCAGTTTAAATGCACACCGATACATCCACGAGATTTTATAGCCCTTTGTAGTACCCAGACTAAACACCCTGACATCATGTTTCCGACCTCATATCGCCCACATCTGTCAGAACTTCCTACACGAAAAGGAAATAGAAATTCTTCATTAGCCTACTCGCTCTACGGATTTAAACCCGATCGAACATGTATGGGATATGATGGGTTGCTGCATAAGGCGTTTACCACAAGCAGTAAACACCTTATAGGAACTTCGTCGTCATCTACAGGAAGCCTGGGATGAGACCCCATAAGATTCCATTGATCATCTCATCCAGAGCATGCCTCGCCGACAGTGTATAAACAATCGTGGGGATGTAACATTTTATTGATACATTTTTTTAATTGCTGTTTTTCTTTTCAATTCTTCTGATTTGCTACAGAAGTAAATACAAATAACTTGCCAACATTTCAGCTCCTTCAAGGAGGCATGTAGTTTAGTACAGAAGAAGCCTGGGATGAGACCCCATAAGATGCCATTGATCATCTCATCCAGAGCATGCTTCGCCGACAGTGTATAAACAATCGTGGGGATGTGACATTTTATTGATACATTTTTTTAATTGTTGCTCGCTCTCCGGATTTAAACCCGATCGAACATGTGTGGGATATGAGGAGTTGCTGTATAAGGCATTTACCACAAGCAGTAAACACCTTATAGGAACTTCGTCGTCATCTACAGGAAGCCTGGGATGAGACCCCATAAGATTCCATTGATCATCTCATCCAGAGCATGCCTCGCCGACAGTGTATAAACAATCGTGGGGATGTAACATTTTATTGATACATTTTTTTAATTGCTGTTTTTCTTTTCAATTGTTCTGATTTGCTACGGAAGTAAATACAAATAACTTGCCAAAATTTCAGCTCCTTCAAGGAGGCACGTAGTTTAGTAGAGAAGAAGCCTGGGATAAGATCCCATAAGATGCCAATGATCATCTCATCCAGAACATGCGTTCCCGACAGTGTATAAACAATCGTGGGGATGTGACATTTTATTGATACATTTTTTAATTGTTGTTTTTCTTTTCAATTATTCTGATTTGCTACTGAAGTAAATAAAAATAACTTGCCAAAATTTCAGCTCCTTCAAGGAGGCACGTAGTTTAGTAGAGAAGAAGCCTGGGATGAGACCCCATAAGATGCCATTGATCATCTCATCCAGAGCATGCCTCGCCGACAGTGTATAAACAATCGTGGGGATGTGATATTTTATTGATACATTTTTTTAATTGTTGTTTTTCTTTTCAATTATTCTGATTTGCTACTGAAGTAAATACAAATAGCTTGCCAAAATTTCAACTCCTTCAAGGAGGCACGTAGTTTAGTAAGATCCCGAACGAGACATTATTCAAACAAAACAATAACGACGATAACTCCACATATAATAAGTACCGTATTAGGTGTAGTCTTCAATAATAAACTACATTCTACATTTACAAACTATAATAAATTGAAATAAATACTTACAGTTCATTATAATTAAACATGCTCCATATCTTGGATCCAACGGTTTAATAAACTTTGCAACCACTAAAAAAATGTCTGAGTTACTCTTCACTACACTGTTAACGGTATAACACAACCCCTACACATCGATTTACTGTACACGCAACAGAAACTGTGCAGTAAACAAAAAACATCATAATAAATCAAATAACGAAGGCTCCTTACAAGAACCTTTAACATATTAGTCACACTTAGTACAACGCATGCCCTCCGCCATTATTTCGTGTTATCTTAGATTTTTCGTAGGTAATCGTATCGTACTCACTTGACTATGGTGGGATATGGAGTCGTTGGATGACAGTGGTTTGGCTACGGTTATTTTCACTGATCCTTTCGGTGCTCCTTTCAGTATTTGCACGGCTCTGTCCAAAGAGGCGTGCTCTACGTTTATATCGTTTACGACAAGAAGTCGGTCCCCTGGGATCAGCCTGCCATCTTGCTGGGCTACACCTCCCGGTACCAGTGAACGGATTACTATCACAGTCTCTTGTGGATTTAATGGATCCTAAAAAAATCATTCATTATTACTTTCTTTTATAATCGTTAATTTGCGCCTTGTAAACAATTCAGTTTGAGTGACTTACCTGATAATCAAGAATGGAAAATCCCAATCCATGGTCCCCCTTATTCAGAACAACAACTGTTTGATCATTGCTCCACATCGGCAATCCGGCAACAATTTCCAAACTTTTGGATCGGCTTCCAATTGAACAACAGGTCTCGCTGACCACGCTGGAAGATATTGAACTGTCCGATTTCGCCTTCACTAATCTGTCGGAATTTTGGATTAAAGCACTAATGCTTTCCGCAAGGATATTCTAAAATATAATAAATTATTGGTAAATCTAATTTCCAAACAATAAATACAGTTTACTTTCATAGCATTATAATAATAATAATAATTTATTAACGGAAAATCTCCTTTTACAAAATTACTTAAAACAAAAATAAAAACATATTGTAAATGTAGCGAGAAATTTTTTTTACAGAAATAAGGTAATTTACATTTAAAAATAAATCGCACTAAAAATCACGTAAATGGCAATGACGAACAGAACATGTTAAAATAAATATAAACAAAATAAAATAAAACGGGTAAAAATTGCACAGCTAAAATAATATACAAATAAATAATATTATTGATAAAATTTTAAAAACCAGTCCAGATCCATGCGTTTGATGCGGTTCTTAAATTCTAAGAATGACTCCGAAAATAAATCACAGTTTGAATGACCGCATAAAATATGTATAAATGCCATCATGCGATTGATTGGCAAGTTTTTCGCAAAATTAGAGGTGCAGCGTTGAATACAGAAGAGCTTCCTTGATCTTGTTCGAGTGGTTGGAGGTAATACAAAATTGAACATCGCCAATAATTGGCGGGAATTTATGAAACTATTAACAATTTTAAATACAAAATAAATATCGTGCAAAATACGCCTCTGGTGTAATTGGCTTAAGTTAATTTCGAGTAGCATTTGAGATCTACTGTATCCCATACGAGAATTTCCCATGTTTTGTGAAACATATTCTAAGAATTTGTTCTGCACTCTCTCAATTTTTATAATAGGGTGACCACACATTAGAAGCGTACTCTAAATGAGGCACTACTAATGCCGTATATAAATGCCTGATTATTGAAATACTGAAACTTCGAGAAAAGCGCTTGACAAACCGTAGAATTTGACATGCTTTATTACAGATATTATTAATATGTAGAAAAAAATTCAAATGAGTATCAAATAACACACCAAGGTCTACAACATTTTCCACTCTCTTTAGCTTAATATTATTGAGGAAGTAATCAAATTCTTGCCGCTTTGATTTATAAAATGTGATGGTGCAGCATTTCTTTAAGTTTAAGTGCAACGAGTTAGTATTACTCCAAGAAGTCAACTTCACTAAATCTGACTGTAAGTTATGCTGATCAAGTTCATTATTTATTACTGAATATAGCTTTAAATCGTCGGCAAATAAAAGAAACTTGCTGTACTCAATGCTGTGTCTGATGTCATTAATAAATATTAAAAATAAAACTAGACCGCAATTGGAACCCTGTGGAACCCCTGACGATACTTCTATACTTTGCGACACTGAACTACCCATCCTAACAAATTGTTGACGACCACATAAAAAACTGGAAAACCAACGAATCACACCGTCACCCACGCCCAAAGAAATAAGTTTTTCGATGATAATATTATGTGGTACATGATCAAAAGCAAATTAGAAACAACTTTACTTGTTGCAGAAAGCATTAGATAAATACAAGAAAACGAAATGTAGCCTGAATATATGAATATTCAACCTGTTCGTTAATCTGCAAGCAAAAAATTAAGTCTTACTAAGACTATAAACAAATAACTTATTGAAACAACTACTTCCCTGGCTAGTGCCACGCCGGATATTGAATGATACAAAAGAAATTTGCATGTTATTACTAGTACTACTAGATAATAACATTGGTTTAAGATCGTTTATTTCTACATACAAGACTAACTTAGAAAATTATTCTAAAATGAAATGTGAAACTTTAGAATAATTTTCTAAGTTAGTCTTGTATGTAGAAATAAACGATCTTAAACCAATGTTATTATCTAGTAGTACTAGTAATAACATGCAAATTTCTTTTGTATCATTCAATATCCGGCGTGGCACTAGCCAGGGAAGTAGTTGTTTCAATAAGTTATTTGTTTATAGTCTTAGTAAGACTTAATTTTTTGCTTGCAGATTAACGAACAGGTTGAATATTCATATATTCAGGCTACATTTCGTTTTCTTGTATTTATGATCAAAAGGCTTGGAGAAATCTGTGTAAACAGCATCGATTTGATTGCCCCTCTCCAAGGAATTCGATATATCGGATTGAAACGTGAGCAAATTCGTGACCGTTGATCTTCCTGCCATGAAACCATGTTGTTCAGAAATTATAAATTGCCTACAGTTCCAAGATAGTTGAATGGATAGAATTTTATCCAACATCTTTGGCAAAGTTGATTGTATTGCTAAGCCTCAATAATTCTGCAAATATAAATTGAGTATCGATGGATGTGACCAGCAACACACCACGTCAGCAATCCGAAATTTAAACCTAAAATCCGAAATTTAAAAATATGAATGGATAAACCAGAAATTTGTATTTCTTTTAATTCAGACCAAAACAAATACATCAAAAATCTAACTGAATATGGATTATATTTCCAAAAACTAAGCCTGAAATTGATTGATGTAAGATCAAGACCCTTCATCGAAATATGTTAAAAACGATTGTTTTTCCAAGAATTTGTCCAGAAAGTACCGAGTTGTGATGGAATTTACCCTGAAGCGCAAATGACGAATATCATGGATGATTCATATTAATTCAGATCCTGGCCAACGTTGCTTGACTTTCGCAATCGTTGATCTACGATGCTGCTGGCTGCGCCAACCACCATTGTCACTTTTTGATGGAAAGAAGAAGCAATCAATTTCTTTGTTTCTTTTTTTTTTATAGCTAGCTCAAATTTGAAATCAAAATTTCATTCCTGTCGGTCTGTATACACATAAATTATAATTTACGCAAATAAACAATATAAAAATTACAATTTACTAACTCACCCTCGCCTGGAAAGCGTCTCGATGTTGAGCTGTATCTATAATTCTAGTAGGAACAGAATATCTGGCACACACTAATATTACTAGGCTAGGAAGTTGTTTTAGAATAGAGACCACTTCTAAATGGTTTAATCCCAATAACTGAATACCATTTACCTGAAAGGAGAATTAGATTAGGTTTTTGTTTAAAATTTTCAATCGACAATCATTGCTAATAGGAAATAATTGGTTATTTCGTTATAGATAAAAAAAATATAATATGCAAAATGGGACGTATTTGGTTATTTCATTACAGATATCAAATCCGTAGAAAAATTCTCTTAGGCCTCGAATTATAACGTCTAGTTACTGCCGGTGGACCCGAATGCACTCGGGTAAAATGCGAACGTTTTCGCTGGTGCGTTCGGTCACCGGCAGCTCGCCCTGTAATCAGACATTATAAAGCCGGACATTACTGTAGTAAACAATTGAAAAAGAATTCATATTTTGCTGTATACAGGGTGTCGCATTTTAAATTGCCACCCCAAATATCTCGAAACCTGAGCAACATGGCAAAAAATGTTTCAAATGAAAGTTGTAGCGTTCGGAGGGGGGACCTATGTTGGTGACCTTGGCGTTAATTTTCAAGGTCAAACGAAGGTCAATTTTGATTTTTCAAATATAATTTTCTATTTTTTATTGCGGGATCGTATTCTGCGGGAAAAAATACAAACTTTTTGTAGGAAACGTTTTTTTTTAAATGCTTCTTTAAAGAGTTTTTTCGCGAATTTTGTCCGTCGTGTTGTTTGAAATCTCGGGTGAATCCAGGCTGTGATTATCCTCGACATTAGCGTCACCCGATGTGACCTACGAGGAGGTTGCTGATGGGATTTTGCACATCATTGGCCTTGAAAAGGGCCGATGGTTTTAGTGGCTGGAGTTCGATCTCGTTCTTAGATCAAATGCTCGATCAAGTGTGCATCCTCGTCAATTTACTTCTGTACATGCTGGCGAAAGTTTACTTGAACATTTCGAAGGGTTTGGATGGAAATTGCTCGAAATGCAGCCCTAATCATCCCCTCATATTCTGCACTGTTATCGGAGCTTCAGCAAATACCTTCTCCTTGTCTAGTCCCCAGAGGAAAAAGTTAAGGGGTGTAAGATCCATGGATCTTGCTCCCGCACCTTTGATGCTAATTCCGACGGCAATGCATGAATCACAGCCTCGATTTATCTGAGATTTCAAACACAATGACGGCCAAATTCGTGAAAAAAACTCTTAAAAAAAGCATTTAAAAAAAAACGTTGCTTACAAAAAGTTTGTATTTTTTCTCATAGAATACGATCCCGCAGCAAAAAATAGGGGGTTCTAGTTGAAAAATCAAAGTTGACCTTTGTTTGACGTTGATATTTAACGCCAAGGTCATTTCTAAGGTCACCAGCATATGTCCCCCTTTGAACCTTACAACTTTTATCTGAAATATTTTTTGCCATGTTGCTCAGGTTAGAAGATATTTGGGATGGCAATTTAAAATGGGACACCGTGTATACCGGGTGACCCAGCGATCTGTATAAGCCCCATAACTTATTTGCTATTTGAGATATCGACTTCTAATTTTCTTGAACTGATACCCACACTTATTTTACATATTTTAAAAATATGTATGTTTTTGTACAGGGTGTCCCAATATACAAAACAGAACAAAGTTATGTTTTTTTAAATGGAACACCCTATATTTTATACTTTATTTTCAACCCTCTTAAGAAGCTGATAAAAATAGTATAAGATAGTATGGGTCTATTATGGACGATTGGTTAGTTATAGGCAAATTTGTGGCAAAAACAAGGACACATTGAAAAAATTGCAGAAGCGCTCCTAGCAAAGCTATCGTCATTTTTTATACACTAAAGAATTTTTCACATCATGAAGAATAATACAAATCTGCTTTGGTTCTTTTTTGTTCATATTGGTATACAGGGTGTCAACATACGCAAAATATTGGATAACTATTCTTTTTCAAATGGAACACCCTATATATCTTGCCACCAGTGCATGGAATTTTTAATAAGCTTTCCAATGATGTACAATTTGTATAATGAAATATTAAGGATTCTTGAGATTTATCCATAAAAACATTTTTCTTTTGTCACCTCCTGCTCATTTTTGGATTTTCAGCCAAAACTATGCATTTTCTGAAAAAATAATAAGAGACCAAAGTTGTAGAGCAGAAAATTTTCGATCGACATAGGTCTTTGGACTTTTCCAATAATGCGTGCATTGCCCGCCAGAGTGCGCAAAATCGTGACCGTATATGCATTTTAGCGTTTTTCTCAAATTTTTTGTTAATTAATTGCACTATACTTTATTTTCCACGTCCTCTAGCAGAAAACCGGGTAATTATAGAATTATTCAAATGACCTACATCGATTGAACAAATTCCGCCCTACAACTCTTAAAAGAAGCAATTTTTGCCCAAAATGCATAGTTTTCGCTAAAAATAAAAAAACCATTGAAAAACGCAAAAATTGATACATACATTTTCAATTTGCATTTTAGGGAAAACCATGCATTTTTGGCAAAAATTGCTTCTATTAAAAGTTGTAGAGCGGAACATTTTCAATCGATATGGGCCATTTTAATTTCCCTATAATTTCCCGTTTTTCCGCTGGAGGGTGCGGAAAAAAAAGTATAATGCAATTTATTAATAAAAAACGCTAAAATGCGTATATGCGATTTTGCGCGCTCTGGCGTGTAATGCACACATTATCTTAAAAGTTGAAAGACCCACATCGATCGGAAATATTTCGCTCTACAACTTTGGTCTCTTATAATTTTTCATGAAAATGTATAGTTTTGGCTGAAAATCCAAAAATCTGCGGAAGGTGGCAAAAGAAATATGTTTTTATTGATAAATCTCAAGAATCCTTAATATTTTGTTATACAAACTGTATATTATTGGAAAGCTTATTTAAAATGCCATAGATTGGTGGCAACTTATATAGGGTGTTCCATTTGAAAAAAAATAGTTATCCATTGTTTTGCGTATGTTGACACCCTGTATATCACTATGATTAAAAGAGAAACAAAGCCGATGTGTATTATTCTTTATGATGTGGGAAATTTTCTAGTGTGTAGATAATGATGCTATCTTTGCTAGGAACGCTTCTGCAATGTTTTTAATGTGTGCATGTTTTTGCCACAAATTTGCCCATAACTAACCAACCGCCCATAATACACCCATACTATCATATACTATTTTTATCAGCTTCTCAAGAGGGTTGAAAATAAAGTATAAAATATAGGGTGTTCCATTTAAAAAAACATAACTTTGTTCTGTTATGTATATTGGGACACCCTGTACAAAAACATACATATTTTTAAAATATGTAGAATAAGAGTGGATACCAGTTCAAGAAAACTAGAAGTCGATATCTCAAATAGCAAATAAGTTATGGGGCTTTTACAGATCCCTGGGTCACCCGGTATATATATATATATATATATATATATATATATATATATATATATATATATATATATATATATATATATATTCCAGAAAATGGCCAACTAAACTTCACGAACTTACCAATGAAAACATATTAGATTAGATCATTTATAAGAAATAAATTTCACGGTAATTTAACATTATTTAGTAACGAATTTGAGTACAAAGTATAATTTTACAGCCGGTATAATCAACATAGGTTAGTTAGGGATTAAATCAAATTTTCTTTATTAGCAATGTTGTCTACTAACAGGGCCGATCCTACCGGGGGGCTAGAGCACGCGGGCGGCTGTTAGGGGGGGCGGCGAAATCGGCGAAGCTCGCGGACCACCAATAGAGTGTCCGCGGCGTCCGAAATCCGTAAAATTTAGTCGCCGAACTAACGGCCGGTCTCTTGGACCCCTGCCTAAAGTGTATCCGATTTCTAACCGGGTAATTATTTTGCCAAAGAAGCAGAAGTGTCGATCTTCATCTGAGGTTCGTATAAAAAAAAACCGCGGATGTCCAATTATGAGTCATGCAATGAAAGTGTTTTGGATCCTAGGAAAAAATTTAGAATTCACTTTTATTTATAAATATTGGACATCGCTATTAATTTGATATCCGAACGTTCTGAGCTGTTAGAAAATGACTGCTCCTTGTTTAAATTTTTGATATTAAATTACAGGTAACAAGATTTAGAAGGAATGGAACTCCTAAAAGATTTGTATCCTTTAGAGAACTATTGTCTAATCATTCCCAACTAAAACCATTAGAAATTTAAAATCATTTAATTTGCCAAGACTTAGTTCTTAGTTTTCCAAATTTCAGTATTAGTCTAAGAATATTTTGCGATTTGCTAATTTAGCCATAATTTCTATTGAAAATGAGATCGGTGAAACATGTAATTGATGAAGTAGCATAAAAAAAATCACGAAAAGAATTGTTTTAGAATTTAGATCAACACTGAGTAGCGTTCGAATAGTCGATGTTCTCGCCACTAAACTGAAGGTTTGATCATAATCTAGTCCTCTTCTTTGCGAAAAACCTTTGATCATCAATCTGGCCTTGAATTTGTTGATCGATCCATCGGCGTTTGTTTTTACATTGTGGTGTCGTTGTAGGTGTCTGTAGTGTCCGTGTAGTCTCACAACTATCTCTTCTTCATTGTTGTTTTTACTTTGTGGCGTCGTTGTAGGTGTCTGTAGTTTCCATGTAGTCTCACAACTATCTCTTCTTCATTGGCTTCCGGCATTTCTAAAATTGTCCAATCACTATAACTGTCACTGTCATCGAGTTTCCAAAATTATATTCCCTCGTCTTCTTAAGTCGTTCAGGTGAGGCTTCGTCTCTTCAACTTCGTTGCTTTCTGGGGGTATGTTAACCCCTTTTTCCAACAATTTTTCTTCGATGACGTCCTTGAATCTATAGAACTGGTTGTCCTCTTCACTATGGATCCTGAATCCGTCGTCATTATCATAGCCGTTGAGAATTCTTCTAATGACCTTCGGATTTATTTTCGTTCTTGGCTCCTTCGATATGAATATACATGAATTCAGCAATTTGAACCAATGTTTCAAACTTGGTTTCCTTCCATACCACAGCTCGAAAGGTGATGTTCATGTTAAGAATGAAGATACCTGTTTGTATCATCTCAGCCCAAAGTGCCTGAGGAATATTTCCATTGCTCTAGCAGTTTCTACCACCGTACAATTCCCTCTCACTGAACCCGTTTTATTCCGGAGTGTAGGGCATTGAACAATACCTTTCTTGTATAGACTGGTCCTGATCTGTTTGTTGTCGAACTCCCTGCCATTATCACGCGGCAGCTCCCGACTGTTTCTGCCTCAGCTAGGAACTGGCGCAGTTTTTCAGCAACTTCAGATTTTTCCTTTTCCCGTAGAAAATAAACTGTCGTGAATTTTGTGTAATCGTCATTGAAAAGCACAAAATATCGATATCCAGACCTCGATTCTAGAAATGGACCGCAGACATCCTTGTGAATTCGCTCTCTCTTCGCACAGTTCACTATGCATTTCTACGTTCATGTCAAACTCCCTGCTCCGTTAGCGCTTGTTCTGATGTCCGAATCGTTCATAGCACAACCCTTGGTCATTGAGCTCATTTGATAAGGTTCAAACTTCTCACGACCAACTTGAGGAGTCCTCCATGACGAGCTCCCTCCAATTGTTCACTAGGAAGTTATAGACTTCAGCTGACGAATCGTTCATGACACAACAGCAACAGGTTTCCCTTACTCACTGCATTGTCCTCATTTGATAGGGTTCAAATTCTCATGGCCAACTTGAACAGTCCTCCACGACGAGTTCCCTCCAAGTATCGACTAGGAAGTTGCAGACTTCAGTTGATGAGATAAATTGGCTGCCCAAGTGTTTGTACTATTCCTCTTGATTCAGGGTGCACACCAAACATCAGCCAAGGTATTAGGAGTGTTCAAATTACACTGTGGGTATAAATGAAGACTTTATTAAAAGTATACACCATAGATCCCATTAATTAACGAGCCGAAGGATTCCTTTTTCTCAAAGTTCCTGTGGCCGAAACGAGACCCAGTCCTGAACGGTATCCTTAAGTTCGTCGTCCGCGTCGAAGCAATTCCCTTTCAGATGATTTTTCAGGGGACCAAACTCATGGAAATCACAAGGCGACATGACCAGGCTGTAGGGCGGATGGTCAAGCTGTTCCCAGTTGAACTTGGTCAGTTTTGCGTGTGCACCAGCAAAAAGAACTACGTATGGGGCTAACACTTCAACATCGTTTCGGTATCATGAAGACCCCGCTTTTCTGAAGAGCGGATTATCACAGATGATGAGAGCTAGTGTCATCACTACGAGCCAGAGACAAGGCGGGACAGCATGCGTCGTCACCTCCCCCTAAAAAGTTCAAAGCCATGGCGTCAGCAGGCAGGGTGTTGCTCACCGTCTTTTTCAACGTCCACGCACTACTTGTTGAAATCCTTCAGCACAGAAGAACCATTAACTCCGATGTATACTGTGAGACACTCCGAAGCCTACGCAGGTCCATCAAGAATAAAAGATAGGGGCTGCTCACGGAGGGTGTGATTCTGCTCCATGATAATGCGCGTCCACACATCTCCAGGGTCACACTCGCAGAACTGACCAGGTTCAAGTGGAAACAGCTTGACCATCCGCCCTGCGATTTCCATGACTTTGAACCTCTGAAAGGGAAGCGCTTTGACTCGGACGACGAACTTAGGGATGCTGTGCAGGACTGGGTCTCGTCACGGCCACAGCAACTTTGGGAATAAGGAATCCGTCGGCTCGGAAATCAATGGGATCGTTGTGCTGCGGCATATGGTGTATACTTTTAATAAAGTCTTCATATATACCCACAGTGTCATTTCGTACCTTTTCATTTGAATATAATTTTGTACCATTTTCTTTGGATTGATGCCACAACTTCTACTCGATTTTCTCACCATTTTCTGTGGTCACTGTGAGTTGAAAAAGACTCGAACGTTTTAAAGCAATATGGCTTGTCGCACCATTATCATCCCTTCATCTCGACGACTCAGTATGTGTTTCAGTTGAGCTAACAGTGATGAGTATCATATTTGTGTCGGACTCCAGTTTACTAGGCTTCGGAAGACGGCCATAAGTAATTCATTTCCTACACACTTTAACCATGTAATTGGGTTTCCAGCAGTAGTTGGATGTCAGTTGTTTTTTTCTTTTTCTTCGCATCGACTGAACTTCGATGCAGTGATGACTTCTTCGATTATTGCAGGTGAGAGTTTCCTGCTTAGTGAATCCAGCTTCCTTGGTCCGTAAAGCCCATTTATACGAACGTAGTTGATTGATTAAGCTATCCACCGTTCTATCAATTTTAACCACAGCATCCAAGTGGATTTAAAAGAAAAATACTCCTCTGACAATGTATTCAGAATTGTAAATGCAAAAATACATCTGGCAGTCCCGGATTACTTGCAGATTCATGTTTTCTTTCAATCCAGACCAAACATATTTCAAATTTTAAATATGTGTATATGCTCTGACACGAAATTTTTCTACTTTAAAACTTTAAAAAATATTACTTATCTTTTATAATTTAATTTTTGTTAATTATTGTCTTTAATAATGTTACATTTCCTTGTAATTGGATATATGTCTGTTGGGAAATAAATAAATAGTTATAGATTTTTAAGTTTTTCGAATTGAAAAATAAAAGCCCCCTGCCCCAAGAAATGTTTTACTGCACGAGGGGGAGTCCAACTCATCGTTTGCACGCGGGCGGCCAAGGGTCTAGGATCGGCCCTATCTACTAATTAAAAAAAATGAAATAAAAAATACTTCTAATAATTCATCCCCTGACTGAAGAATCGAGTTCTTTCCGACCGGACCGTTTGGAAGGATATTTCTGATGTAGTGATGAGGTCGCACCTCCTTCCCATCTTCCACATCCACTGTACCTTCCAAGCTGATTCCCAAACCGCTCGACGGTTCTTTAATCATTTCTGCAATCTACAAAATTTAACTGATTACACATGTACACAATGGTAGGCGTAAGTAAAAACGTAGACCTACCACAATCTCGACGTCTTCCCGAAACTTCTCTCGCCATTTGTCGTATATGGACTCGTGACTGCAAATGCTGAACTGTACGGATTTCCTTCCTTCGATGGTATCGATAATGATTTCATTTATATCGTTCGTCGGCGTGTCTAGATCGTGCAGAACGGCCGAATCGAAATCAAAACTGGTTCTGGATTCCCCTTCAGGTTCTATACCTAAGGAACTCATGTGCTAGAAGGAAATGGCATTTTAAGTATTTTGATTTATTGGTGGCACACCCAATAATAATTCGTTTGTTTCAAATAAATACAATGTAGAAACACTGAATAAAACACTTACTATGTTTTTTACCAGAATTTATAATATGATATAATAAATTGTGGAAAAAACATAATAAGTGTTTTATTCAGTGTTTCTACAATGAATTACTACGTAGTAACGGTCGCAACCATCACCATGATTAAATACAATGTATTTATTTGTTTTAGCTACAATTGCTTCACCGGTCTGTTGATGTTTATTGTTTCGAAGAAACCACGCCGTGAAACAACTGTTAATAATAATAAACGTACATTTATTTCTGATACATGGGTACTATTTTTTTATTTTCCCAGGTAATGACAACTGAAATATTTGTGAAAGCTATGGTATCAAGCGAAGCATCTAGCATTCTACTTACAACTAAACTTAAGGGGATTTTTGGTAGCGAGGAAGCCGTTGGGGATGAAGGCGAAGTCGGTCTAAGCTCGTTAGCTAAGATGGCCTGTTGCAGTTGCTCATACTTCGGGCCTCTAAGGTACCTCTCAAATTCTATCGTAATTTTGGTCCCGGCCTTTCTCAGCACTTCCACGGCTTGGTGATTCGTGAATCCTATCACCGTCTCATTATTTACCTATATTAAAATAGAGAAAACAACGATTAAATTCAAGTTATAAATTACATAATATAAATTATAGATGAATGTCTATAAAATAAAATAAGTGATCGGACTTGATCATCGCCATGGTCTTATAATGGCATAGTAGAAAGGATATGGCAAATTATTTTAAATAAAGCTTCAGTTATTTTTTTTTATCTTTAAGGTTAGAAAATAGTAGGAACGTTAGACAATGAACCCTGATATCAGCAGTGATTGTGTATAGGTAGATACCAATCCAATATACGCATACCTTTCCTGTAAGACCTATAACGCAAATACCTTCCACATGCAGTTTTCTATCCTCGTCGTTTTATTGTAGTTTAGCCCTAACGCAATATCTCACGAGCAATTATTCAAAATGGCAGCGTGACATACGTTTGACACATATTCATAACCTCGATCAGTTGTTATTTGATTATAGCAGGGGCGGCTCGTTATATAGAGCCAAGGAGCCATGGCACTATCTCTAGTTTTGAGCTCTGCAAGAATTTTTAATTCCCTCTTAAAATTCTTTTTGTTTGATGGTGAGGTTACGTAGACGAAGAATGGTATTACAGATTCAGTGCATGTCTGGGGCAAAATGTAAACGCACGATAAATCATATTTTCAGCTTGTTTTAAATTATGGACCTTTACTTTGCAATTCAAAATAACCTTGGACTATGAAGATTAATCGTTCTTTCTTTTTTCAAAAAAGGAGGCGAGGGCCTTTCCATATTGTAAAAGTGCCATCAACATGTTCCACGAGCCGCTACTGAGAGTTATACTAACCAAGTGATTTGTTTTATTTGAATTATTTAAAATGTATCAACTAAATCTAAAGTTGTCGAAACTGCCGGCACAAAAGGTGAAACAATAAGGTGATCCCAACAAAGTTAATGGTTTTATTTGAATTATTTTTTAAATTAGCTTCACTTTTTTGGACGATTAAAGCAAAAATTGAAAAAAATATTTTCCTTTTAAAAAAAAATTGGAAAATTATTTTGAACAATAGAGTGATTTTTGAAACTAATTTAAACCATTTTCGTACTAGAATATTCTGCATTTTTTATTATTAAGACTGTATTTTCCATTTTTTTTAAATCTAAATATTCCTTATTTTGACCTAAATTTTCGATTTCATTGTTAAAATTTTCGGCATTTTTTTAATTTTTGAGCTGTTGACCTAAATATTCTTTATTTTGACATACATTTTCTTGTTAAACTTTTATTAGGCATTTTTTATTTTTTAGGTCAAATTTTTAATTCTAGTTCGAAAGTTTTGATTTGATTTTGGTTAAAATATTATTATTACTGAATTATTGATTTATATGCGAGATTTTTTTTTATTTTTTCCGGTATTTTCGAGTTTTGTTTGTTGAAATTTCTGATTTTTTAGTCTCCATTTATTATCTTTAGGCCCGAGTTTTCGATGTACTGTCTTAATTTTCGATTTTATGGCCAACATTACATATTTTTATTTTTTTTGACCTAAATTTTTCTATATTTTGACCTAACTTTTCGATTTGATTGTTAAAATTTTCGATTTTTTTAGCCCCCATTTTTGATTTTTTGTTTAGTCTGCATTTATTATCTTTAGGACCAAGTTTTCGATGTTTTTGTCTAAATTTTCGGCTTTTTAACCAACATTGTGGATTATTTTTTTAAATCTTTTGCCCTAAATTTTTCTTTATTTTTTTTGTCTGTTATAATTTTTCTTTCCTTGGTCCACTATTTTTATTTTTAGGCCAGAATTTTAGATTTTCGGTCTCAATTTTTTAGTGTATATATTAGATTTTTTGTATATTTTTTATCCTATATTTTAGATTTTTTAACTTGGATTATTGATTTTATTTCGTGATTTTTTTATTTTTTGCTATTATTTTCGAATTTCTGGTCAGAAACTTATTTTTGGCGGCTGAAAGTGGTAAATTATTTTACTTCTACCTAAGTTTTCGATTTTTTGTCTGAGTTTTTCATTTTTAGATCAGGATTCTTGATTCTTTGGCCCATATTTTAGATTTCTGTATTTTTGACTTTTTGTTCCTTTTTTTTTGGCCAAAATATTCGATTGGTTTGTAGAAATTTTCGATTTTTTGTCTGCAATTGTTAACTTTACGCTCGTTTTCGATGTTTCGTCTAAATTTTCACCGTTTTAGGCCCTATTGTAGATTTTTACTTTTTTGGCCTATATTTTGTATTTTCGATTATTTTGGTTTCAATTTTTGGTCTTTTGGACGAAATTTTCTTTATTTCGACTTAAATTTTCGATTAGTTCGTTAAAAATTTTAATTTTTTTGGTCTACCACTTTGATTTTTGGGTACGAATTTTAGATTTTTGGTCTTAATTTTTTATTTTTATCCCATATTTAGAATTATTGATTTTATTGTGCGAATTTTTGTAAATTTTTATATTTGCTATTATTTTCGAATTTCTCGTTGGAACTTAATTTAAGCTTAAAAGAGTTATTTTTGGGGCCGCAAATGGTAAATTATTTTGCTTTTGCTTGTATTTTAATTTTTTTGGTCTGCATTTTTCTTAAACCGGGATTTTTGGGCCAATATTTTAGATCTTCGGCTGTTTTGTTCCAAATGTTTGATTTTTTGGCCAAAATATTCGATTGGTCTAGGAAGATAAATGGTTCTTTGTTTCTTCAAAAGGGGGGACGGGAGGTATATTGTATAAGTGGGTCTACCATCAACATGTTCCACGAGCCGCCACTGGATTATAGTGAGTTTAGATTTAAAGTATGTATCTCTTTATACGAACAAATTGGGCAGAAAGTGCATTGTTTGCGGTGCTTCCCAAGAAACTAGATTGGCTATGCTGAGAACATTTAAACTTTTTATGTTTATGCACTCACTTTCATATGAAACGTACCACTCAGAAAGGATAATACGGTTAATGCGAAACTTGAAACTTGGTGAAAACAATTGCTTATTCGTTGGTACAAAATGATTAAAGTATCAAAAGAAAACAACTTTAACAGAAAAACAATTAATAATGAGTTACATCGCCTCGGGCAGCAATGCAAGAATTTACCCTTCTAGGCATACTTACAATCAAATGTCTCAGATCATCTAAGTTGTTAGGAGGTCTGGGCATGTTGCGAACTCTTTTACCCATTATGTCCCAGACATGCTCGATGGAGCTTAAATCTGGAGACCTTGCTGGTCAAGGCAGCATTTGCAACTCCGCTTCTTCCAAGAACACCTTGTAATGTGCCGTATGGGGTCTAGCGTTATCTTGCTCTAAAATCACATTAGGTAGCCTCTGCATAAATGGCATTGTGACTGGATCCACATTATCAATGTTTCGACGAGCGTTCAATGTACCTGGAATGAACACCTAAGGTGATTTTCGTCCCAAACTGATTGCAACCCACACCATGACACCCGGTGTTAAAGCTGTATGGCGTCTTTCAACAAACTCTAAATTTCTTCGTTCTCCTCAATAACGACGCACCCTTCTACGTCCATTACATAAACAAAACCTGGATTCGTTGCTAAACGCGATGTTGTTCCATTCTTTAACCCAACCCTGCCGCTCTTGACACCAAGCCAGACGAGCAGCTTTCTGAGGTGGAGTTAGTGGAAGACGTCTAAACGGACGGTAAGAATGAACGCCAAAAGACGCAATTCATCGATGAATGGTCGCCATTAAAATCCCGGCAATTTACAGCTCTTACCCAATGTATGGCAACAGACCTAGTTGTTTGAAATCGGTACTGTGTGGCCATTCGTCTCAGAAGCCGATCTTCACGGGCGTTACTACGTCGGGGAGGTCTTCCAGCCCGTATACCTTCTTCTGACCAGGAAGACCATATTCTCGCCACAGTTGTGAGGTCTCTATTCATTCTTCTGCCAATTTCCCGGAACGATAAACCTGCTTCTTTCATACCGATAATTCGACCCCTATCAATCTCCGAAGTTTGGGAAAAATTTGGGTGTTGTTTTACTGTGGGAATTATGAACTATCAATATGACAGCTTCATGACAAAACAGCTGATAAATTCTAAGTAAATATTCTTCAATGCCCATAGAAAAAGTTGAAGAATTTTAAGAAAACCATAACGGAAAAACCTCAACGGTTCAACTTTTTTTTAATTAAGAGTTTAATCATTTTGTACCGACGAATAAGCAATTGTTTTCACCATTAATTTTTGTTTTGCATCAATCGTATTATTCTTTCTGGGTGGTGCATTTCATATGAAAGTGAGTGTAGTTTTAAATATGATAATTATTAAATAGTATAAGGAGATTGTACTGCCAGTTATATTA
Source organism: Ocypus olens (assembly GCA_910593695.2). Taxonomy (NCBI): domain Eukaryota; kingdom Metazoa; phylum Arthropoda; class Insecta; order Coleoptera; family Staphylinidae; genus Ocypus; species Ocypus olens. Next base: position 17,361,466 of record OU343059.1, on the reverse strand, counting down.
ACTAACTGGCAGTACAATCTCCTTATTCTATTTACTTATATACCCGTTAAAAATGGATGAAAATATCAGTAGATGATAATTATTCTTCATATATGAAATTATAAAGATAAAAATATTATTTCTAAAGTTATGAGTATTCGAATGTATTTCTACTAACCACAATGATCCTATCGTTGACTTTAATTTTACCACTCAAATCGGCAGCACTTCCTTTACTGATGCTCTTCACGAAAATTCCGGAAATCTCTTCTTTTTCGCAAACATAACCAGCAACCGTTATGCCTAGACCGAGTTCATCTTTAAGTAGATCTATACTGTAGGTTTCCGTTTCTGGTAGAGATGGGTCTCTCAGCGCCATGTCTAAGGGCAACATGCTGGGCGCGGCTGTTAATGGCATTTGTGTTGTGGGTATAGCTGGAGGTGCACCAATTGGTAGTGGATTTCGGACTACATCAACTAATCCGGAAATAGACTAGAACAGAAATAATACATTTTCAAAAGTTATACAAAACAACAGTGTTTTATTTATTATGTAAAATATAACGAAATAGAAGCCTCCAGTATAAACAACATTAGATATGCACTCGAAAAATCGCGAAAAAACTCGATTTTTCAAACCATCGTAACTTGGTTCAATTTGGTCGAAAATCGATGAATCTTTCATTTTGGGAAAGATTCAAGTTTTATCTTTAAGAATGTGTAGTTGATTTTAACCCCAAGTCCAACCCACCCCCCGTAACAGCGCGATGGAAAAAAATGTTTTTATGTAAAAAATTGCACTGTACCGTGCGCAAAAAAAAATCGGCGGGAAATTTCACCACAATGGCAGAATAATTTAATCAATTTCCTTCAAATGCCTTAAAAATTCGAGTCGTTTCGATGATTTGGAGCAAAGTTATGAATTTTTGAAAAAAAAATTACATTGAAAATGAAAAAAGTTGTAAAAATTTAACATTTTTTGTCAATCCAAAACACTTTTTGTAGGGGTTTTCAAGGGGTCACGAAAGTCTAAAACTTCTTAGATCGCAAAATTCCATCGAGTTTCGTACGAATTATGGCCAGAAAGGCTCAAAATGTAATTTTTTTTCAAAACTGCATAACTTCGCGCCAAATCATCGCATCGACTTGAATTTTGGAGGAAATTGGAGGAAAATGATTTAACTTTATTGCCATGCTGACCGATTGAGTCCACGATTTTTTTTGCACACGGTACAAGAAACCAAATTTGCACATTTAAACTTCAAAAACATTTTTTTTTCCTTTAGGGGGTGGCAGGGGGTGGAATCGTTTTAGCAACAAAAAAATTCACATGACGTTGAAGAGAAAATTTGAAATTGTTCAGACTGCGAAAGTTCATCGATTTTGGTGCAAAATTACTCAAGTTATGGCCAAAAAAAGTGAAAAAAGTCATTTTTTCCAAAATTCATAACTTTGCTCCAAACCATCGAAACGATTTGAATTTTAAAGGAATTTGAAGGAAATTGATTAAATTTTTCTGCCATTGTAGTGAAATTTTCCGCCGATTTTTTTTGCGTACGGTACAGCTTATCAAAATTGGACAATTTTTTACATACAAAACATTTTTGTTCCATCGCGTTGTTACGGGGGGTGGGTTGGACTTGGGGTCAAAATCAACTACACATTCTTAAAGATAAAACTTGAATCTTTCCCAAACTGAAAGATTCATTGATTTTCGACCAAATTGAACCAAGTTAGGACGGTTTGAAAAATCGATTTTCGCGATTTTTCGAGTGGCACTTTTTTTTGACGCCGAGTGTAGTTGATCAGGCGCGCACCTAGGGGGGTGGCTATCCGGCTTGAGCCCCACAAAGTGGTCTACGAGAAAAACAGTTTGGGAACCTCTGCTCTAAGGTATTACTAGATTACATATTCCTTTAAGTCTATGTAATATATAAAGTACTTACATGTAACTGAACATCAGTTTGTTGTCCTGGGTAGATGTAAGGGGCTGAATAGGAGTTGGACGTATTCTGCGAATAGATTTCAGCATATCCATTGTCGTTAAGGTGTTTGTCGAGCTCAACTGGATCACCAAGAATTTTTGTGGGTACTATTGGAGCATGACTACCTAACGCCTGAAAAATTAAAGGTCTTTAATGTCACACACTCAAAGTCTAATTTATTTGAAGTAAATTTAAAGGTTACACAAAGTAACTCAACCATTATCCTTATCCAGAATCTGCTTTTAACAAAAGAAGAAAAACCGCAGAAAAAATTATCAATATTTCCCCAGCAAATAATTCAAATAAAAGCAGAGAAGGAAACTGTGAACGCTATCCAACTCGCAGAGCTTTGAGCGGAGATTAAGGGCGATGCCATACTGCAGTACATTAAGATATTGCACTCAAATCTCTTGTTGAAATTTAATTTGTTAGAATCTGATATATTCAATAATTCTGTGTCGTGGAAGTCCGTTCGTTTTCTTAGGAATAACAAAGATATTGGCATAAAAATCCATTTAGAATCAAATTTCATTCCACAAGTTATGGCCAAAATAGTCCAATATGTCGTGCAATGCGGTACTGCAATTCTATCTCAGAACATAATGTTGATATTTTTCATTTATCTTTGTGTGCTTTTAAAAAACGTTGTTTCAAGATTATTGCACAGTAATTGTAATGATTATTGCTTAAAGGTTTAATTTTGTTGTACAAAGTATTCCTCCTCATGCTTTTGCTAACCATATTATTAGAATATTATTATTTTTACCCACAATTGATTTAATTTAATTTAGTCTACTTAGAAATATGTGATATAAATCATATAGAATACCTTCACTGAAATTGTATTCGTGTTAAAAAGTATTTTACGTCAATAAATATTATTATTATATTGTCACCGACAGCAGGAACAACAGACAACAAAGTGTGCCAAAGAAAAGACCGTACTTTTCTCCGCAAGGACCAGCTTTATGAGATCGATCAAACATGCAAAATTAACTCAATACACACCGAGACATCGATGAATAAACATTAAGAATACGAATCACTCTATCTACAATGACCGCAACAACTAGTTCCAGCAAACTTGCTGTCCCAAATACATGCTACGCAGCTACCTTCGATGAGTTCCTCTACTATAACACCGAAGAACTGATCTACTCAACAGAGTCTAAGCTTTTCAGTTTTATATATGAGAATTCTCCTCAAGGAAATTCTTTGATTGATGGTGCCTATTTTCCCGTCTATCTCTTTAACTACGCTTAAGATATCTCCATTTCGCAATGATACCAACGCCAACCAGCGACGAAGCGAACCGGACACAAAGAAGAAAAAAAGCGGTTTTTCTCACAAGATAATTAAAAAATCTCTAGCCGTGTAATTAATTTGTTTCTAAAGCAATGACTGGATATCCTTGAACACCATTCCGAGTGCAGCAACGACGCCTACTCACAAAGTGGTACCATTCATTACGCTGAAAGGGAACAAAAGGGTTATAGAATGGATGAGAGAAGATGGGACTGGGGTAAGGACGTTGGAGAAAGTGGGACGGGAGAAGGAGGACAGGAGGTGAGGGAAAAGGAGAGATGGAGAGGAACGATAGTTTGTATTATAAATGTATACAGTATGTCTCTGTAAGTTGGAACCATATGGAAAACTTCTTTGTTATGAAATTTAGGAAAAAATGGTATTCTTCATAAAAAGTTCTGCGTCTAAAATCTAAAATGCAACCTTCAGATATCTAATTTTTTCAATGGTTTACTAGATTTCTCAAAAAATATTAATTTTGCTCTGGAGTAAAGTACATTTATTTTTGACAATATCGATAAATATTATTAAGAGAAGTTGGGCACAACTAAAAACCACGTTCAATTATTCAATTACAACCTTCTAGCATGGATCTTGTTATTTTTTACTAATTTTTCAGCATTATAAATTACTATTAATTTTGCTAATTTCAATAATGAACATTTTTCTCTTGTGATTGATAAAAACATGATAACCTTTCCTTTTAATTTGCAAATAAAACAATAAATACAAAAAATAAATTGTGTTGCTAACATAATTATTAATGAAAAAAATCCAAATTTAATTTTCACCTATTCCACTATTGCCTCGACATATCCACCCTCTCTTTCAATACATTTTATCGTTCTATTGGCAAATTCCCGCAAAGCTTTCCTTATCATATCTGCAGAAAATTCCCGGCATGATTCTAAAATTATCCTCTGCAAATGATCAACACCTTGAATCGGCCCTTGTTGCTAAACTTTTTGTTTTAAGTGACCCCATAAGTAGAAATCCAGAGGGGTTAAGTCAGGGGATCTAGCAGGCCAAAAAAGATCGGAATATCTGTGAATCACTTTTCCATTGAAAATATGTTCAAGATAGTTCCTAGTATTTAATGTACTGTGGCATGAGGCACCGTCTTGTTGGAACCAAATACATTGATGTTCTTGTAAGGGAAGTTCGTCCATAAAATTATTGATGTGATTTTGTAAAAATTGTAAATAACGTTCGGCATTCATAGATTGGTGGAAAAAATACGGTCCAATTAATCTGTATTTATAAATACCACAACACACGTTCGTTTTAAACAAATATTGGCCACGAGTCTTTATTGTAAAATTGGGATTTTTCTCAGACCACCAGCGACAATGTTGTGGCGAGACAATTCCATTTGCAGAAAATGTTGCCTCATCGGAAAAAATTATACGTCTCATAAAAAAAGGATCATCTTCTAACGTTCCTTGGATGAGACAGCAAAAATCAAAGCGCCTATCATAATCCCTTTCTTTCAATGAGTGAACGAATTTTGGTTTGAATGGTCAGTATTTATTTAGTTTTAAAATTTTTGCCACTTTATCTTTACTTACATTGTTCTGTATCAAGGATTTCCTTTTGCGCAATGACATTTTTGGATATTTTACAGCAGACAGCATTACTTCTAACTGCGTGTTCTCATTGGCAACTAATTTTCGGCGTTTTACATTAAAATTATTTTTAATGCTTCGACTGGTCTTGAATTTATTCACTATTTTCGCCACAGTTGAATGACTAATATTTCTATTGGGATATCTATTGTTAAAAATACTTGCTGCTTCTCTATGTGTTTTATAGTTTTCTCCTACAATCAAAACAATTTAAATTTTTTCTTTGCAAGTTAATAACACTGCCATTTGTATGTATTTTATAAATTCTCACACGTTTTGATGGTCATTATCGAAAATTTCTTGTCGCTTGCCAGTGAATACTTGATTACAGGTAACTACAATTAAATTTACGTTCTTATTTTAGAGGTATGTTTCGATAAAGAAAAAAAAACAGTTTTTTTCAATGTAAACGGGCGTTTACATTTTAACGTGGTTTTTAGTTATGATCAACTTTTCTTAATAACATTTATCTATATTGTCAAAAATAAATGTACTTTACTCTAGAGCAAAATTAAAATTTATTGAGAAATCTAGTAAACCATTGAAAAAAATAGATATCTGAAGGTTGCATTTGGATTTTAGACCATACAGAACTTTTTATGAAGAATAACATTTTTTCCTAAATTTAATAATAAAGAAGTTTTCCATATGGTTCCAACTTACAGAGACATATTGTATATAATTTATGTCAATAATAATTCATTACGTCTTTCCATACCGAGCTCAAAGAGATGCCATATTTAGGAAACAGAGAAGGGATCAAGTACTTCACCAATTCTCTAAGGACAAGACGCTGAAGGTGGTAACGGAAAAGGGTTTAAGTACTTCGCCAATTCCCTGAGGAAAAACGCTGAAGTAAATCAATTGCTTTATTAGTTTTTGAGATACAGCGCGCACAGACAGTTGAAATGGCATCTAGGGTCCCCAAAACGGATATATCCGTAAAAAAAAAATTTGAAAAAATTTTCACGATCACAATACTTTCTCATACTTCGTAACGGAGAAAGTAAAAATATACAGAGAACGAGAAAACTTCAAAATAACTTCCTTGGGTAGCACACAGTACTGGAGACGGTTCTTCCAATCCTCATAGAACTGCTGAAACTCGGATACTGGAATAGCCTTCAGCCGGTTGGTTACAGCTGCTGAATGTTTTAGATAAAATAATAAGTTCCCTTGAGGTGATTTTTCAATTTCGGGAAGAGGAAAAAGTTCCGAGGACGCGAGCAACAATAATATTTTACTGCTCAAAAACACGTTTATTGAAATTGCTTTGAAACAAGGCGCATTGTCGTGATGTTTAGTTTTACATGAATGACCTTTTCTTGAAGTTGTTCAAGAACCTCTTGGTAAAAGTGTTCTTGACCGTTAGCACAAACTCTTTGTGGACAATTCTCTGATTATTGAAATATCCAAGGCTTTTCACGAGTAATGACACCAGAAAATTAAATGATGTCCTTTTGGTCCCGTGAAAGTTTTTTTGAACTATTTTTGCACAGATTCATCCCCAATTCATTGGTCAAAATCTGATGAATGGCGGTGTGAGTCAAATTCAACCATTTTTGCGCAGATTCATCCCCAATTCATTGGTCAAAATGTAATTAATGGCGGTGTGAGTCAAATTCAACCATTTTTTACGCAGATTCATCCCCAATTCATTGGTCAAAATATGATAAATGGCGGTGTGAGTCAAATTGAACCATTTTTGCGCAGATTCATCCCCAGTTCATTGGTCAAAATATGATAAATGGCAGTGTGAGTCAAGTTCAACCATTTTTGCACAGATTCATCCCCAGTTCATTGGTCAAAATATGATAAATGGCGGTGTGAGTCAAGTTCAACCATTTTTGCGCAGATTCATCACCAATTCATTGGTCAAAATGTAATGAATGGCGGTGTGAATCAAATTCAACCATTTTTACGCAGATTCATCCCCAATTCATTGGTCAAAATATGATAAATGGCGGTGTGAGTCAACTTCAACCATTTTTGCGCAGATTCATCCCCAATTCATTGGTCAAAATATGATAAATGGCGGTGTGAGTCAAATTCAACCATTTTTGCGCAGATTCATCCCCAATTCATTGGTCAAAATATGATAAATGGCGGTGTGAGTCAAATTAAACCATTTTTGCGCAGATTCATCCCCAGTTCATTGGTCAAAATATGATAAATGGCGGTGTGAGTCAAATTCAACCATTTTTTACGCAGATTCATCCCCAATTCATTGGTCAAAATATGATAAATGGCGGTGTGAGTCAAATTCAACCATTTTTTACGCAGATTCATCCCCAATTCATTGGTCAAAATATGATAAATGGCGGTGTGAGTCAAATTAAACCATTTTTGCGCAGATTCATCCCCAATTCATTGGTCAAAATATGATAAATGGCGGTGTGAGTCAAATTCAACCATTTTTGCGCAGATTCATCCCCAATTCATTGGTCAAAATATGATAAATGGCGGTGTGAGTCAAATTAAACCATTTTTGCGCAGATTCATCCCCAGTTCATTGGTCAAAATATGATAAATGGCGGTGTGAGTCAAATTCAACCATTTTTACGCAGATTCATCCCCAATTCATTGGTCAAAATATGATAAATGGCGGTGTGAGTCAAATTCAACCATTTTTTACGCAGATTCATCCCCAATTCATTGGTCAAAATATGATAAATGGCGGTGTGAGTCAAATTAAACCATTTTTGCGCAGATTCATCCCCAATTCATTGGTCAAAATGTAATGAATGGCGGTGTGAGTCAAATTCAACCATTTTTGCACAGATTCATCCCCAGTTCATTGGTCAAAATATGATAAATGGCGGTGTGAGTTAAGTTCAACCATTTTTGCGCAGATTCATCACCAATTCATTGGTCAAAATATAATGAATGGCGGTGTGAATCAAATTCAACCATTTTTACGCAGATTCATCCCCAATTCATTGGTCAAAATATGATAAATGGCGGTGTGAGTCAAATTCAACCATTTTTGCGCAGATTCATCCCCAATTCATTGGTCAAAATGTAATGAATGGCGGTGTGAATCAAATTCAACCATTTTTGCACAGATTCATCCCCAATTCATTGGTCAAAATATGATAAATGGCGGTGTGAGTCAAATTCAACCATTTTTACGCAGATTCATCCCCAATTCATTGGTCAAAATATGATAAATGGCGGTGTGAGTCAAATTCAACCATTTTTGCGCAGATTCATCCCCAATTCATTGGTCAAAATGTAATGAATGGCGGTGTGAATCAAATTCAACCATTTTTGCACAGATTCATCCCCAATTCATTGGTCAAAATATGATAAATGGCGGTGTGAGTCAAGTTCAACCATTTTTGCGCAGATTCATCCCCAATTCATTGGTCAAAATGTAATGAATGGCGGTGTGAATCAAATTCAACCATTTTTGCACAGATTCATCCCCAATTCATTGGTCAAAATATGATAAATGGCGGTGTGAGTCAAGTTCAACCATTTTTGCGCAGATTCATCCCCAATTCATTGGTCAAAATGTAATGAATGGCGGTGTGAATCAAATTCAACCATTTTTGCACAGATTCGTCCCCAATTCATTGGTCAAAATCTGATGAATGGCGTTGTGAGTCAAACTCAATCATTTTTGCGCAGATTCGTCCCCAATACACTGGTGAAAATCTGATGAATGGCGATGTGAGTCAAATTCAACTCTTCTCCGATCATTCCGTCAACTGATGATCTGTTCTCGAAGATGAAGGCCTTCCGCTGCGTGATTCATCTTCAATTTCTCTTTCTAAATGCCTTAAACCACCGAGAAATCTAGGCCCTTAACAAAACACTATCTCTGTAGGCCTGGTGAAGTTTTGTAAACGTTTCCAAGTTTGAAGCAAAACCTGATAGTACACCGTTGCTCATGCTGATGCATTTTTATAACGTACTATAAAATATTTTTTTACAAAAAAAAATGACTCTATATAAATGGCTTATCACATGTTAACCTGCCGTCCCTCCAAGTCCAGCGTCCTAAATGTTGCAAGATCAAACCCTACTTTGCCGGTCTCATTGGTTAATTTACACAACTTGTATACCTCATATAATTATCAACGCATTTATCAAATTAGAAAAAATAAAGCGTATTGCACTATAAGTATGGCAAAGCTTCGTTTAGAAGTGATTTATTTCTTTCTAGAGGTGGAAAATAAACAAAAGGCAAAATCCTGCAAAATTGTAAGCCACATGCCTGATTCATTAGGGTGGCAGTATGATTTAAGAGGTTGTCTGATTCTTTTCCGTTCAAGACTATTCCTGTCACGTACCGTCTAATTCCGTTGCGCATTGCAAGACTTCTTTTTGGATTTTTGGGGAAGAATTATTACACCTATACTTAAATGCAGTATTAAAAACTCGCCTTAACGCAATAAAACTCACACGAGCACGTCTTTTTAGTACATGCATTAAGCCGGACTAAATTTGACTTGGAAATGCATTCGGGTTATTATTACTTTAGACAACCTGATTGGCTATTTAAACAATAATTAGCTGGTCCATTCTGCCAGAGGTATTACTTAACCATTTTGTATTGATTTCTGAATATTTATTTATATATAATCATTATTAATTATATTATGAATGGCGGGGGACATACACTGGACATCCATGGACCCGAACAGCCACTTCTTCATTCCGAAAAAGTGACCGTCCAGATGGGATTCGAACCCACGACCACGATGCCCGTGAGCAGGAGCTCTACTCACTAGACCACCGCGGCCCCATAATTATTTTTAATGATTATAATTAAAGGCAAGACTTTATAATACAATTTTCAATGTTTGATCCCATACATTATTATATCGTAAGGTTATTGTGTATTATACGAGGGGAATCCAGATAGTGACAGACGTTTTGGCCTGGAGCGGCAGTTGGCGGCACTGGCGCCACCATCTTGGCTAGAGAATGTTTCTACACCTAGTATGCAACCAGCCGTTGTGACTAGAGCATCGTGCATATTGTACTTTTTATAAATAGCCTAAGAAAAATGTATATGATAAAAATTAGTTTTTTCACTTTGTTTATTTTTTATTTCAAAACGTCTGTCACTTTGTGGATTGCCCTCGTATTCCAAATTTTAAGTAAAGTGAACTTTCTCCAGATATTATATCAATGCCAAACATCCTAATTCCTAATATTTATTTCCTTAGTTTTTTAAGAAAAATGATAAATCACTGTTGATTTATTATTTTCATTATGTTGTCTCCTTTGCATACAATTTAGAATAGAAATAGCAATGAAGCAATAATTGGTTATAACTATTCTCTCAATGCAAATAATAATGCTCGGCTTCTAGCACCTACGTGTAACATAATTTATCTAACAGAAACAATAATAGTGATAATATTTAAACAAAAAAAGTATTGAAGATACCTGGTAATCAGCTGAGGTAGATTCAACAGGTCTCGCGACGACCATGCGAACGTGGACGCCGCATTGCCTAAGAACAGACGCCACCTGTTCAGATCCCAAGCCTCTCAAATTAACTTCACCTATTTGCAGAATGTGATCTCCACTTTGAAGTCTCCCATCCTGAAACACGGCAATTTCCCTTTTACGCCCAGCTTCTCCGCAAGAACACACACTCAAATGAATCACTCCGAATGTGGAAAAAAACATTTACAGGAAAAGTGCGGTAGTATAATTTTTCGATATCTTCGGGGGACCGTAACTCACCCTGTCAGCGACACCGCCAGGAACAATTGTTTTTACGACCACGCCAGTGCTACGGCCTCCGATAATCCCAAAGGCCAGTCCTGAACCATCGTTAATTAAATCGATTACTTCCACTTGTGCCCAATCGGTGTTTAGCTGGAAAAGAAATATTGTTATAAGGCGATGAAAATTAATATTACGTAACATCTATATTTTCAGTATCATATATAAACAACGATTTTTCCATTTCTTTGCCGCTGATAAGGGCTAGCGATCGTAGATCATTGAGCCAGAGATTCTTCTGGTATTCTGTTTCAAGACGGTGAGGCTTTAGATATCAAGTGAGGATATACACTCGGCGTCAAAAAAAAAAATCGCGAAAAAACTCGATTTTTCAAACCGTCGTAACTTGGTTCAATTTGGTCGAAAATCGATTAACCTTTCAGTTTGGGAAAGATTCAAGTTTTATCTTTAAGAATGTGTAGTTGATTTTGACCCCGAGTCCAACCCACCACCCGTAACAACGCGATGGAAAAAAAATGTTTTTTATGTAAAAAATTGTTCAACTTTGACAAGCTGTACCGTGCGCAAAAAAAAATCGGCGAAAAATTTCACCACAATGGCAGAAAAATTTAATCCATTTCCTTCAAATACCTTAAAAATTCGAGTCGTTTCGATGATTTTTCGAGTGGCGCTTTTTTTTGACGATTCACCAAAAGGGCATTGAAATGTGTTAAATTACCTGTGCAGGACTCAAAAAAACGAAATGAACTTTATAGATAATATTTATTTGATTCCATCCCCCTAACTACCCAACGTTATTATTCTTTTCACGGCCCCGTACACTACAGAGACCGTGAGATTTAGTTTCACTATAAATACCAAAGTAGATACATTCGATAAGACTGAAGCACACGCTTCTATCTTATAGCAGCAATCGCTCAGTGCCGACGTGAAATATATTATTTTCAAAGTTTTGTACATTTCAGTTTGTCGGTAGAGTTGCTGTTGCCTTTGATTGATGGAAATGAGGAGTATCTCACGACAATAGTAAATCCAGCAGAGACTTCGTGCACGATGCAGACAAACATCACATTCGTTATTCATAGTCTAAACTATTAACAGAGTAAGCTCAAGATATAATATAAATATGATACAAGTTTATAAACATGTTTAATTATATATAATTTAAAAATTAAATGAAGTAATCTACAAGCATATACAAATTAGCTATAGTCGAAACCGCGAGAGCTGTCCAATGATTCATTTGTTATGGAATGTATGGGTGAAATTGTAAAATTGATATGATACACCTTTGCTCGTTACGACCTTATCAAATATTTTGAATTAATTTAATGATATAAATTCCAAATTATTAATGGACATCTGTTGATTTCTATATAAAATTACTAAGGACTTCACAAAACTTCGTCATTAGTAAAAATTGACGCCGCGCTGTTATAATTTAGCTTAAGAGAATTCCAAATTATTAGTGGACATCCATCTACCGCTCTCTACATAAAATTACTAAGGACTGCACAGAACTTCGACGCCGTTATAATTTAACTGAAGAGCAATTAGGCCTAACTCAAATGAAAGCAAGCGGATTCGTTGATAAAGTAAAGTTGGAGAAATTAGCGGTGAATACAGCAAAGGGAAACTGCAAGGACGAGATATTCGATATTCGCACCGTACGTACGCCTGGGAAGGATCACATCTCATCTGTCAAAAAAGAGAAGGGCACATCTTCTTATAACCCACTTGGGCACAATATTGAAAGGATGATGTTCCGTGTGTACCAGAGGGGAAATTCCCATTTTTGAATTGGGGATGCTCGAGATTAATATCGCGCTCCACGATCAGCAGGGATCGCGCCCGGGGCTAAAATTGACATTTCACGTTTCATTTCTGATATAATTCTGCACAGATACATGTTGGAAACGACATCCATAAAGATATTCTATAATAATAATAATAATAATATTTATTTTCCCAACAGATATCTACAATCCAATTACACGTAAAACTTACTTTAAAGATATACATATATACAGAGTGTTTCAAAATTCATGCATCAAAAAATTTTTGCGTACTCCTCGTAAATAGAAAGAAAAAAATCCTTATGACAAATCTCGATTTTCTACAAAATAGAATGGATTTAACCCCTTCGCAGAAATATTAAAGAGACGCCACTGCTCCCTATCAATGAATACTTTCGTTCGCTTGTATAAAAACAAACAGTGTCGATTTAAACTATTATATTTCGATTTTTTTTTTAAATAGAACGCCCTGTATATTTTTACATATTCCGATGCAAAATTCAATTCTGCATTGATCTATACGAGCATTCGCTATACCTCTTCTTCTTTAATCAGATATTACCATATTTGTAAAAATGTATTAATAGAAAAATAATACGAATGTAATTTATCAAAACAGTTTTTCAGGTCGAACATAATCTGCTTCTCGATCGTCAATAAATGTGGTTTCAACATGATTGCGCACCAACTCATTTCAAAGGTTGTATGCACATTTTATTAAACGATAAATTGGTCGCGGGGGTTACTTTACAATTTATGAATTTTTAAATTTCAAAACGAAAAATTTCACATGATAAACTTTAAAAATGAAATTTTACTCTAAAAAATTAATTAAAATTAGTATACTCCATAAATATTTAGAACTCAAGGATATTTATTTTTAATCTAATTTAATTTGGGAAAGACTTATGACTTTTTAAATTTAAAAACGTAAAATTTCACATGATAAACTTAAAAAATGTGAAAATAAATACTACTATTAAATTTTATTCCAAAAACAATTCATTAAAATCAGTACACTTGTTTAGAATTTAAGGATGTTCAAAAAATGTTACTCTTATTTAATTTGGAAAAGACTTATGATTTTTTAAATTTGGAAACGTAAAATTTCACATGATAAACTTTAACAATGTGAAAAAAAAAATTAAATTTCACTCTACGAAAGTTCAATAAAATCAGTATACTTCACAAATGTTTAGAATTTAGAGATGTTTAAAAAATTTCACTCTAATTTAATTTTGAAACGATTTATGACTTTTTAAATTTGGAAACGTAAAATTTCACATGATAAACTTTAAAAATATGAAAAAATATATTAAATTTCACTCTAAAAAAATTCAGTAAAATCAGTATACTCCACAAATATTTACAATTTAAGGATAGTCAAGGAATTTCACTCTGGTTTAATTTAAAAATGATTTATGACGTTTTAAATTTGGAAACGTAAAATTTCACATGATAAACTTTAAAAATATGAAAAAAAATATTAAATTTCACTTTAAAAAAATTCAATGAATTCAATATACTCCCAAATATCTATAATTTAAGGATAATCAAGCAATTTTACTCTAATTTGATTTTGAAAAGTTTTTTGACTTTATAAATTTGGAAACGTAAAATTTCACATGATAAACTTAAAAAAATTGAAAAAAATATTAAATTTCACTCTAAAACAATTCAGTAAAATCAATATACTCCACAAATATGTACAATTTAAGGATATTTAAGGAATTTCACTCCAATTTAATTTTGGAACCGATTTATGACTTTTTAAATTTGTAAACGTAAAATTTCACTTTAAAAATATGAAAAAATATTAAATTTCACTTTAAAAAAATGAAATGAAATCAATATATTCCCAAATCTTTTTAATTTACGGATAATCAAGAAATTTTACTCTGATTTGATTTTGAAACGATTTTTGAGTTTATAAATTTGGAAACGTAAAATTTCACATGATAAACTTTAAAAATGTGAAAAAAATTAAACTTTACTCCAAAAAAATTCATTAAAATTAGTGTTCTTCACAAATGTTTAAAATTTAAGGATATTAAAAAAACTTCACTCTAGTTTAATTTCAAAGCGATTTATAACTTTTTAAATTTGGAAACGTAAAACTTTGCATGATAAACTATAAAAATGTGAAAAAATAAATAAATTTTACTATAAAAACATTCGTTAAAGTCAGTATACTTCACAATTGTTTATACGGATAGTCAAGAAATTTCACTCTAATTTGATTTTAAAACGAATTTGACTTTATAAATTTGGAAACGTGAAATTTCACATGATAAACTTTAAAAATATTAAAAAAATATAAAATTTCACTCTAAAAAAAATTAATAAAATCAGTATACTCCAAAAATATTTAGAATATAAAGATATTCAAGAAATTTCACTCTAATTTAGTTTAGAAAGGATCTATGACTTTTTAAAATTGAAAACGTAATTTTCACAGGATAAACTTTAAAAATGTGAAAAAAATATTAAATGTTACTCTAAAAAAATTGAATTAAATCAGTATACTCCACAAATGTTTAGAATTTAAGGATATTCAAGAAATTTCACTCTAATTTAGTTTATAAAGGATTTATGACTTTTTAAATTTGGAAACGTAAATTTCACAGAATAAACTTTAAAAATGTGAACAAAATAATACCTTTCACTCTAAAAAAATCATTTAAATCATTACACTCTACAAATGTTTAGAATTTAAGTTTATTCAAGAAATTTTATACTAATTTAATTTTGGAACCAACTTATGACTTTTTAAATTTGGAAACTAAATTTCACATAATAAACTTTAAAATTTTGAATAAAATATTAAATTTGACTCTAAAAAAAATTATTAAATTTAGTACACTCCACAAATGTTTAGAATTTAAGGATATTCAAGAAATTTCAATTTAATTTAATTTCAAAACGATTTATGACTTTTTAAATTTGGAAACGTGAAATTTCACATGATAAACTTAAAAAATGTGAAAAAAAAATTAAATTTAACTCTAAAAAAAATCAATAAAATCAGTATACTCCACAAATGTTTAGAATATAAGAATATTCAAGAAATTTCACTCTAATTTAGTTTAGAAACGATTTATCGCTTTTTAAATGTGGAAACGTAAAATTTCACATGATAAACTTTAAAAATGTGAAAAATATTAAATATTACTCTAAAAAAAAATCAATCAAATCAGTATACTCCACAAATGTTTAGAATTTAAGTATATTCAAGAAATTTCAATTCAATTTAATTTCGAAACGATTTATGACTTTTTAAATTTAGAAACGTAAAATTTCACATGATAAACTTAAAAACATGAACAAATATTAAATATTACTTTAAAAAAATTCAATTAAATCAGTGTACTCAACAAATGTTTAGAATTTAAGGATATTTAAGAAATTTCACTCTAATTTAGTTTCGAAACGATTTATGACTTTTTAAATGTGGAAACGTAAAAGTTCACATGATAAACTTTGAAAATATGAAAAAAAAATTTAAATGTTACTCTAAAAAAAATCTATTAAACCAGTATACTCCACAAATGCTTAGAATTTAAGGATATTCAAGTAATTTCACTCTAATTTAATTTCGAAACTATTTATGACTTTTTAAATTTGGGAACGTAAAATTTCACATAATAAACTTATAAAATAAAAAAAAAAATTCGCACTAAAAAAATTTCATACAATCAGTATACTCCACAAATGTTTGAAATCTAAGGACATTGAAGAAATTTTGCTCTAACTTAATTTTTAAGCGTGAAATTATTCTATGATATTTGGAAAATTTAAATATTGCATGATAAACTTTCAAAATTTGAAAATATTATTAAATTTTATGAGAAATAGACTGTTGTACTTCCTGATATCTATTTTTATTTATTTTATTTACTGGACTAGTTTCGACTCCCTTACGTAGTCATCATCAGCAGTATAACGTCAATTTATAAGAAACTTATTCTGTGGGTACATGTGCATGTGGTTTATTTTTGGGGTTATGTCTATTAAATGTTGAAGAACGTTTTATGATTAATTTGTGATAAATTTGCGTATTTATTGTTGAAGGGTATCGGGCTATATACCCTTCAACAATATTTTTTTATTATTTTACCCCAAAAATTGGTATACTACGAAAATGTTATTCAGGGCTTTTATTTTTTAACACTGAACATACCATTATTAATGCCTATGTTCAATTGTAAAATAATCACATCAACGCATGCCATTAAATTGACATTGTTTGCAACCAAGTACACAAAGCTGATAGTGACGCAGCTTACCGCATTACGAATAAAGGTAAGTTAATGAAACATTTTGTGAACAATGATAAATCATAAGTAATTATAATAAATATTCAAAATAACCACCTTCACGTTTCAGGCAGTAACCAAGTCGATTATAAAATGCTTGAATGGCATTTCTATTGTGTTGCGGATTCCTTCTCAATTCATCGCAAACAGTAATTATACGATTTTTTAGCACTTTAGTATTGTTTATAATAATATTGTTATAAACATTGTTTTTAAGAAACCCCCACAAAAAAAGTTGTTTAGGGATAAATATCAGGTGACCGTGATGGCCAAGGTATTGAAAATTACTCACGCAGCTAGTATAGCAATCGAAAACAAATCTCTAGCACTTTGAGTGCTGTTCCCGTTCAAGTCTGGTCACGCTATGATGGCATTTGAGGTGATTAACTTGGATCAAAGTTATCTGTAACCTTTCAAAAACCACTGATTTATTAATGGAAGCACCAATAGGTAGCAAGTAAAGTGAAAACATCTGTGAGTGTAAAGTAACAAAATATCCAATCACTTCTGATGAGGGCGACCCTTCGTTAATCACCTCAGACGCCTTCATAGCGCGGCTAGAGTATATCAATTAATTATTTGTATTCTTTCTTCGGTGGTGTTATACATTTTTATTAATAGCACAATTTTGAAAATAAAATAAAGCTGAGTAAGTATGGTTGCCTACCTATAAATGCGTTAATATTATTATTTTTCGACTGAACATAGGTAAAGTCTGGCCGCGCTATGAAGGCAACTGAGGAGCTATCTGTAACCTTTTAAAAACCACTGTTTTATAAATAGAAGCCTATAGTGCACCAATAGCTAGCAAGTAATGTGTAAACATTTGTGAATGTAAAGTAACAAAATATCCAATCACTTCTGATGAGGGCGGTCCTTCCGACCCTTTGCTCACCTCAGACGCCTTCATAGTGCGGCGAGAGTATATTAACAATCATATATTCAAAGTTAAAATAAAAGCCTTGTATACGCACAACGCATGCCATGCTTCGAACGAAGATGAAATCAATTTATCCCAATAACAATTATTACTATGTTTATTTCTTCCTTAATTTTCAAAGATTACTAATAATGAGCAAATGTTTAGTTCTAGGAAGACCTTAAGGTTCAAATCATTATAAGACAAACGATGACAAGTTTTAAATAAAGTTATTACTAAGAAACATTATGAAACCCACAATATTCAAATATATCGGCGATATAAGAACTCAATCCTCACATCTTGTATATTTTCAAGGGTAAATAATGAGAAAGAAAAATTCACAGGGGGAGAGTGAAAATCAGATTGCGGTTCGTCTTCTTGTAGCTCGAAAACCTGGATGAAGTGTAATTTATGTAAGACCTCCTGAAAGTGGATTTTCTCTGAAAAGGCTTCCGCATAAATTCAAGAGGGAAAGTAGAAATAAAAAAAAACTATGCTAAATATATTTGGAACACAATGGGAAAATTTAATTATGCGCTCGACTATGTGGAAATTTGCGCACGGAAATTATATTATGGTAAAGTTTAGGAATATTTAATTAACTCCGCCGTGATACATTACCCTCCTCAGGAATAATTATAACGTATTTCCCGCATCACCGACGGTGAATTATATTTTTGTTTGTTCGCGTGCTTCGAGTAATACGCAAATTAATTAATAATTCATTCGAGGCATTATAACGTAATCCAGTGCAGATTTACAGTTTTTCCATGTTTTGAATATTTTATAGAAGTTTCAGTGTTGTATTTTAAGAAAACGCGACAATTCTGTGTTGAATTTTAAGAAAATAAGATTGTTAGTTTATTAATTTTAATTACGTGAAAGATAAAGAAACATCCTTATTTCAGTAACTTTTACATCGTTTGGTGTTTTATTTATTTCTATTGTTGGTTAGTAACTTATTGTTTGGGCTATCGACCATAGATGGGTCTTTCTGCTCCGTTTTATATAAAAAAATAAATTGAGTTGTGTTTGAAGAATATGTATTTTATTCCGAGATTCGATTGGGAAATTAATATTTACCAACAAAATGCATACACTTTGATGATGGTTTTAAACACGTTAAGCCCCGGCGTCCTTTTTTTTTTGATTCCTCGGAACGGGTATTTATTTCTCGTTTTTCGGTTCTATAAATATATACAGTAACATCAAGTTTGTACTGAATTATTAACTTTATTTTGCATTATTATTAAAAAAAAGAGGCATTACTTTGATGCCACCTTGTCGGTAAAGTTATTTTATGGTTTTGGACAGCGTGGTATTAAAGTAATGCCTCATCAAATAACTAAAATAAGTTCCATGAGGTAAGTGAGAATCGCGTTGTGTACACGCGGCCTGAAAAAATATATACAGGGTGGCATTACATTGATACTTCACGGTCCCAACGCCATACGTTATGGAGGCATCAGGTTGATGCCTTGCGGGGCTTAACGTGTTAAATATTTTTCACTCAAATTAAAGATTAAAATTTGAAAAATAAAAATTCAAATCTTTTCCACTCACCACCATTCTTCACATGGAGATCACGTCCACGGCATCGGTGCTCGATCGTTTTTCCAATATTTGGATTGGAAGAGACGTCCTCATCGCAGGCGGGCCATCTGTCCGGTTGGTTATTCTTTCACCTAGAAATGAATATGAAGCAATGTTTAGATTTTGCCGAAACAGCAAAAGCAAAAGGTACGGAGCGGCCAAGTGGCGCTAAAAATACACCAATCGCTAAATAAATACTGCAAGTCTGTGTGTGTATGTGTGCGTGTGTATGTGTGTGTTTGTATGCTTTAAAAATAATCCGCGATGATTTGTTTTCACTGATGCGCGTGGAAGAAACGCTTCATAAAATTTGGATGGGAATAATGTCTCTAATGATGTTAATAATAGAAATTGGTTTTCGGGAAATAATTTTTAGGTCAATTGTTTTATTTGGATTATTTGATTATTATCTGCAAAATAGAATAAATGGTATATTGTTCACCTAGGGTGGAAAGTATGCTTTAACAGCTCGCGATGGTTAGCGCACGAGCGTGCGCGGTAACAAGAACTTCCACTTCGCAACGAATAGTGTCTTCTGCGGGGCAACGGTAAGACGGACCTGAGAACATATACTCATCTCTCAAAAATCCTATCGCAGGAAAATAAGTATTTTCTACAGATGGCGTCACTTTACGCCAACTAAAATATTACACGCAAACCTAGTAGCACAAAATATTTCTTAACACGTTGACCGTGACCGGTGACTGACACTGAAGTATTCCAATGGGGCCGCGTCAGTCACCGATGACTAACAGTGAGTACCTACTTTAAACTTACTATTTAGCTAAAAAATGCATCAAAATGAATTAAGTAAGCATATTCTTACTCATTTTATGAAATAAAACTTAAAAACAAAGAAAACTTTTTTTGACATTTTACAAAAAACTTGTTGGCAGCCAATGTGTTAAATATTGAAAAACACATATTTCTGTGATATTGATTATGACAGATATATTTTAGCAATATTTGCACAAAATGTTAAGGAAATATTACTATATATATTTTTGCAATATTTGTAAAAAAATGTTGAGGAAATATCATGATACATATTTCGGCAATATTTTTGAGAACGCATACGTCATTTTATGGTGTTATTTGTTTCAAATGGATAGACGTAGCATCGCTGTATGCAGAATTTTAAATCATTACCAGATATACAGGGTATACCATAAAAAATATCAACATCAAAGGTGTGTTTTTTTTTTCTTTTAATGAAACACCCTGAATTTTTGTCATTCTTTAATACTTGGGAACAAATAAAGGTGAGTTACTTCAATATTCCCTACTCTCATCGTTTACCAGATATACAGGGTATCCCATAAAAAAAGATGAACATCAAAGTTATGTTTTTTTTTTCTTTTAATGAAACACCCTGAATTTTTTGTCATTCTTTAATACTTGGGAACAAATAAAGGTGAGTTACTTCAATATTCCCTATACTCATCGTTTACCAGATATACAGGGTATCCCATAAAAAAGATGAACATCAAAGTTATGTTTTTTTTTTCTTTTAATGAAACACCCTGAATTTTTGTCATTCTTTAATACTTGGGAACAAATAAAGGGTGAGTTACTTCAATATTCCCTACTCTCATCGTTTACCAGATATACAGGGTATCCCATAAAAAAAGATGAACATCAAAGTTATGTTTTTTTTTTCTTTTAATGAAACACCCTGAATTTTTTGTCATTCTTTAATACTTGGGAACAAATAAAGGTGAGTTACTTCAATATTCCCTACTCTCATCGTTTACCAGATATACAGGGTATCCCATAAAAAAGATCAACATCAAAGTTATGTTTTTTTTTCTTTTAATGAAACACCCTGAATTTTTTGTTTAATACTTGGGAACAAATGAAGGTGAATTACTTCAATATTCCCTATACTCATCGTTTACCGTTTTCGAAATGTTTACACATTTGTGGAAATGCATGGTACGGGTGAAATTTTATATTTGCCCCAGTAATTACCGTTGAACCATTACAATCATTTGTATTATTTGGTTGAAGGTTTGAACTACAGCGCCAGCCATGATTTCATATAAAAAATTATACAGGGTGATTAAGAATATGGGGTCCAAGATCCTAACGAAGTTGAATAACTTCTTTTTTTTTTCAAATGGCAAAAAATATTTTTATACTATCCTACAATCCAAACAGTAGAACATCAACCACCCTCTGTTCAGCTGATTGGATTGTGGGATAGGGACCATCCACCACTTTCCGGATTATTTTTTACTTCAATTAAAAACCCCGTTTCGGCTGTTGTTAAACGTCCAATGAATTTTCAAAGAAATTTTACTACACAAACTTGGTTTTGTAGCTTAAATTAAAGTTTATATAAAGAATGGTGGGTGGGCACTATCCTACAATCCAACCAGTTAAACATCAACGAGGATTGCACAGGTGTAGAAAATAGCGAAAACATAACAACGTTATTTTATAATTTGTTTCTGTAAATTGGTTAATTTGCAGCAAACTGTGTTATGGCCAACTGATTGAATTGTAGGATAGGGGCCACCCACCACCCTTCGCAACAACTTTATTTCAACAAACAAAACCTTCCAGTTAACAATTTTCTATTGCAATTCGTTGAAGTTGAAAGTTTAAAAATAATACTAAATGCCATTTTCTAGCATTAATAGGGATGATACAAGGGGTGATGGGTGGGCCCTATTCAACTCTCTAATTTACGAATCATGGAGCTTACAGGTAGACATCAATACTTAAGTGTAATAAAAACACTAAAGGACTTAAGTTTTCTTAATAAACTTATTTATTGTAGGACACTTTGGCGCGAGAGCAATGGATTGGATTGTAGGATATGGACCACCCACCACCCTTCGAATTAACTTTTACTTCAATTAGAAACCTTGTTTCGGCTGCTGTTAAACCTACATCACTACCAATGAATTTAGAAAGAAATTTCATTACACGAACATGGTTTTGTAGCTTAAGTTAAGCTTAAAATTTGGGTGGTGGGTGGGCACTATTCCACAATCCAAACAATGGAAAATCAACGAGCGTTGTGCAGGTGTAGAGTAATTACGAAAACGTAGGAATGTTGTTTAATAATTTGTTTCTGCAAATTAATTCATTTGCAACAAACTGTGTCATGGCCAACTGATTGGATTGTAGGATAGGGCCCACCCACCACCCTTCGAATTAACTTCTACTTCAATTAAAAACCCTGTTTCGGCTGCTGTTAAACCTCTAACATCACCAATGAATTTACAAAGAAATTTTATTACAAGAACATGGTTTTGTAGCTTAAGTTAAAGTTTAAATAAAGGATGGTGGATGGGCACTATCCTACAATCCAACCAGTTAAACATCAACGAGGTTTGCACAGGTGTAGAACAATAGCTAAAACGTAGCAACGTTATTTTTTAATTTGTTTCTGCAAATTAATTCTTTTGCAGCAAACTGTTCATGGCCAACTGATTGGATTGTAGGATAGGGACCACCCACCACCCTTCGAATTAACTTCTACTTCAATTAAAAACCCTACTTCGGCTGCTGTTAAACCTCTAACATCACCAATAAATTTACAAAGAAATTTGATTACACGAGCATGGTTTTGTAGCTTAAGTTAAGGTGTAAGTAAGGGGCGGTGGGTGGCCACTATCCTACAATCCAACCAGTTAAACTTCAACGAGGGTTGCACAGGTATAGAACAATAGCGAAAACGTATCAACGTTATTTTTTAATTTGTTTCTGCAAATTAATTCATTTGCAGCAAACTGTTCACGGCCAACTGATTGGATTGTAGGATAGGGAACACCCACCACCCTTCGCATCAATTTTATTTCAACAAGCAAAACTTTGTGTAGTTAAGAATTTTCTTTAGCAATTCGTTGGGGAAGTTGAAAGTTTGAAAATAATACCAAATGCAATTTTCTAGCGTAAATAGGGATAATATAAGGGGTGGTGGGTGGGCCCTATTCCACGCTCCAATTCATGGATCATAGAGTTTACAAGTAGAAATCAATACTTAAGTGTAATAAAAATACTAAAGAACTTAAGTTTTTTTAATAAACTTATTTATTGGAGGAAACTTTAGCGCGGGAGCAATTGATTGGATTGTAGGATAGGGCCCACCCACCACCCTCCGCATTCACTTTTACTTCAATTAAAAACCCTGTTTCGGCTGCTGTTAAACCTCCAACATCACCAATGAATTTACAAAGAAATTTGATTACACGAACATGGTTTTGTAGCTTAAGTTAAGATTTATATAAAGGGTGGTGGGTGGCCACTATCCTACAATCCAACCAGTTAAACATCAACGAGGGTTGCACAGGTGTAGAACAATAGCACAAACGTAGCAACGTTATTTTTTCATTTGTTTCTGCAAATTAATTCATTTGCAGCAAACTGATTGGATTGTAGGATAGGGCCCACCCACCACCCTTCGCATCAATTTTATTTCAACAAGCAAAACTTTGTGTAGTTAAGAATTTTCTTTAGCAATTCATTGGGGAAGTTGAAAGTTTTAAAAGTAATACCAAATGCGATTTTCTAGCATAAATAGGGGAGATAGAAGGGGTGGTGGGCGGGTTCTATTCCACCCTCCAATTCATGTATCATAGAGTTTACAGGTAGACATCAATACTTAGTGTAATAAAAACACTAAAGGACTTAAGTTTTCTTAATAAACTTATTTATTGAAGGAAACTTTGGCGCGGGAGCAACGGATTGGATTGTAGGATAGGGCCCACCCACCACCCTTCGAATTAACTTTTACTTCAATTAGAAACTCTGTTTCGGCTGCTCTTAAACCTACATCACCACCAATGAATTTACAAATAAATTTCATTACACAAACATAAGTTCGTAGCTTAAGTTAGGGTTAAAATTACGGGTGGTGGGTGGGCACTATCCTATAATCCAATCAGTTAAACATCAACGAGGGTTGCACAGATGTATAACAATAGCACAAACGTAGCAACGTTATTTTTTAATTTGTTTCTGCAAATTAATTCATTTGCAGCAACACTGTGCCATGGTCAACTGATTGGATTGTAGGATAGGGCCCACCCGCCACCCTCCTGATTAACTTTTACTTCAATTAAAGACTCCGTTTCAGCTATTGTTAAACCTCCAACATTACTGATGAATTTACAAAGGAATTTGATTACACGTGCATGGTTGTGTAGCTTAAGTTAAGGAGTAAATAAAGGGTGGCGGGTGGTCACTATCCTACAATCCAAACAGTTGAACATCAACGAGGGTTGCACAGGTTTAGAGCAATAACGAAAACGTAGGAATGCCATTTAATGATTTGTTTCTGTAAATGGATTCATTTGCAGCAACACTGTGCTATGGCCAACTGATTGGATTGTAGGATAGGGCCCACCCGCCACCCTCCGGATTAACTTTTGCTTCAATTAAAAACTCCGTTTCAGCTGTTGTTAAACCTTCAACATTACTAATAAATTTACAAAAAAAATCTTATTACACGAACATGGTTTTGTAGCTTAAGTTAAGGTTAAAATCACCGGTGGTGGGTGGGCACTATCCTACAATCAAAACAGTTTGCATAATAAGAATTGCACAGGAAAACGTAGCAACGGTATTTTTTCTTTTAATTTTTCCAAAACATAAAAATGTAAAATCAATATTTAGAAACAATTTGCGACACATATTGTGCTACTAGGGAAGGGTCTAGCTCAGACGTAATTGCGTTCTTATTTTTCAGGTAAAACTTATTTGACTGATTTTATTACTAAAAACACAATCTGTGCCTCTATAGTAAAACATTTTAGATTTTCAGCGTTCATTTAAATTACATTTAATGTTGAATATAACGGGTGTCCGAAAAGGTTTTTACTATTTAAAAATATAACTCATTCAGTTTTAAATTGCATTAACATTTTTTATTTTTAAATTTACTACAAAATGTGTAAATTTATTTGTGAAAAATCATGCCGTCGAGATGGTGTCCCCCTACGCACACCGTCTCCTCCAAACGCTCTCTGAAATTGGCGAACACTCGGACGCAGATTTTTTGTGGAATTGCTCGAATTTCATTGCTTCAACTGATTCAGATTTGCAGGAATATCAGTGTAAACCTTTAAGGAACCCCCACAAAAAATCCATGACAGTTAAATCGGGACTTCTGGGAGGATAATTGATATCGCCATTTTTTGACATGACCTTTCCTGGAAACATCCTTCGAACGACCTGCATCGTAAGATTCGCAGTGTAAGCAGTCGCCCCATCCTGCTGAAACCAAGCGTCTTGGTTGAAGCCATCAAAATTTTGCAATTCCGGTTCAACAAAATTTTCCAGAATTACCCTATAACTATTAGAGTTAACGATGACACTGCGTTGATTTCCACCTTCAAAGGTTTACACTTAGAAAGAATTCGCGATGAAATTCGAGCAATTCCGCAAGAAGTCTGTGTCCGCGTGTTCGCCAATTTCAGAGAGGGTTTGGAGAAGACGGTGCTCGTGGGGGGGGGGCACCATCTCGACGGCATAATTTTTCACAAATAAATTTCCACATTTTGTAGTGAATTTTAAAAATAAAAAATGTTAATGCAATTTAAAACTGAATGAGTTATATTTTTTTTAAATAGTGAAAACCTTTTCGAACACCCGTTACAAAATTTCATTACACATTATTAGATATACTTAAAGATATAAAAAATACAATTCTTTAGAAACCGACATTCACCAGGGTTACATAAAGACCTTGTGTAAAATATTATTCAGTGCCAAAAACGCATCATTTTTCGAACGAGCCGAACAACCTCAATATTGAAAACATCGGTATATTAATTACGGTTCCTTCATTCCACCTCAAAATTTTGATTTGTCCGATTTGTTATTATGAAGTTTCTATTCATTAAAATTGTCGGTGTAATTATTATAGATGTATATTTATAGAACTACAGTTTCCCGTTTGAAGTTAATTAAATCATTGTTACACTTTGCACATACATATTGCTTAATTGAATGATAGAAGTTTCATGAATTTTGTACAACACAGCAAATCGATCGCGCCACCCTGAAGTTTCGTTTGACCTAATTAATTACTTTACCAAAATTAAATTTCCCTTCACTACAATTATAAATTCATTATTTAAAAACAGAGTCTAGGCAACCGTTTCTCTATGGGGATAATTGATACACAATTTCTGATTTGTAGCACTCTATATTAAGGGGGCAAGTGCCGCGTCGAAAATCGATGCATTTTTGATGGTCAGCATATACATAATTCTGAAGTTAGTATCAAATACTAAGAAATGATATTTTTCACATTTAGAGATAAAGGGTTAAACTATTCGTCTATAGAATTTGATTTTTTTTAAATCATCAGACAAACTGTATAATTTATCCTAACAATTACCAATATTGGATGGATACCTGGAGCTCTTCTCTGCAAAGAATTAAAAATGTAATGCTACAGAAAAATAGTGTATACCTTTGAAAACAATATGTACGTAATAAAATTGTCATTTCTTATCAAATAAAGTCTCAAAAACGTAAGAGCTGCACCTCTGCAAACACGAATTTGCTTCATTTTCGCCGTTGTAATGAACGCCACCTGCATGAAACATATTGTATCAACCCTAAAGATAAGATTATGGAGATTATCATTTTCTATTAGACCATTCTGGTCTAACTCTGGCGCGAGGCACTTACCCCCTTAATACACAAATATGTAATTTTTTTAAGTCATTACTACGTTACTTAAATCAGTTAAAATATAGTCATAGGAATCGTACTATAACTGTCAGTCCAGAGAATATATTAACTATCACATTTGAGGATAAAGGCAGTTGGCTAACGAAAAGGACGAGTAACCAGGGAGATAAAAAAATAAACATGGAGATAATAATACATATACAGGGTGCCCGTTTTTGGAGCTCAAGCATGGAGATCTCGGTTATTTGAAGAGATACAAGTCGGTTAAATTAGGGTAAAGTTGCCCAATCTGGAGTGTAACATAATGCCGTTTTGAAACATAAAATATTCCGACTACTTCCGAAGATATCCAAAAAAAATTGAAATTAAAAAAAAAAAAAAAATTTTGCGAGACTATTTATAGATATACTGCAAAACAATTCACACTTTATCATTGCCACTTTGTACGCTCTACAATGTGGTGATATAATAATAAAAATTCGACGTTTCGATTTTCGGGAAACATCATCAACTTTGTTTTTTCTTATGGGCGCCATCTTATATTTTTACATTTTTAAATACAGATTTTGTTTCTGATTACGGTGATGTTATGTGTTGGGGTTTGGTTCTAGCAGTTTAATGGATATGCCAAAAATCCTGTTTTTGCAAAGAGTGCCTTAGAAATGACAGCTACACTTTGTTTCATCATACATATTACACGCTTTTATGTTTATAAAAAGAGTATTCATTAAAAATGTATATTCGTTCATACATAAAATATGTTCTGTTTAATTATTTTGCAAAAAGGTACGTAAAATTAATTCCGCACAAGTGCACTTTACGCTTACGATCCTGCAATTTTTGTTTAATTAAAACAAAAAATGCCACCGAGTAATTTACGTAATTAAAGGAGCCACGGTACGTGCATTTGCACGTAATTTATATTCACTTGACCCCACAAATGTCTTTCCCCAGAGCGCCGCAAAATCCCCGCCCGGAAGATATGCAAATTGCTCTAAATAAATCAGCGTTTGTTGAGGTTAATTGCAATCGAGTGCCATTTTATCACTTAATGCTAATGCCAAAGTGAATAATTTGCTATTATGTGTATGTATCAAATGATATACAGGGTCTTTTTTTAACTCAGAACATATGATTGTTAATGTCTATGTTCTATGCTATAATAATCACATCAACGCATTGCAATGTATTGACAATGTAGGCGACCATTCTTACACTCAGTTTTATTTAATTTTCAAAATTGTGTTATTAATAAAAATGTATTGCATCGCCGAAGAAAGAATACAGATAATTAATTCGTACAAGAGTGGGAACAGCATTCGACGTGTTAGAGATTTGTTTTCGGTTGAGTATCCGAGCAGACAAGTTCCATCCATCTCAACAATTTGTAATATTGTCCATCATTTTGACAATACTGGTTGCGTGAGTAATTTTCACATTAAACTGGCTAAAGGAAATCACATTTTAACGAAAGAGATGAAACTCAACATTTTATGTTACGTAGAGCAGAACCCCATATCATCGTTAAGAGTTATCGCAGCACAGTTTCAAATAAGTTCAGCTTCCGTTTACAAGACATTAAAAGAATTTAAATACAATGCTTACAAGTTTTCAAATCATCAGCAACTATCAAATGTGGACAAAGGCAAACGAACAGAATTCTGTGAAACCGTATTCAATTTAATTAATAATGATCAAGAAATTTTACACAGAATAATATTTACTGATGAGGCATCATTTTTCTTAAATGGTGAAGTTGATCCACAAAATTATAGGTTAGTATTCTTCATCCCTTATTGATGCCCATTCCTTCACCTTTTAGATTTTGGGCGTGCAATAATCCTCGCTTACAAAATTTGACGCACACACAATACAATGCGAGAGTTGATGTGTGGGCTGGAGTAATTAATGATACCCGTATTGGTCCTTTTATTATTAATGGAAATCTAAACAGTAATGTTTACTTAGATCTTCTGCGAACTCGTATAATGCCAGAAATTCATACACTAAACATTGCTGCTCCTTATTATCAGATGGATGGAGCGTCTCCACATTCTACAGCTGCCATTAATAATTATTTAAGTGAATTACTTCCTGATCGCTGGATAGGTAGATTTGGTCCAATACCTTGGCCACCCTGATCGCCTGATTTGTCTCCAAACAACTTTTTTGTGGGGGTATCTAAAAAGCAATGTTTATAAAAACATTATTATAAACAATACTTCAGAGTTAAAAGATCGTATAATTACTGTTTGCGTCATGGCCTCGGCCTACTTCCCGGGTGACAAGGATACACCGCCACCAGAGGAGGTAAGAAGACTTGTGGAATGGTGTAGCAAAGGAAACAAACATCTACTCCTGTGCTGTGATGCCAACGCACACAACA
The DNA here is from genome assembly GCA_910593695.2 of Ocypus olens. Classification (NCBI taxonomy): domain Eukaryota; kingdom Metazoa; phylum Arthropoda; class Insecta; order Coleoptera; family Staphylinidae; genus Ocypus; species Ocypus olens. Next base: position 17,332,194 of record OU343059.1, on the reverse strand, counting down.
CCGTGTGGGGCAGCACGGACACCAATATTAGAGGTAAGGATTTACTTGAATTTATTATCTCTAACAATCTAGACATTGTTAATAGAGGTAGCGAGCCTACCTTTGTGAATGCAATCAGACAGGAGGTACTAGATATCACCCTGGCTGATGCCTTCACAGTAAGTACAATTAAAAATTGGCGAGTTCTAGCAGAACCCTCCTTATCAGACCATCAACAGATTGGGTTTGATATTGAGGTCACTAAGGAAGCTGTTGTTGAGTGCAGGAATCCGAGGAACACAGACTGGGGCCTCTACAGAGAGTGCCTAGGTCTGGGAACCGAAGACTTATGCCTCGACATCCAAACTACAGGGGAGCTGGAAATAGCTGCGGCTCTCCTTAAGAATTGCATCTTAAAGGCATACGAATCCAGCTGTCTACTTAAGAGGAGATCTCCTGACAGAGATGTGTCCTGGTGGAATAAGGATTTAGACCGCCTGAAGACGCAAACCAGAAAAACCTTCAATAGTGCAAAGAAGACGGGCAACTGGGATGCCTACAGACAGGCACTATCAGAATACAACAAGGAGCTAAGGAAGTCGAAAAGGAAAACTTGGAGAGCTTTCTGTGAGGGAGTGAGCGACACAGCCCCGACAGCAAGACTCCAAAAGGTCCTATCGAAAGACCACTCCAATGGCATCGGTTTAATTAAAAAACCTGATGGGAGTCACGCAGAGAGCCTCAAAGAAAGTCTTAGTGTGCTCCTGAAGACACACTTTCCGGGCTCAACTCCTGCGGACTCACTCGCAACAACTGCTCAATCTACGGAAGGAAGCATATTCCTACCAACCAGAGAGAGCAAAAGAAAGGCTGGTAAACTAATTACTAGAGAAAAAATTGAATGGGCAGTCAAAAGCTTCAAACCCTTCAAAACACCAGGGCCAGATGGCATATTTCCTGCATTGCTGCAATACGGGCTAGACATACTAGCTCCATACCTGCAAGCAATATACAAAGCCAGCTTCACGCTGGGCTATATACCAATGGAATGGAAGGAGGCCAGGGCGATCTTCATCCCCAAAGCGGGCCGTAGGCCACCTGATGAGGCTAAGTCCTACCGCCCAATCAGCCTCACTTCTTTCCTCCTTAAAATTATGGAAAAAATCGTGGACAACGACATTAGGTGCGGCGCCCTAAAAGCGAACCCGCTACATAGGCAACCATTTGCCTATCAACCTGGCAAATCTACTGTAGATGCCTTGCATAGCCTTACAACAGGCATAGAGGCATCGCTTCAATACAAGGAGATTGCACTAGGCATTTTCGTGGATATTGAAGGGGCGTTCGATAATACGACCTTCAAAACCGTGGAAAAGGGAGCCATCAGGAAGGGCATTGATATACCCACTATCAGATGGATTAAAGCTGTACTTAAAAACCGCAAAATCACGACAGGTATAGGGAGTGAGTCTGAAACGATAACCACGGCGAAAGGGTGCCCGCAAGGCGGGGTTCTATCACCCCTGCTCTGGTGCATCGTGGTGGATGAGCTCCTCACGACCTTGGCAGATAAGGGCTACAGTACGCAAGGCTACGCCGACGACATTGCGGTTGTCATAAGGGGTAAATACGACAGCGTCGTATCGTCCCTTGCCCAAGAGGCCCTTAACACCATATCAAAATGGTGTCTGAGGGAGGGTTTCAATGTCAATCCGAACAAAACTGTGATTGTTCCTTTTACTTATCGCAGGAAACTTTCAATCAAAGCTCCCATAGTAAAAGGACAAGAAATTGCGCTTTCCGACCAAGTGAAATATTTAGGCTTAGTGCTTGATAGGAAGCTTAACTGGAACGCGCATCTGGAAAAAACGATAAGCAAAGCAACGGCGGCACTCTGGATAGGCCGCCGGCTCTTTGGTAGATCATGGGGACTCAAACCTAAAATGATACACTGGTTGTACATCATGGTGGTCAGACCCATTATCACATATGGCTCACTAATATGGTGGACCAAAACAAAACAAGCAACGGCACAAAAGAAGCTCCAAGCTCTTCAAAGACTGGCCTGTCTTGGTATCACGGGAGCTGCACGTAGCACTCCCTCTGCAGCAATGGAAGCTCTACTAGACCTACTTCCCCTGCATGAACAAATCAGAAAGGAAGGTCTAATGAGTGCACTGAGACTAAACTGGACCAGTACAGGCCACAGAACCGGGCACTCAGAAATTCTAGAACTCGTCACAACCGAGTTCCTACAAACACCATCGGACATAATGCCGATCAACTATGACTTCGAATCAAGATTTGATGTGACTATTGATAGTCGCCAAAACAGTCTGAAACGAGTCACAGAACTAAAACACAACTCTGTACTCTGGTACACAGATGCATCCAAGACAGAGGTGGGCACCGGCATAGGCATATATGGGCCTAAGCATAAGGAATCAGTTCCTCTCGGACATGGCCCTTCTGTCTTACAGGCTGAAATAATAGCCTTAGAAAGATGTGCTCAGGTGTGCACAAAAAAGGGCTACAAAGGGGCACGCATATATCTAATCACGGATAGCCAGGCTGCCCTAAAGAGCCTTAAAGCGTACAGCTTTAACTCCAAGACCACTTGGAACTGTAAACAGGCTCTGAACCAACTGGCAAAGGGCAACAAGCTCACCCTAATGTGGGTACCCGGCCACGCAAGCATAAAAGGCAATGAACATGCCGATATACTTGCTAAGGAAGGAGCCTCAACTACCATCATTGGACCAAAACCGACCTGTGGGCTATCGAAAGCACACAAAAAAGGCGTGATCCAAGAATGGAAAAAAAAGTGCAAAAAAGACCATTGGAAAAATGCACCAGGTCAAAGGCAATCCAAAATGTTTATTGACTTCTCGCCAAATAGAGCCAAACAGCTCTTACGCCTCACCAAAACCGAGATAAGACTAATCACCGGTCTCCTAACAGGACACTGCCCAGTGAAGTACCATCTCCACAATATGGGCGAAGTGGATAACACCACATGCAGATTATGTGAATCGGCTGAAGAAACGGCCGAACACATATTATGCGAGTGTGTAGCTCTAGCTACCACCAGGCAGGCCCTAACCGGAGGTATGGCGGTAACGCCAGAACGGATCAGGTCATTACCTCCCAGGAAATTAATTGACCTTGTCAGGGAAGTTGAATTTCTGGGAATCAAATAGCAGTAGGGTATTAGTACAAAAGATCTAAACAGGTCGCAGTGCTGTAAGGCTCTGCACAGCCAATCAACCCCGTCTAATCTAATCTAATCTAATCTACTGTTTGCGATGAATTAAGAAGAAATCCGCGACACATTAGAAATGCTATTCAAGGATTTTATAATCGACTTGGCTACTGCTTAGAACGTGAAGGTGGTCATTTTGAATATTTATTATAATTACTTACGATTTATCATTGTTTGTTTCATTGACCTCATTTTATTCGTAATAATTTTAAGCTTGCACTGTACTGTGACAGGTCGACGGGGCCGAGAGAAGAAGAAGAAGAAGCATTCACTGGCACCTTTGTGTACTTGGTTGCCTACATTGTCAATACATTGAAATGCGTTGATGTGATTATTATAACATAGAACATAGACATTAACAATCATATGTTCCGATTTAAAAAAAAAACCTGTATGTTTTTAACGGAATATTTGACGATGATGAGAATGATGCGTTCTTATATAAAACAGCAAATAAAATATTCCGATGTTATTTTTTTATTTGATTCACTGCAGAGATCTATCGATCGGAAGAAGTTTATTCAATAATTTTATATTCCATTTTCTAATACAAATACAAATTTCAATGCATAACGTAGTACGTTATTTATAGGTTGTACAGTACACGGGCAGGCCGTTGTGTGCAAAAGTGCAGAATGTCATATAACCTTTTCAGTCCCGTGTCACGTGTGCGGAAAAATTAAATATGAAATATTCGCAGCAAAATGGAAAGCCGCCAGCGTGGAATCGATATTTAAAACAACGTGTGTTTTCATTTTTATCTTTGATAAATTGTCGGGAAAATTGGACCGCCGCTGTTATAAATAACTCAAATGAGGCCGATTATTGCGAAATGCAGGAAAAAACGTTCAGTCAATCCAGGTTTTCTGCTACTGGTGTGTTTAATTTATTTGAAAATTCGGAAAAGGGTACTGCTATTGTATATTCGTAAAAGTTTATATTTTATTGACCAATATTAATATGGAAGCAGGTAATAATAAAACAATATTCACATTGTATGTGCATCGAATGCTCGTTTGCGGTCTAATAATTGTGTTTTACATTATAATAGCCTTTTTTCTTCATTATAATAGTTATAAAAATATTTTCATATTCATATTTTAGCATTAAATTGACTGATATCGGAAAATACTAATATAATTTTTTCGTAAAAAATCTCACCTTCGATTATGAAAATAAATATACTTTTTGGAAAGGTCGCAAAATTTATTAATTCCAGGTTGAAACTATTTTTTTTAGCGGAAAATTGAAATTACTACAGTATTTTTTCCAAAAAAACTCATATTTGCGGAATTTTCTTTGCAACATATTTTTTTCAGGGGCCGCGGTGGCCTAGTGGGTAGCGTTCCTGCTTCTGCACCTCGTGGTCATGGGTTCGAATCGTATCCGTGCGGTCACTTTCTCTGAATGAAAAATCGCCGTATGGGTCCATGGATGTTTAAGTGGTTGTCCTTTCATATCTATATATGAAGATTATTATAAACAATCGGTTGTGGCAGAATGCCCTAGATGGCTACGCCAATTCCCACTATCATCCGCACTTCCTTAACCCGAATTCCCTTCAACCATCCTTCCTTAAAAAAACAATAGTATATTGTTCAACGAGCATATAATGATGGCTATTAATCACGAGAACGATGTTTGCGGAACGAACCGTATGTGAGTGGAGCAAATCGTTTGAGTGATTAATAGCCATTATATGAGAGTTGTACACTATACTGTTCACGAAAATTAAAATTAAAATCAAAATTAAAATCAAAATCACAATAAAAAAAACAAAATCAAAATCAAAATTAAAATCGAAATTAAAGTTGTGGTTACAATTACAATAAAAAAAAATAAAATCAGTATTAAAGAAGGTAAACAAAATATTATCATAAATCGCGTTCTGTGAATTAAAGCGCGAATTAGCATGTTTAATAACCATATTAAACACGCAAATGCGTGTTTAATAAGCATTTTAAACACGCAAATGCGTGTTTAAGAAATTAAGTGTTAAATGTCCCCCATTATTGCTGCCCATACAATTAAATAATGCGCACATTATAACATTTTAGTGAACAAAATATTTTTTCACCTGTAAAATTACAGGTTTCGAAAACTATTCACATATTCTTGTAACTAGAGGTTCAATACGTATCCCAGATTGCTTTTTTTTATTTTTGTAAATTTAACATTAATTGACCGAAGTTCGTACGTCATTTTTCGGAGAAGTGACTATTAAAGGTTAAAACATCTAAAAAAATCCAAATCAATGTTTGACCAAAATGCCAAATGGAGTGATTTTTTTCAAGGTCATTGAAGGTCAATTAGGGCAATATTTTTTTACATTAGGAAATGTTTTTTTTTGCCTCCGTGTTTTTAGCTGGTGAAACATTTTATTTGGTTATGTGATTGCTAGAGATGGGCAAAACTGCTACTTTTGAATCACGTTGCTACCTGTGATTGCTACTTTCTAATATCAGTGATTTTAAACTGTGACTGTGATCACATCGCAGAAAAAAATATAAAACACGCAGGAAAAATTCCATAAAAAATCATCCTCAATGGCCGAAGTATCGCTTATTCAAAATCAATTTGTTTTTTTTGCAAATTCAACAATTTTCAATAGAGATGTGGAATTTTGAAAATGTTCGTTTTAATGTTTTGAGCACTTTAACAAAAACATCGCAGAAAAAAACATAAAACATGCAGGAAAAATTATATAAAAAATCATCCACAATAACCGAAGTATCGCTTATTCAAAATCAATTTGGTTTTTGTAAATTTAATAATTTTTATTAGAGATACGGATTTTTGGAAATTTTTGATTTATTTTGTGAGCACCTGAACAAAAACATCGCAGAAAAAAATATAAATCATGAAGGAAAAATTCCATTAAAAATCATCCTCAATGGCCGAAGTAACGCTTATTCTACATCAATTTGGTTTTTGTAAATTCAACAATTTTCAATAGATATATGGATTTTTGAAGATTTTCGTTTTAATTTTTTGAGCACCTGAACAAGGAGGAGCATTTGGAGATTTTCGCAGTTTGGTGAATTGTTTGAATTTTTTTTCAGTGCATGAAGTTTGCCATTTCAAAATTGGTTTCGTTGTATTATTTCAAAATGTATGTTCAGATATTCGCACTGAATCATAAATTTAAATTAATTTTGAGTCATTTTGGGTTTACCATTTGTAGCAATAATTTTTTATATTTGTTTTTCAGTTGATGAAAATCGTAATTTGAACATTAATGTAAGAGTAAATGGGAGTATACAGTATTGAATATAAAATAATATTTAGAAATGATATTCTGTTGTGTCTTCCTACAATCATGTTTTAAGTAACAGTCGCAGTTTAAGTAACAATCACTGTTTGGGTAATAGTTGTGATTTTAAGGAGCAATCACAGTTTAAGTCGCAGTTTAAATAGCAGTGATTTTAAGTAGGAGTGGTTTAAAGTAGCGGTGATTTTAAGTAACAGTGGATTTTAAGTAGTGGTAATTTTAAGTAGCAGTGATTTTAAGTAGCGGTGATTTTAAGTAGCAGTGATTTTAAGTAGCAGTGAAATTCGACTATTAGTAACAGTTACTACCAGTGATTTTTCAATACTAGTGAAAAATCACAGGTACGTGAAATTTCGTCCATCCCTAGTGATTGCCATAAATAAATACTATGTACGTGAATTTTTTCATCTTCAAATGTCTGGAGCGACATCTTTAAAAAATCCAAACGTCTCATGTTTTTTCGAGATTTTGACATTTTTTATCTATCAACAATTAATCAGCAAAACTTCGTGAAATTATTGTAAAATTATTAAAAAGAAAATTAAGATTAAAATTTTTAAAATTATTTTATTATTTAGTGTTTTATTTTTTTCTGTCATAATAATTTGTTTAGCTTTATAACCCCATTTTTGCAAGATATGACCTTGAAATCCCCTAAAAAAAATATGATTTTATTTTCTTTAACCGTCAAAGAATTATTTTCAAAATCTCAAAAAATTCATATAAACTTTGCAAGCTGTACACTTGGACGAAACCAAACCAATATTTTTCTTATCACAAAAATGAATTTTAATTGTGTGTTGACTTATTAAGTAATAACTTTATATACAAAAAAACGTGAAAAAAATTGATTTAAATTGGTAAATTTTGAGGGAAATTAACAGCACATTAGAATCAAATAAAAAGTAAGAGTTATTATATACAGGGTGTCCCAACCGTCCGTTCACGGAAGATTGTGCTCACACTAAAACCTTTCCGAAAAATATGTTGCTAGATTATCATAGATCTGGTCTGAAAAATATGTTCATGTATACAGGGTGTTCCATTTTTGAATTACACAAGAAAGTTATATATTTTTTTTTAATGGAACACCCAGTATTTTGTTCAATATTTAGATAGACCACTTCAAAGGCAACAAATTAAAATAAGATAGTAAGATGTTTAAATCGTCAATTGTTTAGTTATTTACTCTTATATTTGAAAACAGATGCAAGTTTTAAAGAGTCACACCTCCGACATTTTTAAAGAATAATTTTTTTATTCGGTTGGAAAAAAAGGACCTTTATTGGCATAAAAATAAAATACATCTTCTATAATTAACTTCATTTCCTTCTCCTCTCCTTTTCCCACCCCAACCTCGCCAGTGTCTTCACCCCGGTTCCGTCCTCTCTCATCCATTCGTTCACTCTTTTCCCCCCTCCCGCCCATTCCTCACACACACCCTCGCACTCCTCTGCCAAATTATTCGGTTGGAAAATGTTGTATTACTTCAGCTTTTAATGAGTTGTCATTTTGTAACGATGTAGTGATCTATTTATACAGGATGTTTCAAAACGCAAAATTTACATTTTCTCAATTTTCTTAAAGGGGCACCCCATACAGTGCGCGCCTAAAGTATGGAATATATTCAGTAAAACCGAAATAAAATATTTTTTGAAAAAATCCTGGAACAGGTCGATTTTCTTTTAAAAAAATATTTTCAGTCGTCATTTGTTTTTGAGTTATGACGTCCGCCATTTTGTTTTTAAATGGCAACCCGATATTTTTGTTCTTGATTTTGAGAGATCTTTTCATTGTCGAACTGGCAGTATAAAAATATTGGCATCTTATATAAGAAATTTTTCAAGTAAATGACAATTGAAGATGAAAACTTGATATTTAGAGTTTTTGCAAAATGGCCTTGTACCAGCGCTTTTTTTCCAAACAAAAATTATCTTGACCTTCCATATAATCATATAATACGATATGGTTTCAACAAGACGGCGCACCCCTGCACTAGGCGCGTTTATTAACAATTGCTTTACGAATAGGTGGATTGGGAGATGATGACCGATAGAATGCAAGAGAGATGAATGCGCAGAATTAGCCTGGAAAATATTCAAAATGTTTAAACTAAAGAAAGTTAAGGGTATTTCCGGTGAAACCGGAAGTACAGTAGTAACAAAAAATATGGCATCAGATGCGTTATGTGTCATTATACTTGCCTGCAAAGTTTCATAAATTTAGCCCTTTTTGTTTTAAAGATATTTACTTGGTTCCATACTTTATCCCAACCCTGTATGTATGTGTCTAAACATAAACTTGTTCACATGACAATGTATCAGGGAAACAAACATTTCTGTGAAGATAAAAACAAATAGACATAAAATGTTTTAGCGTTTACGTCCCCGGAAATACTTCGGTCGGCACCAGGAGAATATATGAGATGCTGCGGACTTTGAAATTGAACGAAGGACGTCACATATCCCGAGGGAATAAAAAAAAGGTAACACTAAATATATTGCGCGAAGGATTTGCAACAGATTGTCCTGGATTGTATAGATATGAGCCACCTAAGCCAATATAAAAGTTACCATATCTTAAAAGTAAATGAAATAAATATTATACAACAAAAAAATACAATATTCCTGATTACATCATTTACATTAGACATTATAGATCGCCATTTATTATTAATTAAATTAAACTAAGTTGTATGCAGGTGTAATTAAAATATCATTAACGCAAACGAATGGCTGAAAAGATCGTGTTTTAATTTATTGATCAATTTATATAATCATTGTATCGGGTAAATTATATACAGTAATCAAATCAGATCTAAGGTACTGAAATGTAATATACCACTGCTTACCCAATTGTGTCGGGACACTTGATTTATGGCTAAACGTTTTTTTTTTTATTGCTTTTAAAAGAAATTTGTATAGTTGTTGTATTTATTTTATGGTTTTGTTTATTCTATTCAGTCACTTACTGTTATTTTCAGCAGCTGCCCTATTTTAGTTATGCAATGTTATAGGGTTTGGTGGATGTGCGAATTGTTTTTTTTTAATATTAACACCGACCGAAAGTTAGCCATGAATTTTCCATTTTCTGTTCTCCCGGCGCTTGCACCAAAAGTGTGATGCGAATTTTTAATATTGTTTTTGTAGTGCCTCTCTGTAAGTATAATTAACAAATACAAATATATTAAAAATATATGTAAAGAGAGGCATTGCAGAAATTCAATTTTTTTTACCGTCATATGCCAGCCAGGATTTCTGTTTGATATAAAAAAATATATTTCTAAACATTTTCAAGGTATTTTGACAGTTTGTATTTGCCAAATATACTTGCACAAAGGCACTGCACAAATGAAATAAAACAATTTTAGCGCTCTTTTGGATTTATGTTTTATAAATGAGCTGTTCGCTATAAAAGAAAAATATTTCCAAACATTTTCACGATTTTTTAACAGGTTGTATCAGTCAAATATGCTTGCTGAAAGGCATTGCATAAATAAAATCAAAAATGTTTAGCGCCCTTTTCGACTTATGATTTTTTAAGTGCCAGCCACGGATCAATGAGCTGGTCGATGTAAAAAAATATTTCCAAATATTTTCACGGTTTTTTGACAGTTTATATCTGTTAAATATACTTGCTGAAAGGCATTGCAAAACTGGAATCAAAAATGTTTAGCGCCCTTTTGGACTTATGATTTTTTAAGTGCAAGCCACTGATCAATGAGCTGGTCGATGTAAAAAAAATATATTTACAAACATTTTCACGATTTTTTGAGTACTTGAGTAGTGGATTCAGATTTAATCACTAGTGAATAAAAAAATTGATCACTAGCGATTAAGAACACAACTTTAGTTGCAACTAACTGCTCTAATGAGACCTTTTTAAAAAATATTATTAAATATTAACTCCGACCGAAAGTTAGCCATGAATTTCCGCATTTTCCATTCTCCCGGCGCATTCACCAAAAGTGTCACGCGATTAACAATTACAAACTATTAAAAATATACTTAAGGAAAGACATTGCAAAAATAATTTATTTTTTCTAACGTCCATTAGGACTCATATGCTAGCCACGGGTTTCTATTCAATATTAAAAAAAAAAAAACATTTCTAAATATTTTCAAGGTATTTTGACAGTTTGTATTTACCAAATATACTTGCACAAATGCACTGCATAAATAAAATAAAACAATTTTAGTGCTCTTTTGGACTTATGTTTTATTTTAAGTACCAGTCACGAATAAATGAGCTGTTCGATATAAAAGAAAAATATTTCCACGGTTTTTTAACAGTTTTTATCTGTCGAATATATTTGCTGAAAGGAAAATGTTTCGCGTCCTTTTGGATTTATGATTTTTTAAGTGTCAGCACGGATCAATGAGCTGCTGCTCGATATAAAAAATATATATTTCCAAACATTTTCACGATTTTTTGAGTATTTGTTGCTGCAGAATTTTAATCAGCATAGCAAAGAGAAAGCGTTAAGTTTCCCCACCTCAGCTATTGGATATATAAGCACATACCATCTTAAGCTCAGTATCACTTGTCACAGCAACTCAAACAAGACATGAGATCACTACAGGTAATCCTAATTAAATAAAAAAAATATATTTTAAAAAAATTCGCAATAAAAAAATAATATTATTTTTACAAATATTTTTCTGACAAAAAACTAAACTAAGAATAGTTACTTGAAATTAACCTTAATAATTTGGGTTTCTTTACTTGGTTACATGGGGTAACTGGATTCAGATTTAATCACTAGTGAATAAAAAAATTGATCACTAGCGATTAAGAACACAACTTTAGCTGCAACTAACTGCTCTCATAAGACCTTTTTTTTAATATTATCAAATATTAACACAGACCGAAAGTTGGCCATGAATTTTCAATTTTCTATTCTCCCGGCGCGTCCACCAAAAGTATGATGCGAATTTTTAATTTTGTTTTTGTAGTGCCTATCTGTAAGTATAATTAATAAATACAAATATATTAAAAATATACGTAAAGAAAGGTATTGCAAAAATTAAATTAAATTTTTTACCGTCCATTAGGAGTTATATGCCAGCCCGGATTTCTGTTTAATATATAAAAAAAAAAACATTTCTAAACATTTTCAAGGTATTTTGACAGTTTGTATTTGCCGAATATACTTGCACAAAGGCACTGCATAAATAAAATAAAACTATTTTAGCGCTCTTTTGGACTTATTTTTTATTTTAAGTACCAGTCACGGATAAATGAGCTGTTCGATATAAAAAAAAATCCAAATATTTTCACGATTATATTTTATATATTATACCTGAACTGGTCGAGTTCCAGACGACTTTTATACACCACGATATATTTGTTTATATAATCATCAAATATATATTTGGCGGAACATTACCACTAATGTACTTTACCGACATCCCGCCCAATTCAAATATTGTCGTTATTGTTCGACTCATATTTTAAGCGAAAAACGAAGACAAATAAAGTTCCTATATGTATTCTAACATTTGTATATGCTATGATAATGTATTTTATCCTAAAAATGTTATGTACGACTTATATTTTGTCAATTACTCCTGTAAGTATATTTTTATTACCAAGTTATGAAAAACAAAATTTGCTTAATTTGAGTTTTCGCGCGAACAAGTGAACATACTAACACGCGGTTAAGGGGATAATGAAGGTCATTAATATGGCTACTTATGCTATTTGGCCCCTTTTTGTAAGCGCACAAAAAAGTTGTCAAGAAAATTTTTATTCTTGAAAAACTAATTTTTTTCACGTTTTTCTGCTGTTTGCACCGAATTTTTGGAGTTCCATGACCCGTAAAAAATCTGGAAAAAATGCCGTTTTCTAGTTTTGGGTGTAATCAAATTAAATCAATTAAATCCGATCACACAACTGACCGGAAAAAAATACACAAAATTTTACAGTGGAATAATTTAAAAAAAGAAACGCGATTTTTACCACATTTTTGATAGAAGTCGAATATGACAATTAATAAGCATGCAAATCTCATTTTTTAAATATTCAAAAACACTTGCGACTCAAATTGCGCGGGGGCCGCCACACCCATCTTATCCCGCTACCCCCTTTATTTCTGTAATACAAATCAGGAAGTTGGATCGTTGTTGAATTTTATATATCTGAAACAACGTTATCCTTAAGAATGTGAGCTCGGGGGCAGAGGAAATAACCCTCATTCAAGTGATCCAACGTTACGGTCTTGGATGAATAAAATATAATCATTGCGAAAACAGGGAACACAATAATGCTTCACTTCCTCACATATTCACGTTTGAATTTTATCATCCTCTATAAAATATAATATAAACTGTGATAGCATTTGATGTTTTATACCACCACTTAAAATGCACACAAGTATATTTTCATTTTCATTTAATTATAAACAATTAAATATTTATCATATGTACAATGCTTTTAAGCTATCCACTATCTAAGTTTAAATCAAATCAAATATCTTCATACATATTTAACATTGATATAAAGATACATAATAAGAAAAATGTAATGGTTAAAAAGATACGTTCATTACTCCATTTGTAAATTAATTAATTTAAATTATATGATTAATTTCTTATGTGAACTTATACATATACATATTTATTCATGCATTAGTTAATTACGACTGTAGAAGCATTTGTATCCCTTTTTAAGATATGCACAAAGAGCTCCATTAGTATTAGTACATTCCCATTGTTTCCAACTCCTATACAAACTCGGCGTTAACTAATCTCTTCGCGTTGTTCACTGTTAATCCGCAAAGGATTCTTCCAGATCAATGTGCTGCTTTCACCCTCTTCAACTTTCGCTTCTAGCTTCCTCTCAACGCAATTCCACGTAAGGAAATTATATCTTTCATTGTTGAACTTTGCACAATAATAATTAGTTACATTCATGCAAATGCGAATCTAGCTAAAATAATAATCCTTAGACTAATAAATATATTAATTAATAATAAGAAACGTTTATTGTACCTAATACATACATACTAACTACAATAGCCATCGACCGAAGTCCTTCAGCCATATACGAGGGTTAAAAAAAAGTTGCCATAACTTATGGCCCAACCCTCTTATTAACTATTTATTTGTGGAAAATTATAACTCAAATTGGATTCCTTACCTTAGACTAAAATTCAAGAAAAATGATGGCCTATCATGTGTCTATGACATACTATTCTGTACTGTAGTGATTCAGACCAGAAATAAATTAGCATTTATTTAAATTATTCTGTATAATTTTTAGTATAAAATATTACGAATCCAAACAAATCAAATTAAGGACGAAATTAAAATAAAATATAATTTTACATTAAATTAAGAAAGTGGCGCTTTACCGCTTATTGCGTTTTCAATGAGGGACGTTTGAGAGGAATATATAATAAGGAAATTGGAAGTTGTGCTGAGGAATACTTTAAAGGAAATCCTATTTATCGTTGAATACTTGGGAATTGAAAATGGCGAGGAGTTAAGAGAGTTTGCGTTGAACATTTATTTTTATTTTATCTTTTCCGTAAGCAACTTTTTTATTGATTATTATCGGATGCTTTCTTGAAAACCAATTAATTTAAGTTTTAGGTTAGATAAAATTAATAATTTATAAAATAGTGAATTAACCCATAAAAGGCAATAATAGGGTTACCATTCCTGGATGTAAAATTTAATATTGGTAACTTTTTCAAATTTCGTGAATAAATGTTCTTATGATTCAACTGAAATAAATGATGATGATGATGATGGTTTGTGGAGGGCGACCAAATGGTCGCAGCACTTAGACCATTCGTTGGTCCTTTATGCCACCTACTAAACCCTACTCCTCAAGCCAACCTAAACTAGCAAAAGACCATGTTCAAATTAATGTCGAAATTTGACCTAACTTCAACAAGCGTTAAGAAAAAAAGACTAAATTTGTCTTAAACCCTTAAGCCCCTAGAAAAATGTAAAATTTGAGTTAAATTAAGAGACTTTGTGTCCAAATTAATGTCAAAATTTGACCTAAAGTCTAAAAACATCAAGAAAAAAAAGACTAATTTTAACTTGGAGACGTTAAGCCTCTAGAAAAATGTCAAATTTGGGTAGAGGTAAATGACTTTATGTGCAAATGAATGTCCAAATTTGACTTAAAGTCGATACGCGTCAAAAAAGACGTTAAGCCTCTAGAAAACATGTCAAATTTAAATAAAGTGAAAAGACTTTATGTGCAAATTACTGTCGAAATTTGACTTAAAATTGAGAAAACAAGACTCATTTAGACTTAAACCCTTAAGCCTCTAGAAAAATGTCAAATTTGGGTAGAATTAAGAGACTTTATGTGCAAATTAATGTCGAAATTTGACTTAAGGTCAACAAACCCCGAGAAAAACGACTAATTTTGACCTTAAAGTCGTTAAGTTTCTAGAAACAATGTCAAATTTAATTCAAGTTAAAAGACTTTATGAGAAAATAATGTCGACATCTGACTTGACGTTAAGAAAAAAAATACTAATTTTTACTTAAGGCCATTAAGCCTCTAGAAAAAACAAACAAATTTAATTCAAGTTAAAAGACTCAATGACAAATTAATGACAAGTATCAAAAGTTAGACTGATTTTGACTTAAACTCGTTAAGCCTTTGGAAAAAATTTCAAATTTACTTAAAGTTAAAAAACTTTATGACAACTGAATGTTGAAATTTGACTTAAACCCTTAAGCCCCTAGAAAAATGTCAAATTTGAGTTAAATTAAGAGACTTTGTGTCCAAATTAATGTCAAAATTTGACCTAAAGTCTAAAAACATCAAGAAAAAAAAGACTAATTTTAACTTGGAGACGTTAAGCCTCTAGAAAAATGTCAAATTTGGGTAGAGGTAAATGACTTTATGTGCAAATGAATGTCCAAATTTTACTTAAAGTCGATAGGCGTCAAATAAGACGTTAAGTCTCTAGAAAACATGTTAAATTTAATTAAAGTGAAAAGACTTTATGTGCAAATTTCACTTAAAATTGAGAAAACAAGACTCATTTTGACTTAAACCCTTAAGCCTCTAGATAAATGCCAAATTTGGGTAGAATTAAGAGAGTTTATGTGCAAATTAATGTCGAAATTTGACTTAAAGTCAACAAACCCCGGCAAAAACGACTAATTTTGACCTTAAAGTCGTTTCTAGAAACAATGACAAATTTAATTCAAGTTAAAAGACTTTATGAGAAAATAATGTCGACATCTGACTTGACGTTAAGAACAAAATACTAATTTTGACTTAAGGCCATTAAGCCTCTAGAAAAAATGGCAAATTGAATTCAACTTAATGACAAATTAATGACAAGCATCAAAAGTTAAACTGATTTTGACTTAAACTCGTTAAGCCTTTGGAAAAAATTTCAAATTTACTTAAAGTTCAAAGACTTTATGACAACAGAATGTTGAAATTTGACTTAAAGTCGACAAGTATTAAGAAAAAAGTCTAATTCTGGCCTCTACAAAATATGTCACATTGAATTAACGTTAAAACACAAAGTAATGTCGAAATTTGACTTAAAGTCGATGAACGTTAAAAAAATGACTTAAATCTTTAACCCTCTAGAAAAAATGTCAAATTTAATCAAAGTTAAACTACTTTATGTTATGTAATTAATGTTAATGTGTTATGTAATTAATTAATGTAAATTTGACTTAAAGTCAACAAGCGTTAAGAAACAAAGACTAATTTTGACTTGAACCCATTAAGCCTCAAAAAAATGCCAAATTTAAATAAATTTAAAAGACTTAAAATTTGACTGAAAGTGACAAGCGTCAAAAAAAGACTAATTTTGACTTAAAGCCGTTAAGACCCTAGAAAAAATATTGACTTTAATTAAACGTTTTCATATTTTCATGTAAAATTACAAATGTAAAACTTTAAGTCAAAATTTACAAAAAAATCAATTAATAAATGTCAAAATTTGACTGAAAATGACAAGCGTAAAAAAAAGACTAATTTTGACTTAAAGCCGTTAAGACCCTAGAAAAAATATTGGCTTTAATTAAACGTTTTCACATTTTCATGTAAAATTACAAATGTAAAACTTTAAGTCAAAACTTAAAAAAATTCAATTAATAAATGTCAAAATTTGACTGAAAATGACAAGCGTCAAAGAAAAAGACTAATTTCGACTTAAAGCCGTTAAGACCCTAGAAAAAATGTTTACTTTAATTAAACGTTTTCACATTTTCATGTAAAATTACAAATGTAAAACTTTAAGTCAAAATTTAAAAAAAATTCAATTAATAAATGTCAAAATTTGACTGAAAATGACAAGCGTCAAAAAAAGACTAATTTTGACTTAAAGCCGTTAAGACCCTAGAAAAAATATTGACTTTCATTAAACGTTTTCACATTTTCATGTAAATTTACAAATGTAAAACTTTAAGTCAAAATTTACAAAAAATTCAATTAAATGTAAAAATTTGACTGAAAATGATAAGCGTCAAAGAAAAAGACTCATTTTGACTTAAAGCCGTTAAGACCCTAGAAAAAATGTTTACTTTCATTAAACGTTTTCACATTTTCATGTAAAATTACAGATTACTTTAAGTCAAAATTTAAAAAAAATTGAATTAATAAATGTAAAAATTTGACTGAAAATGACAAGCGTCAAAAAAAGACTAATTTTGACTTAAAGCCGTTAAGACCCTAGAAAAAATATTTACTTTAATTAAACGTTTTCACATTTTCATGTAAAATTACAAATGTAAAACTTTAAGTCAAAATTTACAAAAAATTCAATTAAATGTAAAAATTTGACTGAAAATGACAAGCGTCAAAGAAAAAGACTAATTTTGACTTAAAGCCGTTAAGACCCTAGAAAAAATGTTTACTTTCATTAAACGTTTTCACATTTTCATGTAAATTTACAAATGTAAAACTTTAAGTCAAAATTTACAAAAAATTCAATTCAATGTAAAAATTTGACTGAAAATGACAAGCGTCAAAGAAAAAGACTAATTTTGACTTAAAGCCGTTAAGACCCTAGAAAAAATGTTTACTTTCATTAAACGTTTTCACATTTTCATGTAAATTTACAAATGTAAAACTTTAAGTCAAAATTTACAAAAAATTCAATTCAATGTAAAAATTTGACTGAAAATGACAAGCGTCAAAGAAAAAGACTAATTTTGACTTAAAGCCGTTAAGACCCTAGAAAAAATATTTACTTTAATTAAACGTTTTCACATTTTCATGTAAATTTACAAATGTAAAACTTTAAGTCAAAATTTACAAAAAATTCAATTAAATGTAAAAATTTGACTGAAAATGACAAGCGTCAAAGAAAAAGACTAATTTTGACTTAAAGCCGTTAAGACCCTAGAAAAAATGTTTACTTTAATTAAACGTTTTCACATTTTCATGTAAATTTACAAATGTAAAACTTTAAGTCAAAATTTAAAAAAAATTCAATTAATAAATGTAAAAATTTGACTGAAAATGACAAGCGTCAAAAAAAGACTAATTTTGACTTAAAGCCGTTAAGACCCTAGAAAAAATATTTACTTTAATTAAACGTTTTCACATTTTCATGTAAAATTACAAATGTAAAACTTTAAGTCAAAATTTAAAAAAAATTCACGAGAACCGCATGAAATTTCCGCAAAAAACTTCAAGCGGTTCACAATAGGAACTCTATTTGCACGAAGTTACCGCGGAAGTTATCTACAGAAACTTCATACGGTTCATACCAGGAACCGCATGAAGCTCGTGCAGATAGTGGAGTGAACCGCATGAAATTTTCGCAATTAACTTCATGCGTATATCTTGGTTTCCGCAGGTGACTTCATGCGGTTCCACCGGAGCGCTTCTACAGGTAGGAATACGCGTCTGCTTTTCACTTTTGAAAAAAAAAGCCAAGTACATATTAAAGAGCAGAGGAACCGCGGTTCCTCTTATCCGAACCGGTTCCTGAACACTCTTTTCTAAGAACCGGTTCATTGAACCGGTTCCTGAACTGTTTGCCCATCTCTATACAGTAGACACATGCAAAAAAATAATAGTAAATATTTAATGCCCACTTCCCGTAGCTTTTCAGTTCTTCATATTGTCAAGTATAAAATACAAAAACGTTAAAATATATTGCAGTTGTGGCCACACTATGAGTACCCATATTCTATATTTTTTTAATTAATTGAAAGTCTGGAACTCATTTCTGACAATCTGGTTTATAACTGTAGAAAAGATCCGTGAACCGCTCCAAGGAACCGGTTCACTGGAGTGAGTGAACCGGTTCGGAACCGTTCTCGACAGTGAACCGTTTTTCCCATCTATACTACTGTAAGCCCAATTATTTATTATAATTAAATCTGACAAATACTAAATAGTTGTTCTGACATCCACAGAAAATCCTAAATATTTCTGAGGCACATACGATTGTGATAGTGAGTAATTGGTAATACTCTAGAGCAGGGGTCTCCAAACTACGGCCCGCGGGCTAAATGCGGCCCGCGACCTCAACGAATCCGGCCCACGACAAGCAATTACATTTTTCGTAAATGTCACATTTTAAAATTCTACAACGATTTTTTGTTATAGGTTTTGAAATTAGTTATAAAATTGACTATACCTTGGCCCACTAGGTTATGAAGAATTATATATATGGCCCGCGATGGAAAAAGTTTGGAGACCCCTGCTCTAGAGATCCTCGGAATTCCCAATTCAAACGGTCGCTTGGCACTAGAAACCGTCAATCTTGCGTAACAAAATTATCGAGTCGGTTCTACGTAATTAGCGCAGTCGGTAGGATTACACAACCCTTGGCTGCATTGTAAGGGCCACCACACACGCTTGATTTCAGAAATGAACAAATTATAAAGTTTTTTTTTCGAAATCCCATTAATTTTGAATAAATTGACTATTAAAAATGTATTTTTTTTTCTTCGTCAGTTATAAAATGTACAGTTTTTTTATAATTCGGATTCATAAAATATGTGATTTTTGAACCCTACAAAAAGCGTGAAAAAAGTGCCATAACGGTTCATTTTTTCAAGCTTTTGCGCCGCAGCGGTTCATTTTTTAACGCTACTACAAAATTGTTTGCGCAAAGTGTGTCATGAACGCGTTGCAACACGCCGCGATTTCCACCAATAAACGTCAAACATTCGTTTCCGATCAAGAAAACTTGATGATTATTATTTTCTTCATTTAAAAAAAGTATTACTACTTATAAAAAATGGTTAGGGTTTTATCGAATTTATTTAAAGTTACGGACGTAGAAAAAACTTTGTATGAAACTCGAGAGTAAAGTAACTTTTTTTCACTTGTAGGAATTGCCTATCTTTCCTACTCGTGAAAAAAGTACTACTTTACTCACTTGTTGCATAAATAACACCGCAATTATTTTCATAATAAAACTATCCATAAGATAAATGTTCCGCAATTATTCAATTCAATTTGCAATTGAAAGTATAACTGATAAGAGTTTGCTCGTTTTAAAATAGCACACAACCTTTAATATTTTAATATGTATCAAAAATTTCAAACTTCAATTTAAATTTTCCTATCTTGTGTAAACCCGGTAAATACTTTCCTCCTCCGCAATTTTAAGCAAAATTTAGAATCGTATTCCATGTAATCTCCTACAGAGAAAGTTAATATTTACTCAGCGAGGATGTTTAGTTGAACATGGCACGTCGGTCTCTGGAGAGAAATTTATACACACATTAAGATTTCAGTGCGTTTGTATACACGTTTAACTAAAATGAATATTTCATGCAGGGAAAGGGTAAAATGAGGGCAATCATTCTTCTCTCAGACCGCTGCTATTTACAGCTTTCAAAGCAGCACTAATATGTGTGCGTTCAGGTGATTAATGCCGAAACATATGTGGAATAGGTGATTTATGAACATTTTAGCTGAATCGATTTTATTATACTTTGAATGGATTAAATTATTCTTTGTTGATACCAAACTCAGGTTGTTTACTTCGTGATTGTAATTTCAGCGTTTACAAAGTTCACGATATTAGATGTTTGCTTACATCTAAGGAAGCTAATGATAATTGATTGTATATGAATGGGAATTCACCATATTAAACGAGTGTTTGAATTTGTTGAAATATAAGGTGATCGATATTGTTTTAAATAGACAAAATCTTTTTTTGAGCTGAATACAAAAAACATTTCCAGACGTCTTGTCTTCAACAGGTCTTGGCAGTTAAGGTTTAACGTAGATGACTCTGTGCAATCATGCGTCTTTACTTCCATCTAATTGATAGGACGAAATGGTGCGGAAACACAACACTCGAAAGGGTGTAATTCCGAAATGTATTTTAAAATTAAATCCTGAAAATGTATCATAACACGGCGCGCACTAAAACTTCCAAAAAAGAAGCACACGTTCTTTGCGACGGCGACCTGCAAACTGAGTTGATATCAACAGGTCCGAAATGGGAGTAAAAAAACGAATCTTTAGATTATCTTCAGCCACCTTGTAGGGCATTAAAGATTTAGAAAGTTACAAACACTGCTAATTATTTGCAATTGATGGACCGCGTGACCAAAGGAACTACTTTCGTAGCTAGCAAGCAGATGGGTCGAACGTTTGCTTTCGTTACTGTCCCTGATGCTTATATGGTATTAGAAAAAAATATTTCGTAATTAAATTTATATACTGCAGACAAGAAAACTTATTGCATTAATAAAACATGGCATGTGTCGGAGAGAAGGTCTCACATTGAGGCGCTCTGGAGAAAACAATAATAAAAGAAGCAATGTCCATTAAGAGAATATATTGTGGTTATAAAAAGGTTAGAGTGGATTAAATTAAATAAGTCAGTTCACGTGCAGGATCCGACAAATAAATCATACAATGGAATTTGCTTCTGCGTGACTTTCCCCTGGCTAATATTAGTCACATATTTATTAGTATAGCAGACCTGTATCGCTTACACAAACACGGCAATATATTTTTATGTTTTTCAAGAACATCGCAGAGTAACGAGTAACTCCTAAGGAAAAGAAATAGGAAACATCATGTGATGCACGGGAGCAGCAGTCCGGCAATAAAACCAAATATTTATAAAACGCCCTATGATCCCTAAAGAAAAAAGTAATTCTAGTTCATATTTTATTCATCATCTTCTGGGACATTTTCTATGAGAACCTGGAGTATAGTAAAAAAAGATCGAAATTTTACAGTATTTATTCTTCGACCTTAAATATTTAAACGTGTGAGGTTTCTAAATTTTCTATTTTCTAATCATTGATCGCTTGTTTGTATCTCTCGTGATGGCTTATATCTGTGCAACGGAATTATTAACTCTATAGGCGGCTGTGCTGTAATTACGTTTGGTCGGATCGGTATTATTGTTTCAGGATGGGTTTCATCAGAAAACAATTATTGTCTGCGACAATATTTCCGCTCGGATCAAAATGATATGACATAATTGATATCGGAATTACGAGTTGGCGGTAAACAAATTCCCTAGTCTATAAGAAATTATAGTGAACTAGGGAGCTTTAATTGTTCACAATTTATTACACTGGTGTAAAAAAATTAAACACTTGAAATTCGTGCAATTTCAAACCGCCTTACCGCCGTATTTTCAATCGATTTTGATGAATCTTTGAGGGCGAAAAACTTTAAAATGTCTTCTTTAAAGTCATGCATGAGAACTTAAGCGCAACCCTTTCCGCCCCCCTCTAGCACACGTGTAAAAAAAATATTTTTTCTATGGAGTTGGAAAAATTTTGTCGACTCGATCCACCATAAAAACATTAAAATTTAATCAATTCCCTATGCAGGACTCGAAGATCGAAGTTCCTGCGACGATTTGGCACCAAGTTATGGGTGTTTGAAATAACAGTGCATTTTGAGGTTTTTCGCACATAAGGGAATTTTCAATCAAATTTGATAATTCTTTCAAGAAAAAATCTCAATTTGGCCCTGCTTTAAGAGAGTAAACTCAGATTAGAATTATCCCTTTTCGAACCCTTCAACCCCCGAACAAAAAGAAACACGTTTTTGGGCAAAAAACGTCCACATTTGGCAACGTGTACCGAGTTGGATAAAATGTGTCGACTCGGTCCACCAAAAGGGCATTGAAATGTGTTCAATTACCTGTGCAGGACTCAAAAAGGAAGTTCCTACGGCGATTTTGCACAAAGTTACGGGCTAAAAAAAACCGAAAAAATCATTTTCGGTCATTATTTGAGAAGGCCGTTCTGTTTTCATGGAAGATGTAGAAGATTTGAAGAAGAAATCATTTATTTTTTGGGCAATTTGATATACTAATGATTTTGTAAAGCAAGAGGCATGTATACATTTGCTAGCTACTTTCTTCAACATAATGACTGTAGGAGGTTTTTCAAACTATCCAGGAATTTGTATCAGTATATTTATTAGAATTAATTATGGTAAATTATCAAAGTGATAATTTGTATATAACATTTTTAGAAAAAAACTAAAATATGAAACAATGTGATGAAATTAGTATGTACGTAAAAACTAAGTACTAAAATTTGTCTGCGGCGTCGTTTTATTAGCTTAATCGCAGTAAAAATTGGTGCAGGCAAACGTAACAGAGATGATCGTAAATGATGATTTTTACGACAGACCATAATAAATCGTGACGATAAATCGACCTTGTTCAATAACCTACTTATTGGTTTTGGGGAATCCTCGAGGCTCATTCGCTCCCTTTCCCAAAGTATCCACCCTAAAGATATACATTATTTATACAACGGATATAAAGTAAATCTTCGATTCTTGTGTTTTTACGAATGCAACTCAGATCCTACTTTTAGTTATTTTCAGAAGGTAAATCTTAATAATATGCTGAAAAGAAATGTGTTATACTATGCAGGATGTATCACATTTC
Source organism: Ocypus olens (assembly GCA_910593695.2). NCBI lineage: Eukaryota > Metazoa > Arthropoda > Insecta > Coleoptera > Staphylinidae > Ocypus > Ocypus olens. The sequence continues at coordinate 17,308,839 of OU343059.1, read as the reverse complement.
ATAAATCAATATTTATTTTATAAATCAAGATAGAGGGATGGGTGACATCTTAAAATGTAAAGTTTTGATTATGAGTCCTCCTCCTGCTGTACCGCATACATCTAGCCTGTAATCGAATTCCTCCCAAACCTGCTGCAGCATATCTGGAGTCACTTCATGAATGGCGACTATTAGTCGAATTTTCAGCTCGTACAGGTTGGCCGGTAATGGTGGCACAAAAATACGGTCTGGAGAAAGTGCTAAATCTGAACCTCCTTCTCGTGCGATCCATCGATTGGGAAGCTGCTCATTGAGGTATCTTCTACTCCATCTTGTTGAAAAATAAATACGACACTATCTTCCTGTAAATGAGAGGAGCATCCAGTTTGACCTCCTATTATTGTACCCAGGTGGTACGGGCTCTATTGCAGTCAACCTCAACAGCCCATAAAGATTCGGGGGGTCTTAAAGTTGTCAATCAGTGATTTCTCTCTGCCGGGTGATTTATTGCGTTACGGAGGTCGTTTAAGCTACTTAAAAATTATTTTAATATAACTCACTTGGAAACATACACAACTGCACAATTAGGTAACCTGCATAATTATGAAATTTGAAATGGATATAGTTATTAAAATTCACTTAAAAATAAAATATGTAGAAGGAAAGCAAAACAATATATTATTATTTGAAATTTTATTGAGAGGTCATTATTATTCTGAAAAAGCAAAGGGGGTTGTTTTGTAGCAAATATTATGAATTTTAAACTTGTTTCTGTTTTAGAGGGATAATAAGTAATATAAAGTTACAAATCTAGTTGTTTTCGTGGAATGTAGCTTCATCAGAAAAAATAATACGAGCTGCAAACGTTTCATTTTCTTCTTGTTTGTTGAGAAACTCCATTCAGGCGACCCGGTCTTGTGGTTGGAGAGCTTGTAACACTTGAATGTGATACGGCTTTAATCTTAAACATCATCGCAGACCAAACAGTCGTGTGACTCATTCCAAGCTCGCGACCGCCTCTTCGTGTTGACTTCCTTGGGCAGCGAACAAAAGCATCTCGGACTCTTTGGACGTCCGCATCTGAAGTACGATGTCGTCCAGGAGTTTTTTGAATGCACAAACAACCCTTTTCCAAAAAGGATCGATGTTTCGTTGGTGGGGTCATGCCGAAGTTTCAATGAAAATCACGCTGCACTGTTATGAGGGAGTCTTCTCATAGCGAAGAATACACAAGGCTTTGTGTTGTGCGTTCGCCACCCAGTGGCGGTTTCAAAGGGGGGGTAATCGGGTAATTACCCCCCTAAGAATTTTTCGCTTATCAATTTTTATTGTTAAAAATTACCGGTATTCCTTATTCCAAACAAATAATATAATATATTTTACATTATCTAACTTGGATTATTGATTTTATTTCGTGATTTTTAAATTTTTTGCTCTTATTTACGAATTTCTGGTCAGAAACTTATTTTTGGTGGCAAATTATTTTGCTTCTACCGTTCGATCTTTTGGTCTGCTTTTTTATTTTTAGATCAGGATTCTTGATTCCTTCCATATTTGAGATTTCTGCATTTCCGATTTTTTTGTTCCAACTTTTTTTATTTTTCTTTATTTTGACCAAAATATTCGATTTATTTGTAGAAATTTTCGATTCTTTTTGTCTGCAATTTTTATCTTTACGCTCGTTTTCGATGTTTTGTTTAAATTTTCACCGTTTTAGGGTATATTGTTGATTTTTTTATTTTTTGGTCTAAATATTCTTTATTTTGACGAAAAAAATCGATTGGTTTGTAGAAATTTTGGATTTTTTGTCTGCATTTTGTATCTTTACGCCCGAATTTTTGTTGTTTAGTCTAAATTTTCACCTTTTTAGGTTTTCACTTTTTTGGCCTATATTTTGTTTCAATTTTTGGTCTTAAATTTTCGATTCGTTTGTTAAAAATTTTGATTTTTTGGTCTACAGCTTCGATTTTTGGGTACGAATTTTAGATTTTTGGTCTTAATTTTTTATTTTTTGTCCCATATTTTAGATTTTCTTGCGAATTTATTTTTTATTTTTATATATACAAACATCTTTATTCACAGAAATAACATCTAAATACATTATGTTAAAAACTTGAAATCCACTTTCCGTTGACTGTGAAAGGGCTATCGATTTTTATTTTTGCTATTATTTTCAAATTTCTCTTTGGAACTTATTTTAAGCTAAAAAGAGTTATTTTGGGGTTAAAAATGGCAAATTATTTTTCTTTTGCTTGTATTTTCAATTTTTTTGGTGTGCATTTTTATTTTTAAACCAGGTTTTTTGATTTTTGGCCGATAATTTAGATCTTCGGCTGTTTTGTTCCAAATTTTTGATTTTTTGGCCAAAATATTCGATTTGTCTAGCAAGATAAATGGTTCTTTGTTTCTTCAAAAAAGGAGGGGGGATATTGTATAAGTGACTCTACCATCAACATGTTCCACGAGCCGCCACTGATTTCATTTAGTAGAAAAGTGCCTTGTCTCAACTTTTAAAGCTAATTAAAGCGAAAATTAAAGAAAAATATTTTCCTATTAAAAAAAAATTGGAAAATGATTTTGAACAATAGAGTGATTTTTGAGACTAATTTAAACCCTTTTCTTAGAATATTCTGCATTTTTTATTATTAAGCCTGTATTCACGATTTATTTTTTGGCTAAATTTTTGATCATTTGGTCTAAATATTCTTTATTTTTATCTAAATTTTCGATTTCATTGTTAAAATGTTCGACTATTTGATCCGCATTTTTTATTTCTCCAGACGGATTTTTGGTTTTTAAATTTTTGACCCGTATTTTCGATATTTTTGGTCAAAATATTTTAACTTTTAGCCTAAATATCCTTTTGCGATTTAATTTTTTTAAATTTTCGACTTTTTGGCCCGAATTTTTAGATTTTTGTGACATAAATTTTCGATGTAATTGTTAAAATTTTTGATGTTTTTGTCCGCATTTTTGATTTTTCTGGCCGAATTTTTAATTCTAGTTCTAAAATTTTGAGTTGATTTTGGTTAAAATATCTATAACCTAAATGATTGATTTATATGCGAGATTTCTTTTTATTTTTTTCGGTATTTTCAAGTTTTGTTTGTAGAAATTTTCGATTTTTTAGTCTGCATTTATTTTCAGGCCCGAGTTTTCGATATACTGTCTTAATTTTCGACTTTCTGGCCAACATTACAAATTTTTATTATTCTTTTTAAAATCTTTTGACCTAAATTTTTCTTTATTTTGATTGATATCATATTAAATAAAATATTTTGATATTTATTGTTAAAATTTTCGATTTTTTTGGCTCCCATTTTTGGTTTTTCGTTTATTCTGCATTTATTATGTTTGGGTCCGAATTTTCCATGTTTTGTCTAAATTTTCGACTTTTTGACCAACATTGTAGATTTTTTGTTAATCTTTTGCCCTAAATTTTTCTTTATTTATTTATTTGTCTGTTCAAATGTTTGTTTCCTTAGTCCACTTTAACCGGTAAATTTTTTCAACGTTTTAAGTTGGAAAAGGATAGGGAGATTTAACAGAACAGGTGTATGAGAGCGGAAGCACCAGTTTATTTATCTTTTTTTTATAATTACCCCCCCTAGACTAGTTGGCTGGAAACGCCCTTGTCGCCACCTTGACGGAAACGGATGGCACCCTAGGTACCTCTAGCGGCATTGAGCAAAAACTTGTTGTTCCCCTCTTTCTAATTCTATGTGAATCATTGGGTGCATTCGTCAGAATTTTCAACTGTTAACATTTATTTTCATTTACGCTAATTGTTGGTATTTGATGAACGCTACTTCAGCCATTTTGATCGCAGTGCTTTGTTTGTGTACTTTTAATATAATTTAAATTAAGCTATTTACACAAAAGCATTTACTGCAATTCATGCATTTTCTTTACATGATGAATAATTATCATAAGACTTTGGTAATCTGCATGACTTCAACAACTCCAACGCTTAGTTCGAACATCAATTGGTCTAATTGGTATGATTGGGAAAATAGCGGCCGCTGGACGAACTTGTTCACGATCAACAACGCGTTCATCAGAAAATACCACAACAGTTAGCAGTAAACTCCCAGCTGTTTTGTCTGGTGAACGCGCCCATTGATCTGCAATCAGCGGTTAGCGAGCTATTTGCGATTGAAATGTGATGAACCTTTTTATTACACCCTGTACAATCATTTATGCTTGCACATATTCGAGTGCCATTGATAACAAGATAGGTATGTAATGGTGCTCAATTGTGTATATTTAATCAAGTATTTAATTAATCTTTAGTTGCGTTAGTTGTGGGTATTTTGTAGTGACATTGATAGATGTTGTGGAAATTGTTGCACACGATAATTAGTACATTTCGTGCTATTTACACAGTGTCCTAAATACGCGCTTATAAAAGGTTTTCCAATAGGGATGACATGATTTTGAAGTGACGTTTCGGCCATTTGTAATATGTCATGATCTGTTATATCAGTAGTGTTTACAATTTCATCATGGAGAGATATACGCAAGAACAACGTTTACAAATTATTCAGTTTTATTATCAAAATAATCGTTCTCCAATTGCAACTTTTCGTGCGCTTCTGCCATTTTATGGTCGTAATAATCGTCCAAGTGTGCTCGCTATTCGTCGAATTGTTTAAAATGTTGAGCGTACATTTTCTTTACATAATGTTAAAGTACCAATAAGACAAAGAACCGCTCGAAGTAATGCAAATATTGCTGCCGTTCAGGCAAGTGTTGCTGAAGACCGCAATTTGTCGATTCCAAGACGTTCTCAACAATTGGGACTGTCTCAAACCACAACCTGGCGGATTTTGAAAAAGGATTTGGGTTTGCATCCGTATAAAATTGCTCTCACTCATGAACTGAAGCCATTGGACCACCGTAAACGTCGTAAATTTGCTGATTTTGCCTTGGAACAACTTGAAAACGATAACGATTTTTTTAAGAAAATCATCTTCTCCGATGAGGTTCACTTTCATCTGAGTGGTGCGGTAAATAAACAAAACTGTCGATTCTGTTGCGAAGAAAATCCACAAAATATTCAAGAAAAACCATTACATTCACCTAAATTGACAGTTTGGTGTGGTTTTTGGTCTGGTGGAATCATCGGTCCGTACTTCTTTCGAAATGAAGCTGGTAACACCGTTACTGTCAATGGAGAGCGGTATAGATCGATGCTAACCAACTTTTTATGGCCGAAATTGGAAGAAGTTGATCTTGACAACATTTGGTTCCAACAAGACGGGGCTACGTGCCACACAGCAAATGCAACAATTGAAATATTGCGAGAAAAGTTTGAAGATTATTTCAAGAAATTGTGATATTGAATGGCCTCGAAGAAGTTGTGATTTAACACTATTAGACTATTTCTTGTGGGGTTATTTGAAGTCATTGGTCTTTCGAAATAAACCAGACTCTCTTCAAGCTTTACAAGTCAATATTGAACGTGCCATTCATGACATACGACTTGATTTTGTGGAAAAAGTGCTCGAAAATTGGGTTCATCGAATTCGTTCCTGCAGAAGAAGTCGTGGAGGCCATTTGAATGACGTTTTATTTAGAACTTAATTGTATCGATTGTACTTCACATTAAATAAAAAACATTTGAATTTCCTTAACAATAAGTGTGTTTTTTTTTAAGAAATCGTATTACTCTTATTGGGAAACCTTTTATTTCAGTTGAATCTACGTATGAAACTACATTTATTTTACAGCTGTCAAATAACACCAACTGTTATATTGATATTAGTTTTTAGTAACACTAACGAAGAAAATTGCGAAAAATAGCATAGTAATAAAAATTAATATTACAGTTTAAACTATATTTGCCCGAGATTTAAATTAATAATAATAATAATCTTTATTTCATTTCGTTTTTGAAACTTGAATTTATCTCCTAAATTTAATAGTATTAAGTATGACTTTATCTCCGCTGTCAATGACGACGGAGATATAAAAACTTTAGACCTACTATTGAACCAACATATTATCAATTGCTGATTTTCTCCTAAACATTAATTGAAATTGAATTTTTAAATATTGTGGAAATGCACATCCGCCAAACCGAACCTACCGTCACTGCTATAGGAATAATCCGCTGTGGAGGAAATTGAACTTTGAGAATTTGAAGCGGACCCAACAGCAGCCTACGCTACGTTTTTTATAAGTTGGGTACACTGATAAAAAACAAAATAAGTTGTGGTCATAGGTTATGGCCTGTCAGAATTGCAAACGTCAAAATGGACGTCCGAAATCGTCGGGGTGCAGTTTCTAACAGTCAAGTCTGTGAAACGATAAAAAGTGCAACGACAAGAAACACCGTGAGGAATAAAGAGACAATGATGGCAGTTTATTTAGTTTTCATACTGAAAAAATCCACAAGCAATAAATACACTGCAATTTGTGAGTTGACATCAATATTAACAAATTTTATTCCTCGGTTGTCGTCTCAGCGTTACAGTATCTCCTCAAGGCAGATTGAAATCTATAGCCCGTTCTCTGGAATCTGGCGGCTGTGGTCGTGAAAGAGGGTCGGAGCTCGGTAAGTAGGGGACGTAATATTTTTTACCTCAAACCAATCTTTGTTGAGAAGTACTGGTGTAAAAGTGCGTATACCAATAGGAGCGAAGGACTGTAATAAATGTATGGGATGCAATTAGACGAACCACCAATGCCTTTTCTTCAAGGGTGCGTCGATACTCAGGGCAGACCGATCGTTTTACGACCTCAGCCGCCAGATTCCAGCGAACAGATTATATCTGTATTCTCCCAAGAATAAGATATAAATATAATTTTTATTGTTTTGAAACTAAAGCGTTTTCTTGTCATGTTGTTTCCGCAATGGAATCCAAAATTATGAATTTATTTAAAACGTTTAATAATATGCAAGATTCAAATAACATCAACATAATAAGTGACACAACTGACGTACATACTATTGGCCTGTAATTATTTTAAAAGAAAAAGTAGGCATTTAATGATAGACTCCGTATGATATTCATAAAGTTATTAGAATTTCAAATGGATTACTAGGAAAATGCAATCTGGCTACAATATGCATTATTCATACTCTATTATACCGGAGGGACATGTATTGTGTATGTTTTGATAATAAATCCATCATTTAAATACCGAATGCTCGTAGTATATTGTATTTTTATGAATGATATCTCTGGCATATAAAAACATTCAATATACCAGAAACAATAAATAATAATTCACAAATGAATAATAATGTTTCTTTTTAGTGCGCAACAATCAAAATAAAATGCAACCTTTCAAATATTAACCTCGTAATAATGATTTCCTTTAATAATAATAATAATAATAAATGTGTTAAATGGAAAATAAACCATGAAAGCGTAAATATAAATTATTCCATCAAGTCGGAGAAAGTAACATGATGGCCACATCACCATTTTTTTTAGTTAAAATATTTTCTTCTGCTAATTAATCTAATAAAAAATTTTTAGTTGTGCCATATTTTTTGAGATATTCAAGTTTTTTTTTTAATAATTTGGCTTGCGATAGTGTTTTTGTCGGAAGAAAAAACAATATAGGAGTCGATTGCATTTCATTTGAAATTAATGAAGTGTGAAAATAGTTTTTATTATTTGTGCCAACAGCAATCAATTTTTGTTAAATCGCACTCCGCCGAACATTCACGAGCCGCCCGTGTAAATACATTTTATAATAATCACAGTAGCATTTCAACTGCTATAGGGTATCTATTGACTCCTCGGTCAAACTTTCACGAGCCGCCTCTGATTACCAACCAATGTTTCATTAGTTAGAGTCGTAATTGTTTGACATTTATGAACGGATTTGTGGTGTAGAACAAAGCCTAACATCATTTTCTTTGAGTCCTTTTGTTTTTAATTTTTGTTTTTTTTTTAACTGACATGCGACTTATTTTTTTGTGCGAAACACATGCCAACTCATATTACATATAGGGCGGAAACTTTAGCTGGAGCAAAATCGGTATTTATGAAATGAGAAGTTCCAGAACAAAATTCCTGGGACACGTCGATTTTTATTTTTTATTGCGCACTTTCCAGCGTCTTTAAAAATAGTATGACATCACTAGTCTTTCACGTATGACGTCATGGACATTTTTTTTAATGGAAACCTTTTTTTTATTTTACTAAATTTGTAGCCCTTATTATTCTCTTTACGACTATGTACAAATATTTTGTTCTTTTTTTGTTTTTTTTTATTTAAAAAGTTTTATAAACTTATTTAATGTATCAAATGTTCAAAATGAGCACCGTTTCTCTCTTGGTGAAAAGCCAATGGGTGATAAAACCCATCCCTTACATTTTGAAACATTTCTGGTGGAATTTAAACATTTGATACACTAAATAAGTTTAAAGAAAAAAAAATCAATTTCTGAAATAAAAAACAAAATCATGGTGATGGTTGTGACCGTTACTACGTGGTAATTCATTATAAAATCACTGAATAAAACACTTACTATGTTTTTTACCACAATTTATTTGATGTATGTACAAATATTTGATATGTATGTACCGGGTGACCCAGGGATCTGTAAAAGCCCCATAACTTATTTGATATTTGAGATATCGACTTCTAGTTTTCTTGAACTGGTACCCACACTTATTTTTCATATTTTAAAAATATGTATGTTTTTATACAGGGTGTCTCAATACACAAAACAGAACAAAGTTATGTTTTTCTAAATGGAACACCCTATATTTTATACTTTGTTTTTAACCCTCTTGAGAAGCTGATAAAACTAGTATAAGATAGTATGGGTCAATTATAAACGATTGGTTAGTTATGGGCAAATTTGTGGTAAAAACAAGGGCACATTGAAAAAATTGCAGAAGCGCTCCTAGCAAAGCTAGCGTCATTTTTTATACACTAAAAAATTTTCCACATCATGAAGAATAATAAAAATCGGCTTTGGTTCTTTTTTGTTAATACTGCTATACAGGGTGTCAACATACGCAAAATATTAGATAACTATTTTTTTTCCAATGGAACACCCTATATAAGTTGCGACCAATGTATGTCATTTTTAATAAGCTTTCCAATGATATACAGTTTGTATGACAAAATATTAAGGATTCTTGAGATTTATCCATAAAAACATTTTTCTTTTGCCACCTCCTGTTCATTTTTGGATTTTCAGCCAAAACTATACATTTTCTGAAAAAATAATAAGAGACCAAAGTTGTAGAGCGGAACATTTTCGATCGACATAGGCCTTTAGACTTTTCCAATAATGCGTGCATTGCCCGCCAGAGTGCGCAAAATCGTGACAGTTTATGCATTTTAACGTTTATCTCAAATTTTTTGTTAATTAATTGCACTATACTTTATTTTCCACGTCCTCTAGCAGAAAAACGGGTAATTATAGAATTATTCAAATGACCTACATCGATTGAAAATATTCCGCTCTACAACTCTTAAAAGAAGCAATTTTTGCCCAAAATGCATAGTTTTCGCTGAAAATACAAAAAATACTGAAAACGCAAAAATTGATACATACATTTTCAATTTGCATTTTTAGGGAAAACTATGCATTTTTGGCAAAAATTGCTTCTATTAAGAGTTGTAGAGCAGAACATTTTCAATCGATATGGGCTATTTTAGTTTCTCTATAATTTCCCGTTTTTCCGCTAGAGGGTGCGGAAAATAAACTAGTGCAATTTATTAATAGAAAATTTGAATAGAAAACGCTAAAATTCATATACGGTCAGGATTTTGCGCGCTCTGGCGGGCAAAGCACGCATTATCTTAAAAGTTGAAAGACCCACATCGATCGAAAATTTTTCGCTCTACAACTTTGGTTTCTTATAATTTTTCCTGAAAATGCTTAGTTTTGGCTGAAAATCCAAAAATCAGCGGAAGGTGGCAAAAGAAATATGTTTTTATTGATAAATCTCAAGAATCCTTAATATTTTGTTATATAAACTGTATATCATTGGAAAGCTTATTAAAAATGACATACATTGGTCGCAACTTATATAGGGTGTTCCATTTGAAAAAAAATAGTTATCTATTGTTTTGCGTATGTTGACACCCTGTATATCACCATGAATAAAAGAGAACCAAAGCCGATGTGTATTATTCTTTATGATGTGGGAAATTTTTTAGTGTATAAATAATGATGCTATCTTTGCTACGAACGCTTCTGCAATGTTTTCAATGTGTACATGTTTTTGCCACAAATTTGCCCATAACTAACCAACCGTCCATAATAGACCCATACTATCTGATACTATTTTTATCAGCTTCTTAAGGGGGTTAAAAATAAAGTATAAAATATAGGGTGTTCCATTTAAAAAAACATAACTTTGTCATGTTTTGTATATTGGGACACCCCGTACAAAAACATACATATTTTTAAAATATGTAGTATAAGTGTGGGTACCAGTTCAAGAAAACTGGAAGTCGATATCTCAAATAGCAAATAAGTTATGAGGCTTTTACAGATCTCTGGGTCACCCGGTATATGAAATATTTGTACATACATCAAATAAATTGTGGTAAAAAACATAGTAAGTGGTTTATTCAGTGATTTTAAAAAACAAAATATTTTTACACATTCGTAAAGAGAATAAAAAGGGCTGCAAATTTAGTAAAATAAGAAAAAATGGTTTCCATTTAAAAAAAAAATGTCTATGACGTCGTACGTGAAAGACTAGCGACGTTATACTTTTTTTAAAGACGCTAAAAAGTGCGCAATAAATAAAACAAAAATCGACGTGTCCAAGGATTTTTTTTTCTGGAACTTCTTATTTCATAAATTTGTTCCAGGTAAACTTTCCATCCTGTATATCGGGTTCTTTGGTGTAGTTTTCAATAAAATTTGAATTTTTATGCTTTTTGAAATTTTGGTTTGTATTAAATGGTATTTTGATCCTGACTTATAAAAAATACTTTTCTGCAGTACAAAACAGATTAGATTTGGTATTTCCTAAATTTTCCCTGGAATTTTTTTGAAAATCAATTTCATTTTTAGTTTTTAATATCATTCCTTAAATTTATTTTTTGTAGAATTTTAAATGTTAAACGATTTTCAATTTAAAAATGTTATTTTTCTTTTTGGTTTAACCATCTTTAGAGAATAATTTTCTAAAACTCCGATTTAAATTCTTTTGGGTCTAATTATTTCTGTAAAATAATTATCTTTCTAAAAACAAATCGATGTTTTTATTATTTAAAGTTTATTTTTGCTTCGACCAATTTTAGAAAATAATTATGTTTCTAAATTCAGAAGGATTTTTAATTTCATGTTTTTATCCCTTTTTTTTCTAACCAATGCCAATTGAAAAATATTTGTAGAGGACTCTCAATTTTCTAAATTTATCAAGAAAATTTAAATCAAAACAAATGAATATATTCTCTCGGCCAATTTTCCCCCTAAATAGTAACTATTGGATGGACCTTTTTTGTTGCAACCATTTCTGAAGAATAATTTTTTATTTTTTGATCTGAGCTTGTTTAGAAAATATATAATGATTTTTGTTTATCCACTTTTTGGTCCAACCAACGCAAAAAAAAACACTTTCAATTTCCAATTTTCTAAAAAAAGAGAATAAAAATTGTCTGGGAGAATAAAATACTTTTGCTTAAATGTTTATAAAAACCTATAGGTTATCATGATGATAGTTGCGACCGTTACTACGTGGTAATCCATATACAGGGTGTTGAATTGCGAAGCGGGCCATAATGATTTACATGTAAAATTTAAAATGTGTTAATACTGGCTCCCCTAATTATTTGACAGCATCGGTCTTTTTAAGCTGAATGATACCTTACTCAATGGTTTCCGCAGAGCATTTACCGAGATATTTGCAAAAAACTTTACTATCATTTTAAATTAAAAATAAAGGTTTGCCATGAAATCATAATGGCGGATATTTAATTTTGCTCTAAAAAGTTACAGTTGCTGTCACATTACGATTTACAACCAGCCGTGTATTCTACACAAGAAAAGTATTTATAAGTAAATGATTTTACTCAGGTACTATTTAAGAAGTGTAAATGATTTGTTCAGTGTTAAATTTTCGAAGAAGGCAATACTCAGAAAATGTAGAAAAGTAGACCGATATTATAAAATAATTAACGGAGCTAATTGTAACACATTTTAAATTGTACTTTTTCTGGATATTGCCTTCTCCGGAAATTCACGTACAGTTTTTAAATAGTAGCTGAGCAAAAGGTCTTAACCATAAATACTTTTTCTTATTTAGAATACACGGCCGATTCTAAATCGCAATGCGACAGCAAACGTCACTTAAATATCCGCCATTATGATTTCATGGCACACCTTTGTTTTTAATTCAAAATAATAGTAAAGTTTTTACTTTCTCCATTACGAAGTACAAGAAAGTATTGTGATCGTGATTTTTTTTTCAAAATTTTTTTTTACGGAAATATCCGTTTTGGGGTCCCTAGATGCCGTTTCAACAATTTCTGGAAAAAAAAAATTGTTTGCTGTGTGTGTGTGTGTGTGTCTGTCTGTGCGCGCTGTATCTCAAAAACGAATAGAGCAGTTGATATGAAACTTTGAACATACGTCTTATCTGATAATCCGAAGAACTGAAAAGCTTTTGGTAAAATTTCGTACATCGGAAGTGGGTGTTTACCTTAACTGTTTTTTGTTTTTTGCCAATATTTTCTTAAATATGAAAAATATCACAAAAACATTTAAACAAATATTGAAGACAATAAAGAAATGAGATTATTTTGTTTGAAAACATTTTTCAAAAAATCATTTTTATTCGAGAGAAAAATTTATCATTTCTTTTTTCATTTTTGGTTTATAATTATGAAACGATAATAGTTACAGTAAATTTATGTTAATATTAATTGTAGAGAATGCCAAAATGCACAACTTATAAGGAATAAGTTTTTTTCGAAATCTCTTTAGTTTTTGAGTAAACTGAGTTTTTGAGAATAATTTTTCCATCTTTTATAATTTTGACGTTTTAAACATCAGTTTCATGCGAGTCTACAAAACGCTAGATGTACATTTAAAATATGATTTAAATAGAAAATGAACCACGAAAGCGTAAATATAAATGATACCATCAAGTCGGAGAAAGTAACATGATGGCCACATCACCATTTTTTGCAAATATCTCGGTAAATACTATGCAGAAACCATTGAGTAAGGTTCCAAATCATTCAGCATCATTGTCACCGTTATTCTGAGATGCCGTGCGAATGTATTCTCAGCATAAAATCCGCACTGAACAAAGGCAATGTCCTCTCGCGGTTTCTTCCGTCCTCTCGCGGTTTCTTCCGTGTTATTCGTTTTGCAGACAAAGTGTTAAGTACAATAAATTACAAACTTTTCGCGTGAGTTGTATGTCGTCATATTACGCCACCGCGCTTTGGTGAAATTATCATCGCTCACAATTCTGTTCTCCACTCCGGTAAAAATTGAACCTCAGTTTCTTTTTTTAAGTTTTGTGTTACTGGTGCATTATCGAACATGTTTAGTATATAACGCATTGGGGCGTTCGAATTATCCTTTTATGTCGACACCTGTAAAGTACTGCCAATCCTGACCACTAATATTTCACCAAAAACTGTTTAACAATGAACAAAACAGTTTAACAATAACGCTCATTGTTAAACAGTTTTTGATGTAACAATAAGTCCATTGTTACACCAATGTAGAAAAATATAATTTATAAATATCATGAGCACGGGTGGTCCCATTATTAGTTAAGAACATTGTGTAAAAATTTATCAGGTCATCGTAATTTTTAAAACCGCCAGTATCCTTCTTTCCCCATTGCGTGATAATGAGCGCATGTAATGGACAGTAGTTATATTAAACGAGACGATAAAATTTTACAGCTAATTTGTAACAAAAATGCGTGTGCTCTCACACGCAAATTGGGGTTATTTACGGTTCACGTTTTGATGTGACAGGTTTTTTTTTAAGGGACGGCGGAAGCAGCGGATGGGTGGAAGGGCGGAAGAGGGGTTGATGTATGGTCCTGTAAGCCGGATGAATTTCACTCGGAGCGCACTGTGAAGCGTTCAGGGTCCACTTTAAATGCTAATGCTGTTTATTTAATTTTTTCGTATTTAATTATTTAAATACAACTTTAGTTCCTTTCACGGTACTATTTCGAATTTAGAGTGTAAACCGACGCACCTTGATTTAAAATATTTATATTATAAATTAAAAGTAAACGCATTGCTTCATTTTATAGTAGCAGTAATGGGTTACTCTTTTGGGGTTTTGGTTTTATATTATCTATCTATCTACTAAACGCACTTTACACTGTTTTTTTTTTATTAGTGACTGCAGTTTGGATCAAACGATCCTATTATTATTATTTTGATAATTAAAGAATTATTATACTTCATATTGTTTTTTGTCAACTTTCTCTATCTCTATAAAAATAATAATTACAACATTTTATTGTTGTCATAAACAACTGCAATTGTTTTACTTTTATCTTTTCAATGGCTAACTATTTTTTATTTAAATAGTAAATAATAAAACTTAAAAATGACTGTAACTCACTTATTTTTAAAAATAACTATGTCATATGTGATACCGGATTAAGGAGAAAAAAAATCGTCTTTCGAAAGAGGTCATGGCCAACTATGGTTTCTATTTAAAAAAATGTAAGTTTGCGTCATATCTCGGAAAATAATGGCGTTAAAAATGTTCTGAATTTATTTGATTAAGCTCCGTAAAATTATCTATAACTTTGTCTTTTACAGTTTTGTTCTATCTGTCATAATAACCGAGATGTACAGGACGGCAAACGTAACTTGCCGTTGCGCAGTGGCAAAATTGTGGGTGGAACCTTCGAAGGGCGCCCTCGATAGATTTCGTGAAGAGTTCGTGCGCCTGGTACATTCAATTATGTGGAGGAGAGCGCCCGATAAAGTTGTAAATGAATAGCGCACGCGAAGAATATGTGCTTGCTTATTACAGAGACTGTACTCGGCCGGCTGTAGAGAGAGAGAGAGAGCTTTCGATTACTCTCTGCGCGTCTGGCCAACTTAAATTTGCCGTCCTGTATATATTTGAAAAAATTGACCCTTTTTACATTTTTCAAAATACCTAGTTACCTTTCACTTTTTTGAAAAGTTTGAAAGTGTTATTTTATTGAGCTCGTAAAACTTCACTCCTTTGCCCGTTTAACCGTTTCTCTATCTCTTATAGTTTCCGAGATCCACATAGAGAACATCGATAAAAACTCAACCTGTATAATGGTAATATAACGTTTGCAAATCATTTGCAATAGCAAGAGTGAGGTGATTGCTTCATAAGGGCATTTCTGGATCGCATGTTCAAGGAACATTTTTATTGACCACCTTAACATGATGACGAACAATGCGAAGACAGCTTAACCGCCCTGCACACTGATGAAAAGGGCGCCCTAATATACTTTGATTTGTACCATACCACAATAAAATCAGAAAATCATGCGCTTCATATCATTGTTCAATTTTTCATGCAATTACTGTCGATTTTTAATAAAACGTTGTGAAATTTTCCATTAGACCCTTAAGAAAATCAAAAGCCCCTTTTTACTTAATATTAGTAACAAATCCCGTTAGAACATTTGTGGCCGAAAGTATCGAACTTAAACTAGGCCTAAAAATTACTTTTGATTTTTTGAAAATTGACGAAATTTCATAATAGTGCTAAGGTAAAAAAATAATTTAAACAAAAATGAAGAATAAGTATCCAATTTTGATTACTTAATATTATTGACAAATCCTGTTAGAACATTTGTGGCCGAAAACATCAACCTTAAACTGGGCCTAACAGTGACTTTTGATTTTTTTTTTAATTAACTGTACTTCCTAATAGTACTAAGGTAAAAAATTATTTAAACAAAAATGAATAATATGTGTGCTTATTTTATTACTTAATATTATTAACAAAGCCCGTTAGAATATTTGTGGCCGAAAACATCGAACTTAAACTGGGCCTAACAGTGACTTTTGATTTCTTTGAAAATTTACTATATTACCTAATAGTGCTAAGGTAAAAAAATAATTTAAACAAAAATGAAGAATAAGTGTACAATTTTAATTACATAATATTATTGACAAATCCTGTTAGAACATTTGTGGCCGAAAACATCAACCTTAAACTGGGCCTAACCGTGACTTTTGATTTTTTTTTTAAATTGACTATACTTCCTAATAGTACTAAGGTAAAAAATTATTTAAACAAAATTGAATAATATGTGTCCTTATTTGATTACTTAATATTATTAACAAAGCCCGTTAGAACATTTGTGGCCGAAAACATCAACCTTAAACTGGGCCTAACAGTGACTTTTGATTTTTTTTTAAATTGACCATATTTCCTAATAGTGCTAAGGTAAAAAAAATAATTTAAACAAAAATGAAGAATAAGTGTCCAATTTTTATTACTTAATATTATTGGCAAATCCTGTTAGAACATTTGTGGCCGAAAACATCAACCTTAAACTGGGCCTAACCGTGACTTTTGATTTTTTTTAAATTGACTATAGTTCCTAATAGTACTAAGGTAAAAAATTATTTAAACAAAAATGAATAATATGTGTCCTTATTTTATTACTTAATATTATTAACAAAGCCCGTTAGAATATTTGTGGCCAAAAGCATCGAACTTAAACTGGGCCTAACAGTGACTTTTGATTTTTTTTTAAATTGACTATATTTCCTAATAGTGCTAAGGTAGAAAAATAATTTAAACAAAAATGAAGAATAAGTATCCAATTTTAATTATTTAATATTATTGACAAATCCTGTTAGAATATTTGTGGCTGAAAACATCTAACTTAAACTGAGCCTAACCGTGACTTTTGATTTTTTTTAATTAACTATACTTCCTAATAGTACTAAGGTAAAAAATTATTTAAACAAAAATGAATAATATGTGTCCTTATATTATTACTTAATATTATTAACAAAACCCGTTAGAATATTTGTGGCCGAAAACATCGAACTTAAACTGGGGCCAAACAGTGACTTTTGATTTTTTTGAAAATTTACTATATTTCCTAATAGTGCTAAGGTAAAAAAATAATTTAAACAAAAATGAAGAAAAAGTATCCAATTTTGATTACTTAATATTATTGACAAATCCTGTTAGAATATTTGTGGCTGAAAACATCTAACTTAAACTGAGCCTAACCGTGACTTTTGATTTTTTTTTAAATTCACTATACTTCCTAATAGTACTAAGGTAAAAAATTATTTAAACAAAAATGAATAATATGTGTCCTTATTTTATTACTTAATATTATTGACAAATCCCGTTAAAATATTTGTGGCCGAAAACATCGAACTTAAACTGGGCCTTACAGTAACTTTTGATTTTTTTTTTTTTGAAAATTGACTATATTTCCTAATAGTGCTAAGGTAAAAAAAATTATTTAAACAAAAATGAAGAATAAGTGTCCAATTGTGATTACTTAATATTATTGACAAATCCTGTTAGAACATTTGTGGCCGAAAACATCAACCTTAAACTGGGCCTAACCGTGACTTTTGATTTTTTTTTTAATTGACTATATTTCCTAATAGTACTAAGGTAAAAAATTATTTAAACAAAAATGAATAATGTGTGTCCTTATTTTATTACTTAATATTATTAACAAAGCCCGTTAGAATATTTGTGCCCGAAAACATCGAACTTAAACTGGGCCTAACAGTGACTTTTGATTTTTTTTAAATTGACTATATTTCCTAATAGTGCTAAGGTAAAAAAATAATTTAAACAAAAATGAAGAATAAGTATCCAAGTTTGATTACTTAATATTATTAACAAATCCTGTTAGAATATTTGTGGCTGAAAACATCTAACTTAAACTGAGCCTAACCGTGACTTTTGATTTTTTTTTAAATTCACTATACTTCCTAATAGTACTAAGGTAAAAAATTATTTAAACAAAAATGAATAATATGTGTCCTTATTTTATTACTTAATATTATTAACAAAGCCCGTTAGAATATTTGTGGCCGAAAACATCGAACTTGAACTAGGCCTAACAATGACTTTCGATTTTTTGTTTCGGTAGATGTCTGATCGAAAAATCCGGGTAAATCCTAAATTGACATCTTACAGGATATTACCACAGCATCACTGCTATTTAATTAATTATGAATGTTTACCCATTTTCAGTAAATTAGTAGAGATTACTTAACAATTCAGACAATGCAAAAATGGTGAACGCGCCGGATCCGTGGCTGAAATCAATGGCTTTTAAAACTTCCAATACAACCCAAAACGTAACAAATAATCAAAATTTCAAAATGATCACGCTCTCCATGCAAAAACATACATTTGCCATTTCCATTAAGCGTCGCGGTAATTTTCAATTTTGAAGTTAATTGCAGATTTGTGTTTGGGGCGATGCATTTGCCAATATTGCATGATAGTTGGGGTGCAATTGAATTTTATTCCAATTTACTATTTTCTATTTGCCTAAAGGTAAAGCATTACATTTCGTACATGTATACACACGTCCTCTGTCATTCGATAAAAATCGATTGCACACACCTATGCATATTTTATGGACTTTTAGTTATTTACAGGAAATGGGGAAACGTGTAATAACGAAACTACAAAATTAATTGTTTATTTGTATTAGATACCTTTAATCCAAGCATTCCTTTAATTATAATGGCTAAGTCTAGGATAGGGGTGGAAAAGATTTTAGCTATTCAATCAATCATAGATCATTTAAATTTAAAAAACAAGGATGGAATCTATTTTTACAGAGAATACAATTATAGATAATAATAAATGTTTCCAATTCCGTAGACATCGTCAAAGTTGGACATGGTTTCAAGAAAAAGCTTTTTTTTACAGGCTCGCTGGAGGGGGCGGAAGGGGTTACGCTTAAGTTCGCATGCATGACTTTAAAGAAGACACTTCAAAGTTTTTTGCCCTTAAAGATTCATCAAAATCGATTGAAAATAAGCAAAGTTATGGCGGTTTGAAAATGGTCGAAATTTCAGGAATTTCAAATGTTTCATTGTTTTCCACCAGTGTATTAATAAAATCGCTCTTTGAGTTTTATAAAATGCTATATAACTAAATTAGAAAAATTAAATTTAATCGTTTTTCGGTATTTCCAGCCGATGTAAGAACGATCCACGAAAACAGAAATTTTGCTTGTCTCGGTTCCTGAAACACTCGCAAAAAAAATTCATGAACAAAGTGTCCAGAATGGTCTCCTAGACTTTAAAAAAATAATAATAAATTTTTGAAGAAAAATTAAATTTAATCGTTTTTCGGCATTTCCAGTCGATGTAAGAAGGATCCACGTAAAAAGAAATTTTGCTTGTCTCGGTTCCTGAAAGTCTCGCAAAAAAAATCATGAACAAAGTATCCAGAAAGGTCTCCTAGACCTAAAAAAAAAAAAAATTTGAAGAAAAATTAAATTTAATCGTTTTTCGGCATTTCCGGCCGATGTAAGAACGATCCACGAAAAAAGAGAGTTTGCTTGTCTCGGTTTCAGTAAGTCTCACAAAAAAATTTCACGAACAAAGAGTGTCCAGAATGGTCTCCTGGACTTGAAACAGAAACAAAAATAAATTTTTGAAGAAAAATTTAATTTAATCGTTTTACAGCATTTCCGGCCGATGTAAGAACGGTCCAATTTGTAAAAAAAATTGAAACCGTTGTGCTACTGCTTTACAAATGCTAAAATAGACTTTTGCATTTCTTTACAAATCAAAAAAGTTTATTTCTCCAAAAAATGTTGACTAAGACAAAACTTATGAATTTTTAAACCTGCGGTTAGGTTGATATTTTAGACAAAATTAAGAATTTGTAAAAAAAATTGAAACCGTTGCGCTATTGCTTTACAAATGCTAAAATAGACTTTTGCATTTATTTACAAACGAAAACAGTTTAATTCTCCAAGAATTTTTCACCAAAACAAAACTTATAAATTTTTAAAGTTGATATTTTAGGTAAAATTAAGAATTTGTAAAAAAAATTGAAACCGTTGCTCTATTGCTTTACAAATGCTAAAATAGACTTTTGCATTTATTTACAGACGGAAACAGTTTGATTCTCCAAGAATTTTTCACCAAGTCAAAACTTATGAATTTTTCAAGTTATCCCTGCGGTTAGGTTAATATTTTAGGTAAAATTAAGAAATTGTAAAAAAAATTGAAACCGTTGCGCTATTACTTTACAAATGCTAAAATAGACTTTTGCATTTATTTACAAACGGAAACAGTTTAAGTCTCCAAAAAATTTTCACCAAGACAAAACTTATGAATTTTTAAAGTTGTCCCTGCGGTTAGGTTAATATTTTAGATAAAATTAAGAATTTGTAAAAAAAATTGAAACCGTTACGCTATTGCTTTACAAATGCTAAAATAGACTTTTGCATTTATTTACAAACGGAAACAGTTTAATTCTCCAAGAATTTTTCACCAAGACAAATCTTATGAATTTTTCAAGTTGTTCCTGCGGTTAGGTTAATATTTTAGGTAAAATTAATAATTTGTAAAAAAAATTGAAACCGTTGCGCTACTGCTTTACAAATGCTAAAATAGACTTTTGCATTTATTTACAAACTAAAACAGTTTATTTCTCCAAAAAAATTTGACTTAGACAAAACTTATGAATTTTTAAAGTTGACCCTGTGGTAAAGTTGATATTTTAGGTAAAATTAAGAAATTGTAAAAAAATATTAAACCGTTGCGCTATTGCTTTACAAATGCTAAAATAGACTTTTGCATTTATTTACAAACGGAAACAGTTTATTTCTCCAAAAAATGTTGACTAAGACAAAACTTATGAATTTTTAAAGTTGTTCCTGCGGTTAGGTTAATATTTTAGGTAAAATTAAGAAATTGTAAAAAAAATTGAAACCATTGCGCTATTGCTTTACAAATGCTAAAATAGACTTTTGCATTTATTTACAAACCAAAACAGTTTATTTCTCCAAAAAAATTTGACTTAGACAAAACTTATGAATTTTTAAAGTTGCCCCTGCAGTTAGGTTAATATTTTAGGTAAAATTATGAAATTGTAAAAAAAATTGAAACCGTTTCGCTATTGCTTTACAAATGCTAAAATAGACTTTTGCATTTATTTACAAACTAAAACAGTTTATTTCTCCAAAAAAATTTGACTTAGACAAAACTTATGAATTTTTAAAGTTGACCCTGTGGTAAAGTTGATATTTTAGGTAAAATTAAGAAATTGTAAAAAAAAATTAAACCGTTGCGCTATAGCTTTACAAATGCTAAAATAGACTTTTTGCATTTATTTACAAACGGAAACAGTTTATTTCTCCAAAAAATGTTGACTAAGACAAAACTTATGAATTTTTAAAGTTGTTCCTACGGTTAGGTTAATATTTTTGGTGAAATTAAGAAATTGTAAAAAAAATTGAAACCGTTGCGCTATTGCTTTACAAATGCTAAAATAGACTTTTGCATTTATTTACAAACCAAAACAGTTTATTTCTCCAAAAAATTTTGACTTGGACAAAACTTATGAATTTTCAAAGGCGATTTTAGATGAAATTAAGAAATTGTAAAAAAAATTAAACCGTGCCTTAATGTCACCATCTTGAAGCTCCTTTGCATCAGGGTAATTTGGACCATTAGCAACGAAATTGCTTTTTTGGGTAAATTATTTTCTTTCAAAAACTTCTCTGTTGTAGGAATAAATTTCTTAAAAAAACGGTCTTTGAAATTTCACTGCTCATCCATGCATTGTTCTAATTGTAGTATTTTACAGGAAGAGAATTTTTAAAACTATTTTAAAGGACTTTTCGATGCAACGTCCATTTTGTAGCATTGCTGCATCCTAACATTATCAGTCTTTTTTACTACGCTTGTAGTCCGGGGCTACCGCTTCAGTTTTGACTGCAAGGTTGTTACTACATAACAGTTTGTATCAAGGCATGAGTCATCACAGTTAAATACCTGATCACCCCTTAGGTTTTTGGTTTCGATAAACTTAATATCAATATCCAATAGATACTGGAAAAAGGGAACATAATAAGCAAACCGAAATGTGTTTTAGATTACAATTTAGCCAAGAAAGGAGTTGACATTAACATTGTGTAATCAAGGCATGACTCATCACTGTTAAATATCTGATCACCCGTTAGGTTTTTGGTTTCAATAAACTCATGAAAACTTGTCTTGAATGCTTCCATTTCTTCAAAATTCGATGACAGTTTTTTACCTTAAACACAACTGACGGATACCCTGGCGTTGCTTCCATCGGTCGAGACCGGCATTTCGGTCCCTTTCATTGAATTAATTACGAAAATGCAATGGCGTTTGCAGTAAAATGGGCCCTGAAGGGTGGAAAGACCTCGGTCGATAACCCATTTCACTATTACAGCATAAGATAAAACAAAATAGTATAGTTGTAAGCAATAATAATGTGTAATAAATGTATTATTATTAGGCCCTGAAATAAAGACCCTCTTTTTTCATGAACTGTAGTTCAATTGAATTAGATTAAAAAAAAAATTAATCTCAGACATGACTGCTATGTTTCTGTCTCTCTCAGGCATGGCCTACTCGGAAACAAAATTCTGTGGCTCACACCTTACAAAGCTTCACTAACTTAAAGACACATTTTTCATGGCTTTCTTTTAATGCAACAGTATTGTTTCCTTCTGCTTTCTGTCTCGGATATGAAAACTTGATCTCTGGCTACAATATCATCTGTACGTCTGAACCTCTACCAGACATACTTCCAAAATCTCAAAGGCTTCCTTCATCTAAATAATTATTGATCGCACGGTATTAACAAATTTATTTAAAATCATTTTTTCACGAAAGATCAACCGACAGCTAGCAAAGATACATAAAAAATTTATGAACGTTCAATCAAGCCTAAAACTGGATGAAACAAAATTCCCACGCAATTCATCTCCTGCTCTTCAACGTCTGAATGTCTAATAAAATCGCAAATGTAACATCATCCCTGCCTCGTGCACGTCAGTAAATCTCCCTCGAACCGTGTGTAAAACCCGCCCTTGAGTCCCCGACCCTACCCATTCCGCTTCGGGTGGTAACTTTAACATTTACACAAAGTGGGCTAATTTTGTTTAAACGCGCTTGAAACATTCATCACGAGTGTTAATTTAATTGATTCCCATGTGAAGTGGGATGGATGGCGTTAAATTTTTCAAAATTCCGCATCCCCGAGAGATTCCCAATTAATTATTCGTTACGTTTCCGCGCACTGGTTCAATATTTCAGGAATTTGGAATTCTGAGGAGAGGTGAATTCATTTGTAAGGTTCGACGGTCTATTTGTTATGCCCGTGATTGTCGCCCCCGTTTTTAAACTCTTCTCTTTGCACCCCCATAAATTCCAACAATAAAATTAAAACGGGTAAAAGATATCCCGAAGGGTTTATTGCTCGAGCGGGTTTTTGCACGCAATATTTATTGGTTTCATTTTGTTTCGAACGCGCTGGGAATTTTCACGGTTTAATTAAAATTTATTTCCAATTCAAAAAAATAAATCAAGTTTACCTTCCCTACATATTTACAATGGCTTAAGATGAGTTTGTAATGCTAGTACTGGTAGATAAAAATATGCTTTGTTTCCAATTTAAAAAAAAAATACACCCTTGCGGGATTTATTCCTTACCATCCCTACATATTTACGATGGCTTAAGATGAGTCAGTAATGCTAGTACTAGTAGATAAAAATATCAAATTTTGCTCACCAGGATCAGTACAGCGGTACTACGTAGATGGATTCAATCATCAATCTACAGAAGATTAATATTTTCTGAAACGCTTCCCGGATACAAAAATCCTTGATACTTTGCTTGCCTTAAATTTAGGAACGTTTTTCAAAATTATCAAGTAATATTTGCTTGACAACGTGATAATATTGGCTTAAAATCGGATTGAAAGGAATCAATTTATAGGGATTCGCTATTAGGGAAAATTCTCGTTTCTCCTACCATGTATGTGCTGAAAGCGAAGTCCCATTTCAGTTCCACAAATCTCCCAGAGACCGCATTACCCCAATTGAAAGAGTATAATTCTAAAGACGTTCTTGTATTACCGACATCCATTAGTTTGATTCTGTTAGACCGGCAGTTTCTAATTAAGGCTCAGTAATGAAATTTCTTCAAATCCTATTTCCTCTTTTCATATAATATATTTTTTGTATTTCATTTCTTTGGGTTGCTGCATCTGGACCGTTCAAGACATATACTTAACTTTATTTTTTTTGCATAGGAAACTAGTCCATTCCGCCAGAGGTATACTTTAATCAATGGATCTTTGCGCGCACGTCATAGATAGCTGAATTTAGCTCAGACGACATTTCCATACATTTACTCTCTCTCTATGGTAAGTTGAATTAGGCACAATCGGTTGCAGGTATGTCGTACAAGGCGAGAAAACTCGGTCTACGGTAATGACGCACACGCAAAGATCCATTGATCAATCCATACCATTTAACTATGTATATTGATTTCTATAGATTTATTTATATATAATCATTATTAATTATATAATGAATGGGGGGGGACATACACTAGACATCCATGGATCCGAACGGCCACTTCTTCGTTGCGAAAAAGTGACCGCTGGGATGGGATTCGAACCCACGACCACGAGACCCGTGAGCAGGAGCTCTACTCACTGGGCCACCGCGGCCCCAACTTTAATTTTAAATTTTATTACTGTTACTTTGTAGATTCCACCCCTGTAACTGGACCTGTGGGTCTGTTGGGAATTTTATTTAAATAAATATATAAAATAAATAAATAAATACTGCGCATTCATATCTGACAGTCGATGATTATTGTTCATCGAAAAAAGAAAAAAATTGTAGGACTAAACCGGCAAAGGGGAAGTTTTCGGCCAAAACGCAATTAAATTCCCGGACTTATTATTTAATTTTTCAGTTGTTTTAGAACAACATATATCTAGAATGTTTTCTAAAGGTTTATTAAAATTCAAGAAATCTAATCGAAATTCCGAATTTTACAAAGCAGCGATTTTGACGGAAAATTTCAAGAAAACTAGTGATGAACAATTTTTAAAATTCACTTTTATTTAAAAGCTATATGTGTCTTAAATATTGATTGAAAATTTTATTAATATTAGTAGCGGAGTTTTCGAAAAAATCAAGAAATATATTGGAAAGTTTGCATTTTGCAAAGCAGTGATTTTGATGGAAAATTTCTGGAAAACTGGTGATGAATAATTTTTGAAATTGACTTTTATTTAAAAGTTACATATGTCTTAAATATTTATTGAAAATTTTATTAAGATTCGTGGCGGTGTTTTCGAGAAAATTAAAAAAATCTATTGAAAAGTTTGCATTTTGCAAAGCAGCGATTTTAAAGGAAAATTTCAGGAAAAGTAGTGATGAACAATTTTTAAAATTTACTTTTATTTAAAGCTACAAATTTCTTATATATTTATTGAAATTATTATTTAAATTCACAGAAAATTATTCGAGGAAATTAAAGAAATTTATTGGAAAGTTTGCATTTTGCACAAGCAGCGATTTTGATGAAAAATTTCAGGAAAACTAGTGATGAACAATTTTTAAAATTGACTTTTATTTAAAAGCTACATGTGTCTTAAATATTTATTGAAAATTTTACTAAGACTCGTGGCGGAGTGTTCGAGAAAATTAAAGAAATCTATTGGAAACTTTGCATTTTGCAAAGCAGCTATTTTTAAGGAAAATTTCTGGAAAACTAGTGATGAATAATTTTTAAAATTCACTTTTATTTAAAAGCTACATAAGTCTTAAATATTATTGAAAATTTCATTAAGATGAGTCACGGAGTTTTTGGGAAAATTAAAGAAATTTATTGGAAAGTTTGCATTTTGCAAAAGCAGCGATTTTGATGAAAAATTTCAGGAAAACTTGTGATGAACAATTTTTGAAATTGACTTTCGTTTAAAAGCTACATGTGTCTTAAATATTTATTGAAGATTTTATTAAGATTCGTGGCGGAGTTTTCCAGAAAATTAAAGAAATCTATTGGAAACTTTGCATTTTGCAAATCAGCGATTTTTAAGGAAAATTTCTGGAAAACTAGTGATGAATAATTTTTAAAATTACATTTTATTTAAAAGCTACATAAGACTTAAATATTCATTGAAAATTTCATTAAGATGAGTCACTGAGTTTTTGGGAAAATTA
This sequence comes from Ocypus olens, assembly GCA_910593695.2. Lineage (NCBI taxonomy): Eukaryota > Metazoa > Arthropoda > Insecta > Coleoptera > Staphylinidae > Ocypus > Ocypus olens. The sequence goes on along the minus strand of OU343059.1, from coordinate 17,282,706 downwards.
AAGAAATTTATTGGAAAGTTTGCATTTTGCAAAAGCAGCGATTTTGATGAAAAATTTCAGGAAAACTAGTGATAAACAATTTTTAAAATTGACTTCTATTTAAAAGCTACATGTGTCTTAAATGTTTATTGAAGATTTTATTAAGATTCGTGGCGGAGTGTTCGAGAGAATGAAAGAAATCTATTGGAAAGTTTGCATTTTGAAAAGCAGCGATTTGGAAGGAAAATTTCTGGAAAACTAGTGATGAATAATTTTTAAAATTCACCTTTATTTAAAAGCTACATTCATCTTAAATATTCATTGAAAATTTCATTAAGATGAGTCACAGTGTTTTTGGGAAAATTAAAGAAATTTATTGGAAAGTTTGCATTTTGCAAAAGCAGCGATTTTGATGAAAAATTTCAGGAAAACTAGTGATGAACAATTTTTAAAATTGACTTTTATTTAAAAGCAACATGTGTCTTAAATATTTATTAAAGATTTTATTAAGATTCGTGGCGGAGTGTTCGAGAAAATGAAAGAAATCTATTGGAAAGTTTGCATTTTGCAAAGCAGCGATTTTGAAGGAAAATTTCTGGAAAACTAGTGATGAATAATTTTTACAATTCACTTTTATTTAAAAGATACATAAGTCTTAAATATTCATTGAAAATTTCATTAAGATGAGTCACGGATTTTTTGGGAAAATTAAAGAAATTTATTGGAAAGTTGCATTTTGCAAAAGCAGCGATTTTGATGAAAAATTTCAGGAACACTAGTGATGAACAGTTTTTGAAATTGACTTCTATTTAAAAGCTACATGTGTCTTAAATATTTATTAAAGATTTTATTAAGATTCGTGGCGGAGTGTTCGAGAAAATTAAAGAAATCTATTGGAAAGTTTATATTTTGCAAAGCAGCGATTTTGAAGGAAAATTTCTGGAAAACTAGTGATGAATAATTTTTGAAATTTACTTTTATTTAAAAGCTACATGTGTCTTAAATATTTGTTGAAAATTTTATAAAGATTAGTAGCGGAGTTTTCGAAAAAATCAAGAAAGATATTTGAAAGTTTACATTTTGCAAAGCAGCGATTTTGAAGGGAAATTTCTGGGAAACTAGAAATGCATAATTTTTGAAATTTACTTTTATTTAAAAGCTACAAATTTCTTATATATTTATAGAAATTATTATTTAAATTCGCAGCAAATTGTTCGAGGAAATTAAAGAAATTTATTGGAAGGTTTACATTTTTCAAAGCAGCGATTTTGATGGAAAATTTCAGGAAAACTAGTGATGAACAATTTTTGAAATTTACTTTTATTTAAAAGCTACAAATTTCTTATATATTTATTGAAATTATTATTTAAATTCGCAGCGAATTGTTCGAGGAAATTAAGGAAATTTATTGGAAAGTTTACGTTTTGCAAAGCAGCGATTTTGAAGGAAAATTTCAGAAGAACTAGTGATGAACAATTTTTGAAATTTACTTTTATTTAAAAGCTACAAATTTTTTATATATTTATTGAAATTATTATTTAAATTCGCAGCAAATTGTTCGAGGAAATTAAAGAAATTTATTGAAAAGTTTGCGTTTTGCAAAGCAGCGATTTTGATGGAAAATTTCAGGAAAACTAGTGATGAACAGTTTTTGAAATTTACTTTTATGTAAAAGCTGCATATGTCTTAAATATTTATTGAAAATTGTATTAAGATTCGTGGCCGAGCTTTCGAGAAAATTGAAGAAATTTATTGGAAAGTTTGTATTTTGCAATGCAGCGATTTTGATGAAAAATTTCAAGAAAACTAGTGATGAACAATTTTTGAAATTTACTTTTATTTAAAAGCTACACTTTTCTTAAATATTTATTGAAAATTTTAATAAATTTCGTAGCGAATTGTTCGAGGAAATTAAAGAAATTTATTGGGAAGTTTGCATTTTGCAAAGCAGCGATTTTGATGGAAAATTTCAGGAAAACTAGTGATTTAGAATTATTGAAATTTAGTTTTATTTTAAAGCTACATATGTTTTAAATATTTATTGAACATTTTATTAAGATTCATCTTTGAGAAAATTTAAGAAATTTATTGGAAAGTTTGCATTTTGCAAAGCAGCGGTTTTGAAGGAAAATTTCGGAAAAATTGGTAATAAACAATTCTTGAAATTGACTTTAGTTTAAAAGCTACATATATCTTAAGTATTTATTTACATTTTATTAAGATTCGTGGCGGAGTTTTCGAGAGAATTAAAGAAATCCATTGGAAAGTTTGCATTTTCCAAAACGGCGATTTTGATGGAACATTTCAGGAAAACTAATAATGAACAATTTTTGAAATGTACTTTTATTTAAAAGCTACACGTCTTAAATATTTATTGAACATTTTACCAAGATTCGTCGCGGATTTTTCGAGAACATAAAGAAATCGATAAGAAAATTTGCATTTTGCAAGCAGCGATTTTGATGATAAATTTCAGGAAAACTGGTGATGCACAATTTTTGTAATTTACTTTTATTTAAAAGCTACACACATCTTAAATATTTATTGCAAATTTTACTAAGATTCGTCGCGTATCTTTCGAGAAAATGAAAAAAATCTATTGGAAAATTTGCATTTTGCAAAACAGTGATTTTGATGGAAAATTTCAGGAAAACTATCGATGGACGATTTTTATCAATAACTATCGATTCTAAGGAAATTGCATTTTGAACATTGCCCATTTTTTTATAAAAATTATCTGCATCAATTTCTTCCTCAATTTTTAAAACGTTTGTGAGCTTTTCAAAAACTTTAAAAATAAAATTTTAGAAAACCAAATTATTGAAAAATTCTTTAAATTTATATATAATTAATAAAACGATTCAAAAATCGAGGTCTTGTGTTTAGAATTTAGTTCTTTTAACACGTTCTAGACTTTTAAATATTTTATTCACAAACTACCAGATTTGTCTTTAATCCTAAGCTATCATTGTAATCATGTTGTTAAGCTCCATTGAATTTATTTATATCTTGATTTTCCAAACTAAAATTGTAGTCTGAACCCGTAAAGACACGTCGTGTACAAAATATAGAATACGTAAAGGAAATGCAAAAAGGTTTCTAGAATAATATTTGGATCGGTAGATCTTTCTCAAAAATTTTGAAAAAAAAATCACGATCACAATACTTTCTAATACTCATAACGAAGAAAGTAAAAACTAAACGATAAGAGCAGAGACAACTTCAAATTAATTACCGTTTGAGCTTTGAGATCCTATGTCAGCTTCTAAAGCTGAATCGTTGGAGAGTTGGACATATGCAAACCACATTTGCCCAAGATTTAAATTAAAGGAAAGTAAATTATATGTTTCTCTAACTTAAATAATTAAGATTTAAAAACCGAGAGAGGCTATTCTTCGTCTTCTTGTATTCAATGAATACTTTGAAAATACTTTTTGGAATAAAAAAATGATAGATGGTGCTGAATATATTCTAGATATAATTTTAAAATAGTCGGCCTATATATCTGGGTTAATTAAAGTTCGAATTTAACAAAGGTTTTCAGCATCTCTCAGTGCTACCAACCGAGCATTATTTAATCTATTTGACAGGTCTGCCGAAATGAGAACATTTCGACAATTGATTATAAAACGGAATGAACTATACATCGGATTCAAATTCTTTAAAAGCTATGCGACCCAGATTTCACCTGAAAACATTTTCCCCAGATGTAACGAAATATATTATCATTCGGAGTGTATCCTGAGCACGACCTGCCCAACGCTTACGTGACAAACGTCCTTTCGCATAAAATATGCAAAGTGCTTTTATTAATAAAGCTCGCGATATTAACGAAAATAACACACAAAGGCAATTCCGCGATAAAAATACGTGCAATAACAAAATCCATACTTTCAGCGTGTGAGCCCGTTGCAAACAACTTATGTAACATTTTACGTCTCTATGTTTACGTAAATAGGAACTAATAAGGCTTAAGCCCTGAGCATCAGAGGCCTACAAAAATTTAATTGTTGTTCCTCCTGTCGGAAGTATGTTCACACTTTTGATTCAGCTATGTAAGGAGAATCATCTTCCATTATTTATTTAATTAATTATTGTTATTGTTTTTTAATACTTTTTCATTAACAATGAGCACTTATCGTATAGTAAAAATTGTTTTTTATGCAACCATCCCGAAAATATAACTTTCGGTATGATTTACACACACATAACTATATTTATTCGGTTTCTTATTACACAACAATATAACATATAAAACTGTAATTAATTTAGTCCCAATGGGCTATCGACCTGCGGTCTTTCGGCCCTAATGGTATGATTTATTAAATCGAAAGTACTAATTTACACAAATCGTACGGAAAGTAGCTATTTTCGGGACGGTTTTGTTTCGAAACGATTTCTTTGCTTTCGGCAGAATTTTTTGTTACTTAAGGGACGGTTTTGGGTATCTATGTAGGCGGCCTTGACAATAAGATCAACTTTGTATTTAATTATGACAGCGCATGTCATGTAACATTCGTAAGTGTTTTTGCTTTTTTAACATACAAAATGGCTGAAGAAAAAATATTGTACGTAACACGTTCCAAACTGAAAGAAACGCATCCCGTAAAATATTACTTTCGGAACTTGTTACGTAAATTACTATTAATATTAATAAAATTATAATTTTTTGGTTTATTTTTAATGAGCTTTAATGAGCCCTAGGCTCGGGGAAAAAACTAAATCCGCCCTTGGAATAGACCCTTGTTAAAATCTCCTCATACATTCGCAGCGGTGACAGCTTTAAGCATGGCAATGGTTATTATTTATTATTTAAATCCGTTTCTGATGTTTTTACTGAATTCAGCAATTTTTCTTTTCTCGAGGTTAAGAAATTTGAGCACATTTCTGAAAATGAACGACTAATGCGTCAGTAAACTGTGTGTTTATTCGATTAGGTACACGAGTTTTGACAGATTACATGTTTGCACGTCCAATTGGCACTTATAATCCGGACTCGATAAGCAATCAAGGGTATTACGAATTGATTAACAAACGCTTCATAAACTCTATTCAAACAGTCATCAACTATTCCGAAGTAGGCGTCTCATCCGATTACAACCCTCTAATAGCTAAAAGAAAAATAAGGTAATCATCCGATTACAACCCACTAAGAGCTAAAAGAAAAAGGTAAGCTTCCATGCTTGAACAATTAAAGAAAAATCACTAAATTTGTAATTAGTCGCAAGCTGTAGATATAATAAACTTATTCTTTACAAGTTGTTCATTAGGATTATAATTTTATAATTATAATAATAATATTTATTTTCTTAACAGGCAGAAGCCTAATTACAAAGGAAGAGTACAAAGGAAAGAGGATGCTTGTATATAAAAATAAAAAATAAATATGATACCATCAACTATCTTATAATACCTAAGTAATAAGTCATACGAAATAAACAAATAAACTTATAACAAACGCGACTTTACATTATTAAGAAATTAATTTTTATTATTACAAAATATGTCAACTCCGTATTGGACTTCATGATACCGTTTTAACATATCAAGTAATGGCAAAAAATTATGATGGGTAGTACGTGATATGTTGTACATAAATGTTAAATGATTACGATTGGTTAGGCGTGGAATTGCAAAATCAATGAATGCAAAATGATGTACAAAAAATTACAAATTTTTATTATTCTTGGACTATGATCTACCTTTGTCAACAAGTGTTTTTTCATGATCTTTACAAGTTGTTCATTTTAGAATTCTTAACAATTAATGTTAATGTAATTTTATAATTACCGAAAATTACAAATTTTGTTATTCTAGCACTCTATGACGTTAACAAATGTTCACAATATTCACAATATTAACCAAGTAAAAGTGTGTTTTATTTAATTTAAAAAAATGTTTCACGAAGTAAGTGTCGCCAACCTCAATCAGTTTTTCATGATTTTTATTTAACTTCTGTGAAAAATGGTTACAATAAAAAAAAATGCCAAGAGTAAACACCAATTTTATTCTTCATATTATTAAAGAAACCTAAAGTTTAAAGTTTCATTGAAAAATCTGTAGTGTATTTTGAGATACAGCGTATTTGCGTATGCGAATGTAAAAACATACATGAAATTGGCCCCAAATTCGCTTTAGGGCACTAATTAGAAGTTGCAACGATGGAGTTATCGAAATCTGGTGTTAATTACCGATCACACCCTTGGGCAAATAATCGGCGTTTACCTTCAACTTGTCTCAAACAATTTGGACCTGCAGTAGATATTTGCTTAATATGATGGTTTCCAAAACTCAGCATGCCAATATCGTATTATATTCTACAGTAATAGTTAAAACAGCAGATTATATACTTACTGGGTTCTCAATGTATTGTTTACAGGGCGGGGAACCTGCAAATCCGAAAAGAAAAATTAGCACACCTCGTAACAAAATGCCAGCAAAAATTGTAGTCTTACTTTACATGCCATCTGCTTATGAATACCAAAAACTTATAATAAAAGCAACTTTTAAAATTAGAATTATCCAAGCCGCAAATAATAATAATAATCAGTGGCGGCTCGTGGAACATGTTGATGGTAGAGCCACTTATAAATACACCCCCTTCTTTTTTTGAAGAAAGAAAGAACGATTTACTTTCCCAGACCAAAGTAACTGGCGAAAAAGTGTTTTAAAAATTAATTAAAAGTTCAAGTAGTGCCATGGCTCTTTAGCTCTATATAACGAGCCACCCCTGCTTAATTTGATAAAACGATGATTTGCAAATCTAATTTAATTTTTGTAGAATTTCGTCAACACGTTATATATATATATATTTTAATTTTTCACTCGAGTATTTCACAATTTGAAAACTACAATTTTAAAAAATTCACAACTCGTGAAATAATCGGTGGATTTTCAAAAACTGCACTTATTTTGATAAAATGATGAATTGCAAATCTAATTTATTTTTTGTAGAATTTAGTCGACACGTTTCATATTTTATTTTATTTTTTCACTCGAGTATTACACAATTCAAAAATTTTAATTTTCAAAAATTCACAACTCGCGAAATAATCGGTGGATTTTCAAAAACTCCATTGCATCTGATAAAACCATAATTTGTAAATCTAATTTAATTTTTGTAGAATTTAGTCGACACACTTTATATATTTTTTTTATTTTTTTGCTGGAGGATTACACAATTCGAAAATTAAAATTTTAAAAAATTCACAACTTGCGAAATAATTGGTGGATTTTCAAAAACTCTATTTAGTTTGATAAAAACATGATTTGTAAATCTAATTTATTTTTTGTAGAATTTAGTCGACACGTTTCATATTTTATTTTATTTTTTCACTCGAGTATTACACAATTCAAAAATTTTAATTTTCAAAAATTCACAACTCGCGAAATAATCGGTGGATTTTCAAAAACTCCATTGCATCTGATAAAACCATAATTTGTAAATCTAATTTAATTTTTGTAGAATTTAGTCGACACACTTTATATATTTTTTTTATTTTTTTTGCTGGAGGATTACACAATTCGAAAATTAAAATTTTAAAAAATTCACAACTTGCGAAATAATTGGTGGATTTTCAAAAACTCTATTTAGTTTGATAAAAACATGATTTGTAAATCTAATTTATTTTTTGTAGAATTTAGTCGACACGTTTCATATTTTATTTTATTTTTTCACTCGAGTATTACACAATTCAAAAATTTTAATTTTCAAAAATTCACAACTCGCGAAATAATCGGTGGATTTTCAAAAACTCCATTGCATCTGATAAAACCATAATTTGTAAATCTAATTTAATTTTTGTAGAATTTAGTCGACACACTTTATATATTTTTTTTATTTTTTTGCTGGAGGATTACACAATTCGAAAATTAAAATTTTTAAAAATTCACAACTCGCGAAATAATTGGTGGATTTAAAAAAATTCTATTTAGTTTGATAAAACGATGATTTGTAAATCTAATTTAATTTTTGTAGAATTTAGTCGACACGCTTTATATATATTTTTTTATTTTTTTTGCTGGAGGATTACACAATTCGAAAATTAAAATTTTTAAAAAGTTACAACTCGCGAAATAATCGGTGGATTTTCAATAACTCTATTGCATCTGATAAAACCATAATTTGTAAATCTAATTTAGTTTTTGTAGAATTTAGTCGACACGCTTTATACATTTCTTTTATTTTTTTGCTGGAGGATTACACAATTGTAAAACTAAAATTTTTAAAAATTCACAACTCGCGAAATAATTGGTGGATTTTCAAAAACTCCATTTAGTTTGATAAAACTATGAGTTGCAAATCTAATATTAAATTTTGTAAACATGTTTTATATATATTTTTTTTTAATTTTTCACTCGAGTATTACACAATTCAAAAACTAAAATTTTCAAAAATTCACAACTTTCGAAATAATCGGTGGATTTTCAAAAATTCTATTTAGTTTGATAAAACGATGATTTGCAAATCTAATTTATTTTTTGTAGAATTTAGTCGATACGTTTCATATTTTATTTTATTTTTTCACTCGAGTATTACACAATTCGAAAATTAAAATCTTCAAAAATTCACAACTCGCGAAATAATCGGTGGATTTTCAATAACTCTATTGAATCTGATAAAATCATGATTTGTTAATCTAATTTAATTTTTGTAGAATTTAGTCGACACGCTTTATATATTTTTTTATTTTTTTGCTGAAGGATTACACAATTCGAAAATTAAAATTTTTAAAAATTCACAACTCGCGAAATAATTGGTATATTTTCAAAAATTCTATTTAGTTTGATAAAACGATGATTTGTAAATCTAATTTAATTTTTGTAGAATTTAGTCGACACGCTTTATATATTTCTTTTATTTTTTTGCTGGAGGATCACACTATTGTAAAACTAAAATTTTTAAAAATTCACAACTCGCGAAATAATTTGTGGATTTTCAAAAACTCCATTTAGTTTAATAAAAAATAATTTGCAAATCTAATGTTGAATTTTGTAAACATGATATATATATTTTTTTTAATTTTTCACTCGAGTATTACACAATTCGAAAACTAAAATTTTCAAAAATTCACAATTTTCGAAATAATCGGTGGAATTTCAAAAATTCTATTTAGTTTGATGAAACGATGATTTGAAAATCTAATTTAATTTTTGTAGAATTTAGTCGACACGTTTCATATTTTATTTTATTTTTTCACTCGAGTATTACACAATTCGAACATTAAAATTTTCAAAAATTCACAACTCGCGAAATAATCGGTGGATTTTCAATAACTCCATTGCATTTGATAAAACCATGATTTGTTAATCTAATTTAATTTTTGTAGAATTTAGTCGATACGTTTCATATTTTATTTTATTTTTTCACTCGAGTATTACACAATTCGAAAATTAAAACTTTCAAAAATTCACAACTCGCGAAATAATCGGTGGATTTTCAATTACTCTATTGCATCTGATAAAACCATGATTTGTAAATCTAATTTAATTTTTGTAGAATTTAGTCGACACGCTTTATATATTTCTTTTATTCATTTGCTGGAGGATTACGGAATTGTAAAACTAAAAATTTTAAAAATTCACAACTCGCGAAATAGTTGGTGGATTTTCAAAAATTCTATTTAGTTTGATAAAACGATGATTTGCAAATCTAATTTATTTTTTGTAGAATTTAGTCGATACGTTTCATATTTTGTTTTATTTTTTCACTCGAGTATTACACAATTCTAAAATTAAAATTTTCAAAAATTCACAACTCGCGAAATAATCAGTGGATTTTCAATAACTCCATTGCATCTGATAAAACCATGATTTGGAAATTTAATTTAATTTTTGTAGAATTTAGTCGACACGCTTTATATATTTTTTTATTTTTTTGCTAGAGGATTACACAATTCGAAAATTAAAATTTTTAAAAATTCACAACTCGCGAAATAATCGGTGGATTTTCAAAAACTCCATTGCATCTGATAAAACCATAATTTGTAAATCTAATTTAATTTTTGTAGAAAATTTATAACATTTACAGCAAACCTCGACGCCAAACAGGATCAAACGCATTCCTAATACCCAGGAATAATACGGCACGGCGCGGTTTGTTTACTTTTCAGGTGAGCTGCTTGCACGTTGGAAGTTGGTATTATTGGAGAAAGTCTGGCGGATAATCCGTCTCATTTGATCAATGGTTTGACACACTCCAAGAGTACAAATAATCCACACGGTTTTCCGTAATTAAATTTATTTCAAATTCGTGCTGAATCCAGTGAATTAAAATCCCGTTCCCATTCTGTAATTTCGTCCGGAATTAATTCCATTCAAATTCTTATTTTTCGTACTGAATTATACGATCGCGTCGCGGTCCCTCTCCTTTTTTTAATTAAATCAAATTGCTTCGCTAATTGGACTGGCTCATTAAAACGGTTGCATTCGTGACTTTGTAATAAGTAGTGTGTTTAACAAATTGTGTTTCAGATCGTTACTTAAAATATAAATGTAGACAAAAGATTATCAAATAATGCGTTAGATGTGTGCAGTGTAACAAAAGTAATTCACATAATTACGAATAAAATTTTATAGGCGATAATTCAAGTCATGTATAAAAAGGTGCATTTTAAACGGCGGACAAAAAAATTTGCAAATGGTTAAAAATTTATTTACCTTCACCATGACAACGATCTCTATATTAATAATTTTAGTAAATAGCTAACTTCAGTTGAACAGGGACAGTTCGTTGCAGTTCTGATTGAATACCTATGCGGTGAAATATTTTTTTTTTTTAATTAGAGAGATACACTTCACAAAAATAACTTTTTTTTATCACAATTTTGGCGTGAAATTCAAATTTTTAAGGTGGTAAAAGTGGTTTTTAATTATTTTAACTATCTTCCACACTGTTTAAAAATCCGAAAAAAATGTATGTTATAGAATTTGGTAAAACACATTTACTGAGACAGTCCTCGAATGCCTTCACTGCAAAAATGAATTTTGAAAACTTTAACTTCATTTTTCTATTTGAATTTGGCGCCAAAAAAATTGAAAAAAATACTGCGAGATGTATTTTTTTTTTGTTTTGGGTAAACGTGGTTTCAGCTTGATTCGTGCCATAGAAAAGGAGAAAAAAAATAAAACGTAAAATTCACGTTTTCGATCATATCTCGACAACAAATTGCTTCAGGAGGCTGAAATTTCGAGCAATCAACGGCATTTTTAATTATCTTTCATCCAGTCATCGCGATTATTGATTTGTTTTGGGGGCACTTTTGACCATCTTATTCGGCTATACCCTTTCTTGAATGAATTGAGATTAGGCAAAATCCATCTCAATTCATTCAATGGCTCGTACAAACAAATAAAATTTATCCGGCCAAATTTTAACCTCTTGTGGTATTACCGCCGAAAAAATGTTAGCCTACAGGCTTTCATCAATTATAAATTGCGAAATGCCTATTCGTTCAGAATTTCTGTCAACTGCATTCAATGGAAAATTGGTTGGCTGTGGTAAATATATACTGGACATTAAACAAAATATTTTAATGTTTATGAATACGGCCTATTTATAGGTACTTAATTTACGAAATGGGTCGGCTTAATTGCTGTGGGGAGATGAATTTTGCATTTGCATTCCACGTTCTAATGAAAGCATGTTTGTCCACCGCAAATATCAACATGTCCGAGCTACTCTTTCATCGACTTCAAACACGAAAACGACCTCCCGTTTCATTGCGCGGTTTAATTTCAATTTAAATGACTCCGGAGTTTACATTCGACTGGTTTGGGATTGGCCATTAGATGTGTAATGGGGGGGAGGGCAAGTGTATATTGTCTTTATAAAAATATTATAAAGGATGACTACATTTGAGGTTATTTTCATTTTTATAATAAAACATATGTAAATTACATTGAATATTTAACCCTTAGCAGACGAGTTAGTTTATAATAGTGGCAACCATCGCTTTACAGTTAACTAAAATTAATGTATGAACTAGTCTTCTGGTGAATGCGCCGGGAAATTTTTTACTTCGACAAATATTTGTATTGCAGCGAATACTAAATCTCCATCGCCATCGGTGGTTAATGGGAATAACTTTCTTTAAATATATTATTAGTGATATCCATACAATTGGTTGGGTTATAAGGTTTTGCGATAAGTGTGTGCTCCTAAATAATTATTTTTAAAAAAATGGTGATGTGGCCATCATGTTACTTTCTCCGATTTGATGATATAGCCATTTATATTTACGTTTTCATGGGTTATTTTCAATTGAAATCATATTTTAAATGTACATCGAGCGTTGTGTAAACTCGGATGAAACTGACGTTTAAAACGTCAAAATTATGAAAGATGGAAAAATTATACTTCAAATTAAAAAACTCGGTTTACTCAAGAACTAACGAGATTTCGAAAAAAACTTATTCTTTAAAAGTTGTTCATTTTGTCATTCTCTACAATTATTCACATAAATTTGCTGTAACTATTATCGTTTCATAACTATAAACCAAAAATGAAAAAAATAATAATAATTTATTTTCTCGAATAACAATCATTTAATGAAAAATATTTTCAAACAAAAGATGTTCATTTCTTTGTTGCCTTCAATATTTGTTATAGTGTTTCTGTGATATTTTTCATATTTCAGTCAAATATTGGAAAAAAACAAAAAACAGTTCAGGTAAACACCCACTTCCGGTGTACGAAATTTTACCAAAGGTTTTTCAGTTCTTCGTATTGTCAAATAAGACTTATGTTCAAAGTTTCAAATCAATTGCTTCATTAGTTTTTGAGATACAGCGAGCACAGACACAAAGGCAGACACCATTTTTTTCGAAAAATTGTTGAAATGGCATCTAGGGACCCCAAAACGGATATTTCCGTAAAAATTTTTTTTTTTTAAATCATCACGATCAAAATATTTTCTCGTACTTTGTAATGGAGAAAGTAAAAATCGGTTCAATTAGAACCATTTTTAGCATAAAAATAAAATATCTTTATTCAGACGATACATTTATACAAATACAAAATATTTTTTTTTAAATGGTCGATGTCCAAAAAATAAAATTTTGTTCATGAAGTTGTCTATGTTTTTCGTGAAATGGGAATGTTTCAGGTGAGGTATCCAAAAAGTTTTTAATTGTACTGATAGGTACTGCCTTTGGCAATGCTACCATGATAAAATATTTCAAAAATGTCTGCGCGAAATGTCCAAAAAATAAAATTTTGTTCGTGCAGTCGTCTATGTTTTTCGTGAAATGGGGATGTTTTAGGTGAGGTATCCAAAATGTTTTTAATTGTACTGAGAGGTACGACCTTTGGCAATGCTACCATGATTATATATTTCGAAAAAGTCTACGCGAAATGTCCAAAAAATAAAATTTTGTTCGTGTGGTCGTCTATGATTTTCGTGAAATGGGGATGTTTCAGGTGAGGTATCCAAAATGTTTTTAATTGTATCGATAGGTAAGGCCTTTGGCAATGCTACCTTGATAAAATATTTCAAAAAAGTCTGCGCGAAATATCCAAAAAATAAAATTTCGTTCTTGTAGTCGTCTATGATTTTCGTGAAATGGGGATGTTTCAGGTGAGGTATTCAAAATGTTTCTAATTGTACTGATAGGTACGGCCTTTGGCAATGCTACCATGATAAAATATTTCAAAAAAGTCTGCGCGAAATGTCCAAAAATAAAATTTCGTTCTTGTAGTCGTCTATGATTTTCGCGAAATTGGGATGTTTCAGGTGAGGTATCCAAAATGTTTTTTTTTTATTGTACTGACAGATACGGCCTTTGGCAATGCTACCTTGATAAAATATTTCAAAAAAGTCTGGGCGAAATGTCAAAAAAATAAAATTTTGTTCATGTAGTCGTCTATGTTTTTCGTGAAATGAGGATGTTTCTGGTGAGATATCCAAAATGTTTTCAATTGTACAGACAGGTACGACCTTTGGCAATGCTACCATGATAAAATATTTCAAAAAAGTCTGCGCAAAATGTCCCAAAAATAAAATTTTGTACGTGTAGTACTCTATGTTTTCGTGAAATGGCGATGTTTCAGGTGAGGTTCCCAAAATGTTTTTAATTGTACTGATAGGTACGACCTTTGGCAATGCTTTCATGATCAAATATTTCAAAAAAGTCTGCGCGAAATGTCCAAAAAAATAAATTTTGTTCGTGCAGTCGTCTATGATTTTCGTGAAATGGGGATGTTTCAGGTGAGGTCTTTAAAATGTTTTTAATTGTACTGACAGGTACGGCCTTTGGAAATGCTACTAAAATAAAATATTTCAAAAAAGTCTGCGCGAAATGTCCAAAAAATAAAATTTTGTTCGTGTGGTCGTCTATGATTTTCATGAAATGGGGAAGTTTCAGGTGAAGTCTCTAAAATGTTTTTAATTGTACTGATAGGTACTGCCTTTGGCAATGCTACCATGATAAAATATTTCAAAAAAGTCTGCGCGAAATGTCCAAAAAATAAAATTTTGTTCGGGTGGTCGTCTATGTTTTTCGTGAAATGGGGATGATTCAGGTAAAGTATCCAAAATGTTTTTAATTGTACTGATAGGTACTGCCTTTGGCAATGCTACAATGATAAAATATTTCAAAAAAGTCTGCGCGAAATGTCCAAAAAATAAAATTTTGTTCGTGTGGTCGTCTATGTTTTTCGTGAAATGGGGATGTTTTAGGTGAGGTATCCAAAATGTTGTTAATTGTACTGATAGGTACGGCCTCTAGTAATGCTACCATAATAAAATATTTCAAAAAAGTCTGCGCGAAATGTCCAAAAAATAAAATTTTGTTCGTGTGGTCGTCTATGTTTTTCGTGAAATGGGGATGTTTCAGGTAAAGTATCCAAAATGTTTTTAATTGTACTGATAGGTACTGCCTTTGGCAATGCTACAATGATAAAATATTTCAAAAAAGTCTGCGCGAAATGTCCAAAAAATAAAATTTTGTTCATGCAGTCGTCCATGTTTTTCGCGAAATGGGGATGTTTCAGGTGAGGTATCCAAAATGTTTTTAATCGTACTGATAGGTATGGCCTCTGGCAATGCTACCATGATAAAATATTTCAAAAAAAGTCTGCCCGAAATGTCCAAAAAATTTAAAAAAATTCGTATAGTCGTCTATGGTTTTTGTGAAATGGGGATGTTTCAGGTGAGGTATCCAAAATGTTTTTAATCGTACTGATAGGTACTGCCTTTGGCAATGCTACCATGATAAAATATTTAAAAAAAGTCTGCGCGAAATGTCCAAAAAATAAAATTTTGTTCGTGAAGTCGTCTATGTTTTTCGCAAAATGGGGATGTTTTAGGTGAGGTATCCAAAATGTTTTTAATTGTACTGACCGGTACGGCCTTTGGCAATGCTACCATAATAAAATATTTCAAAAAAGTCTGCGCGAAATGTCAAAAAATAAAATTTTGTTCGTGCAGTCGTTTATGATTTTCGTGAAATGGGGATGTTTCAGGTGAGGTATCTAAAATGTTTTTAATTGTACTGATAGGTACGGCCTTTGGCAATGCTATCATGATAAAATATTTCAAAAAAGTCCACGCGAAATGTCCAAAAAATAAAATTTTGTTCGTGCAGTCGTCTATGTTTTTCGTGAAATGGGGATGTTTCTGGTGAAGTATACAAAATGTTTTTAATTGTACTGAGAGGTACGACCTTTGGCAATGCTACCATGATTATATATTTCGAAAAAGTCTACGCGAAATGTCCAACAAATAAAATTATGTTCGTGTTGTCGTCTATGATTTTCGTGAAATGGGGATGTTTCAGGTGAGATATCCAAAATGTTTTTAATTTTACAGACAGGTACGGCTTTTGGCAATGCTACCATGATAAAATATTTCAAAAAAGTCTGCGCGAAATGTCAAAAATAAAATTTTGTTCGTGCAGTCGTCTATGATTTTCGTGAAATGGGGATGTTTCAGGTGAGGTATCTAAAATGTTTTTAATTGTACTGATAGGTACGGCTTTTGGCAATGCTACAATGATAAAATATTTCAAAAAAGTCCACGCGAAATGTCCAAAAAATAAAATTTTGTTCATGTAGTCGTCTATGATTTTCAAAATGAACATTTTGAACAACATGAACAACAAGATTTTAAAAATGTGTTAGTCTGTCTGGCCTATCGATCATCGGTCTTTTTGTAATCTACGTTATTATAGGTTGTATTAGTTATTATTTATAATCTATTTTTAATTAAAAACGTATTATTGCATTTATATGTCAATCCAGAATAAGTTTATTAATGTTTAGATCTTCATATGATCGGTCAAAATGGGAATATTTTCTTTTTTGTATATTATAGTATAAATATGAAGATGATGGTTGCGACCGTTACTATGTGGTAGTCCATTGTCAGGTAACTTTAAATTAAACAACTTTCAAAAATTCAAAGTTACCATAGTATAAATAGTTTAATGAATTAATTATAATTTAATATTATATTATTAGTCTTTAAAGTTAAGTTAATCACCGAGAAATGTAATTGGCGCAGTCGGTAGGATACTCGAACTTCTCTTCGTGTTAGCGAATTTATCGGGTATTCCAAACAACGCAACGGTTCAAAACTCTTGTCATCTTTGTATATCTGTTGTATGTAGCAATTTTCTAACAAACTGTTTCTTCAATTATTTTAATCATCAAATAAACAACTCCCCTCGTAACATCTTCGAAGTTAAATCACCTGACTGCCCCAAACGCGAGTTGAGGCATTTGTGTAAATTACCAGCGCATGCTTCACGACAAATCAGAAACTCCAAAACGCCACTAACATATTCGGTCTATTAAATTGCTCGAACGATTAATTCTAGTGCACCGTATATAACGACCAAATGGCGGATACCGTACTGCCACGCAAATTGAGATTTAAACGTCGGAACGAATGTCTCGTCGTAAAAATTCACGTTTTCAGTAACATTAAGTTCCAGAAAACAGCTCGACATGAGGAATATTCTTGGAATAAAATATGATATTGTAATATGATCGAAATTGTGACCGAAATTTTGTGGTAAAACATTTCATGTGATGGAAGGATTATAAAATGCAGATTAAGAATTAATTTTAATTAAAATATTCACTATGTTTTAACAATAAGTAATGAGTATTTGTGGTTAAAATAAATTTAACTAAAAAAATCACTTTGTAATGTGTATTTTTAGTTACAAAATTAGACAATTTTTCAACTCACAGGATTTATTCTACTAGAACTTCCTACTCATTCCGTAAAATATCACTTTCGGAACTAAATTACCATTTAAATGAACAATAATCATTTTGTAGGATCGGATGAAACTGACGTTTAAAACGTCAAAATTGTAAAAGATGAAAATGAAAATCACCCGGTATACAAATAACAAATATAGTAACCTGTACAATATTTTCATTGTGGAGTTATTACATTTTTGCTCCCCTTCTGTCGGAAGTTTTAAAATTTCGATTGGAATTATTACGTGACAGGATGATTTTCTTTTATTAGCCCTCGATCCCGGGAGACCCGAAGTTTTTCCTGCTCCGGCTGTGTTTTGATTTAAACTTATGTACACAACGACAGTCCTTGCGGATTAAGAAAAGGGCGAATAAAAAGAATCTGTCTCGCTTGAGATAACGGAAGAAAAAAATATCACCTCTTGAGGAATTGATTTTCATTTTTTTTGCTAGTGTTGTAATACATTCATAAAACATTTATGTAAGGGAATAAAGTTTGATGGTTATTCTTTATTCTCACAAAGTCTAATCAACTACGGAAATATTATAAGTAAAAAAAAACAATTGTACTTGTTAGTTTTAATAGTTTACATAATTAAGGTATCGGTATCGCGTTAATAGCATATGTTAGATAATTTGTATTTAATATTATTCGCATAAATCGTTTGTTTCATATTTTTTCTTGCCGACCATGGCATGCCCTCTTTTACCCTATCCTTAAAAAAGTTTGTGTGCCTTTGAGATAGTAAGAAAACGCGACCGTTAACTCCGCAAAGGATACAGGAAATATTCACGCTGAAATGGTGGAGGCGCCTGGAAAGGTAATATCCTGCAACCCACGCCCTGATCCAATGTTGTTAGAAACGGGAAATCAATGCTCAACCCCTTGCAACCCGAATCTTTTATTTTAAACAAGACAAAGGCACTCGGCGTGCTCGTGTATCTTGATCCGGCATCATTAAAAAATCACGCGATTTGACATAACGCAATACCGTGATACACGCAAACGTATACTTAATAATACACGTTTACCAAATTTACGGTAAGTGAAGAAATTATGGATATGAATAATTGGTTAATTATCGATTCGGTGGCACTGAAGAAATTATGAATATCTGGATTATTCAGGCTATGGGGACTTTGACCCTTATAAGCAATCTCGTTATTTTAAAGGATCCCTTATTCGCAAGCTCCATTGATTCTGTCACGAGAGACCTTCTTCATTCTCAATTGGATACAGTCGCACATCCAACTACAAACCGCAATTTAGCTTAACTATCTCAATTGCCTGAGTAATGATGGACATAAAACATGGGCGATTATGTAAATTATTCGAATAAATATTTAAAGTACGCGAAGCTGAAGTTACCCTACACACGCCAAGGGGTAATTACGATATTGATTCTAAGGTAAAATATTTGTTATTCGAAACGTGAGTGTGTTAATAAATTTATCGCGCTGCATCTATGATACGTCAGGGAATATGATCACCTTGAAGTCGGTGTGTTTCCACATCAATAAATACGTTCTTATTATACGGATGTAACCTGTCAGTAGGTGTATCCTTTTAAATTTGTTTTATATAACTTCTGTTGAGAAAAAAGAAATGAAATCACTGTCAGGATTTTATTTCCTGAAATTCCCAAACCAAACTCGAGATTTATGGATTTAAATAAAGATTAAACATCAAATCACCTTGAAGTATTACACACTCAAACGCATCTGAGTGTGGTACGCTCATTACAGCCGCCGAGGGAAATCACACGGGGTAATCCCCTCAGAAATCTCCGGCCAGCACTCTAAATTATCTCTCAAGTTTTGAACGCCCGGCCTGATTAATAATAATAAAATTTGATTTATTGGCCAAACTACGTTCAAAATTAAATGATCAAAAGAACGTAAATCAACTTCAGTTTTACTTACTTTTCCACCCTTGCTCTATTCTAACTAAAACCAATTATTTTTTTCCTTAATCGTACGATTACGTACTTGCAGAGACGGCATTATTAATTCTCAAATATTGTAATCAATAAAAAATAACTCAATGTGGATGATAAATAAATTTGAGACCTCACTTGTTGCAGAGGCATTAAATAAATATTCTCTTTCTGCAATAAGTAAGGTTGTTTCTAATTTAAATAAATATTCGATAAAGGCGAAAGTAGCCTGAATTTAAGAATATTCAACCTGTTGTTAGTAGCCCTAATAAGCTTTAATTTTACTTTCATCTTTATCGAATTTACTCAATGTGGATCTTTTACATTAATTCTAACATTCAATTTTATTGTCTGTAAAGATTTATAGATCTGTTGGTAAAATATGTACTTTTTTTAAAATAGTTATTGAATTTAAATTATATATCCTGGAAGTAGAAATCGTTAATAACAACGTAAGCTTATGCATTGCCTAGATAATTGCATTATACATAATTACAACCGCATATAATAGAATCCAGTGTGTAATCTAATAATTTGTAATATCTAAATAATTCAAGATTCCTCATCAAATTATACGGCCCCGTGAACTGGGCTGTATAATTTCCAGCGATGGCACTGGGAAATTGGATTAAGAATTCACGTTCGCGTTTTTACTCAAAAATTGATGAGTCGGGGGAATTGGGATTGGAGTTAGCGATCATTAAAATGCACGTAATTGAAAATGTGCAGGCGTCCTATTAATATTAAATGATGTGAGAGTGTTTAAGTGAAAAGTTTTATAACAAATATTGAAAATCCCTTTAATATCTTTTTTCCGCTACCGACAACGTAAATCAGCATTGCATCCACAGGTACCGTAAGTGGCTGATAACATGTCATAATTTTTACTTACGGACCTAGGAAAATAATAAACAGAAACGTAACGCTCCAACATATAGTCGAGCAACACATTTTCGCCTATACCTATAGCATCGGCATCCTTTTTACATAACCACTGCTTAAAAGAGTCGTAACAGGACACATACCTTTTTCGATTTTGTCGGTAACAGGTTCTAACACGCAATATTCGCAGCTTCGTTTGCATCCATGCCCGCAAAAACTGTCACTGGATTGACACAAACAAACAAAATTCGACATTGTTTTCTCGGTTGCTGGGTTGCCATAGGACGCATAGGTGACTATAAACATTTGAATCCCAAATGTTACAAGCCGTATTTTAGAATATTTTCTGATCTTTTTTAAGTATTATATTTCCGGTAGCGGAAAACAATTAATAAGCAACACGGAACGTAATGACAATACGTCCTTACGTTCCTTGTTGCTTAAATAACTATTATATACCTATATTGACTATATGACTGCGCATCAAAAATAGCTATTTACATATTAAAAGCGTAAAGTACGTGTTTTCCGATTTCGATATCAAAATCGACATGCAGAATTTGCACTCGAAATCAAACACATGATTTTTTGCAGAAATACCCAAACATAATGAATACATGTGTATAATATACCCAAATATTAGCCATTATTTTTGTATCTAGGAGGCCGGTAAATAGGAACAAAACTGACGTTCACGACAGTAAACGTCAGTTTATTATGCGACATTGATAAAATTGTTATTTCTACAAATAATTATCAGTGAAAATAGTGAACATGGTAACGGCAGTGATTTTATAAGTAAACCGTCCGATATTGCAGATGTTGCGAACATCATCGCGCTGAATTTGCTACCGGAAAATCTAATATAAAGTATGAAAAGCAGTATGAAAAATTTCCCATAAAAAGTTGGCAATACACAGAAAATACCTATGTACATTTCAAGCGTGCGGAATAGTATATTATTAAACGAGTGAGAAAGTTGGCCATTGCCACAATTCACAATTTGGAATTTTTTTTTAATTGTTTTTACTTTCTCCGTTACGAAGTACGAGAAAGTATTGTGATCGTGATTTTTTTTTCAAAAATTTTTTTTACGGAAATATCCGTTTTGGGGTCCCTAGATGCCATTTCAACAATTTCTGGAAAAAACATTTTTGTGTCTGTGTGTGTGTGTGTGTGTGTGTGTGTCTGTGTGTGTGTGTGTGTGTGTGTGTGTGTGTGTGTGTGTCTGTGCGCGCTGTATCTCAAAAACTAATAGACCAATTGAAATGAAACTTTGAACATAAGTTTTATTTGATAATCCGAAGAACTGAAAAGCTTTTGGTAAAATTTCGTACACCGGAAGTGGGTGGTTACCTTAACTGTTTTTTGTTTTTTGCCAATATTTTCTTAAATATGAAAAATATCACAAAAACATTTTAACAGATATTGAAGACAATAAAGAAATTCAATTATTTTGTTTGAAAACATTTTTCATAAAATCATTGTTATTCGAGAAAAAAAATTATTTTCTTTTTTTTCATTTTTGGTATACAATTATGAAACGCTAATAGTTACAGCAAACTTATGTTAATAATAATTGTAGAGAATGCCAAAATGAACAATTTATGAAGAATAAGTTTTTTTCGAAATCTCTTTAGTTTTTGAGTAAACTGAGTTTCTTAATTTGAAGTACATTTTTCCATCTTTCATAATTTTGACGTTTTAAACGTCAGTTTTATCCGAGTCTACGAAACGTTCGATGCACACTTAAAATATGATTTAAATTGAAAATAAACCATGGAAGCGTAAATATAAATGATACCATCAAGTCGGAGAAAGTAACATGATGGCCACATCACCATTTTTTTTTAAGGAAGGATGTTTGATGGAATTGCGGGTTAAGGAGAGTGAATGACTATGAGGGAATTGGCGCAAGCGATTTGCTGTTTTTAAGAATTCATTTTCATAATGAATGGGACAAACACTAAACAACCATGGACCCGAACGATAACTTTTCGTTAATAAAAGCTACCGCCCGATCGTGGGATTCGAACCCACGACGCCTCGCACCGATAGCGGGAGTGTAACCGCTAATTTGGAAATTGCGGCAGTTTGCTGACAAAAAAAACAAATCGTAACCATAGTAACAACTAAACTGTTAAGAAAGTAAAATCGTCGTCACGCCATTGGCTGAAACCTGTTGGGCAATGAAACCACTATCATTTGATTGGACGTCACCTGTGGAGAAAATGATTCGACTGAATAATGGACAACTTTCTCAATTAAAAACGATTTAATAACGTTTATATTATTTAATAAGATGCGAAAAAGGTACTTTTCTGCACGTTGCTATAGGTAACATAGGGCAAAGTACAACTGTACGGAAAACTTCTACTTTGCGTTGCCGAAATGCGCAAAAGCCCTCTTTATTTATTGGTCGTAGAAAAACATATTTTTAGATGTCTAGTTTGGATCAAAATTTTCCAAGAGACAGTTAAGTGTTTAGTAATACTCGGTTTTCATATTGTTTGCTTTTATACATGATTTCTGAATAATTTTTTTTTAATAAATGCAGTCATCCTATACAGGGTGTTTTATTTTAAATTGCCACTGCAAATATATCGAAACCTGAGCAACATGGCAAAAAATGTTTCAGATAAAAGTTGTAGGGTTCGGTGGGGGACATATGCTGGTGACTTTGAAAATGACGTTGGCGTTAATTTTCAAGGTCAAGCGAAGGTCAACTTTGATTTTTCAAATAGAATCCCTATTTTTTATTACCGCATCGTATTTTACGGGAAAAAATACAAACCTTTTGTAGGAAAAGTTTTTTTTGAAAATGCTTTTTTAAAGAGTTTTTTTTACGAATTTTGTCCGTCATGTTGTTTGAAATCTCAGATGAATCCAGGCTGTGATACATGGAATAACCTCGGCATTAGCATCAAAGGTGTGGGAGCAAGAACCCCGGATCTTACTCCCTTTGACTTTTTCCTCTGGGGACTAGTCAAGGAGAAAGTATTTGCTGAAGCTCCGAAAACAGTGCAGAACATGAAGGAGAGGATTGGGGCTACATTTTGAGCAATTTTCATCCAAACCCTTCGAAATGTTCAAGTAAACTTTCACCAGCGGGTACAGAAGTGCATTGACGAGGATGGACATTTGATCGAAGAACGAGATCGAACCTCCGGCCACTGAAACCATCGGCCCTTTTCAGGACCAATAATGTGCAAAATCTCATCGGCAACCTCCACGTGGTGTACATCGGGTGACGATAGTGCCGAGGGTAATGCGTGAATTACAGCCTGAGATTTCAAACAACATGACTTATTTATTTATTTATTGTTCATAAACCCAACAGACTCAAAGTCCATTAACAGGGCTACAAGTATATATACAAATGTAGTACATGGTACAAACATAAATTACATTTATAGAAACTTAAACCTAAGGTAAAGTTGACATTTGACAATGACGGACAAAATTCATGAAAAAACTCTTAAAAAAGCATTTTCAAAAAAAACGTTTCCTACAAAAAGTTTGTACTCTTTCCCATGGAATACGATTCCGCAATAAAAAATAGATGGTTTTATTTGAAAAATCAAAGTTGACTTTCGTTTAACCTTAAAATTTAATGCCAAGGTCATTTTCAAGGTCACCGGCATATGTCCCCCTCCGAACCCTACAACTTTCATCTGAAACATTTTTTGCCCTGCTGCTCTGGTTTCGAGATATTTGGGGTGGCAATTTAAAATGGGACACCCTGTATGTCGTTTTAAAGCGCGTTTTCGCTCTATCTAATTGTGTTAGTCTTTTTTTTATATTTTCACTAATTTCTTCAGGACGTCAAATATGACATGGACAAAATGCAAATTCGCACAATTTTCTTGTCCCAGTTCAAACTAGGCCGAAAAGCTGCCGAGACAGCTCGTGCTATCAACGATGCGTTTGGCCCGGGAACCACTAACGAACATATGGCGCAATGGTGGTTCAAGAAATTCCGAGCCTTGAAGATGAAGAGGGCCGCGGCCGCCCGTCGGAGATTGATAACGACCAATTGACGATTGGTTAATCGAAGCCGATCTTAGCAAAACCACACGAGAAGTTGCGAAAGAACTCAAAATTGACCAATAAACAGTCGTTCGCCATCTGAAGCAAATAGGGAAGCCAAAAAGCTGGATAAATGGGTGCCGCACGAATTAAAGGAAAACCAAAAAAATCGCCGTTTTGAGGTGTCGTCTACCCTTCTTCTGCGTTTGGCAGGGGAACCACTAACGAACATATGGCACACTGGTGGTTCAAGAAATTCCGCAGCGGTGACGAGAGCCTTGAAGATGAAGAGGACAGCGGCCGCCCGTCTGAGATTAATAACGACCAATTGACAGCCTTAATCGAAACCGATCTTGACCAATAAACAGTCGTTCGCCATCTGCAGCAAATAGGGAAGTCAAAAAATTAAATGAAAATTAAAGAAAAACCAAAAAAATCTCCGTTTTGAGATGTCGTCTGCCCTTCTTCTGCGGAACAAAAACGACCCGTTTCTCGACCGTATTGTGTCGTGTGATGAGAAGTGGATCCTCCATGACAACCGACGACGTTCCGCGCAGTGGTTGGACCGCGACGAAACTCCAAAATACTTCGCTAAGCTGAAACTCCACCAGAAGAAGGTTATGGTGATTGTTTGGTGGTCTGAAGCCGTTCTCATCGACCACAGCTTCCCAAATCCGGGTGAAACGATTACGGCGGAGAAGTACTGCCAAAAAAATCGACGAAATGCACCATAAACTTCAACGTATGTGTCCGAGGTTGGTCATAATGAAGGGGCCACTTCTTCTCCGTGACAACGCTCGGCCGCACGGATCAATGATGACGCGACAAAAGCTTCTTGTTGCCAAAAATGTGTTCATTCTAATGGTTTTTATTTCGATTAATAAAGTTTATTATAAAAAAATTAAATAAATAATAAAAGAAGATTCTCCGTATATAGCTAAATCAAAAGTGTGAACATGCCTCCGACAGGGATCGAACCTGCAACCTGCAGATCTCCGCTCTGGGATGCCACCAGTGGTAGCCGGAGATCTGGAGGTTACAGGTTCGATCCTTATCGGAGGCATGTTCATACTTTTGATTTAGCTATATACGGAGAATCTTCTTTTATTATTTATTTAATTCGGGAAATCATCGAATATATTATAAAAAAGTTATGGTCTTTTAAAAACCGAGATTATTTTCGCATCAACCTGATAATAATAATAATAATAGGATTCCAAAATTAAAATATGTTTATAAAGGATAAATTTTTAAAAAAGGTGTAGGAAGCAGTTCCTCGAAATGCCTTTTAAATGGGTGTCCGGTTATTTGTTCGAAAGCAATTTTTCAAAAGCCAACTGTTCGAAGCCAGTTGTTCGAAAAACAATTGTTCAAAAAGCCAGTTGTTCGAAAAACATTTATTCCAACCAAATGCTCGAACATGTTTTTTAGAGCTTGCTTGCTTTCCTCCACCAATATAATCATTAGCACTGCGCCGTTAAGAGCAACAACATCAGTACCTATTGTTAAGATAAGCGCCGGGGTCTTATCATTAAAGCACTCATGCAGGTACCATCTCAGTAACAAACAATAGCGGAACAAATTGTGGTTTATCTAATTGAATTTTAATGATGCGATTACTTTGTTATCATTTCCTCTTTTTTCGTCCCACGAAAAATGTTATATCCTAATTCCTTATTTATTACCTACCTGATGAAGCATACAAATAAATCCTAGGTACCTATAGTTTGATCAAATTGTAAAGCCATCACTGGAGTTCTTTACTCTGACAAGTTTAATGCTGATGAAAAGAGGTATACTTTGATCAATGTATCTTTGCGTGTGCGTCATTACCGAAGACTGAGTTTTCACGTCTTGAACGACATACGTAAACACATTATTGCGCCTCTTTTAACTTATCGTAGAAAGAGTAAACGCATGAAAATGTAGTCGGAACTTGATTCAGCTATCTATGACGTGCACGCAAAGATCCATTGATCAAAGTATACCTCTTTTCATCAGCATTGAACTTGTCAGAGTAAAGAACTCCAGTGATGACTTTACAATTTGTCGATAGCGAAAAAGGTTACCTAAAACTCAAAATCCGAGGTTTCCTGTTCGTCAAGGATAAGGCAGTGGAAGTGCAAACATTTAAAAAAATTGAAATATACTGCTCGTGTAATAACTATCGACAATAGAGTGGAAAAAGAAAAAAGTTAACACAGCCAGTGTCAGTGCTGCAGATGTCGAAGTTATCGAGAAAATAAATAAAATGAAAGACTTTGCGATAAAATCTAATGATGCTGCACATCGCTATAGAAATTAGCACAACTGCATCGCGAAGAATTCCGGGAATTGGTAATTTAAAGAGGACAATAAGAAGAACCATGGCAAGAGCAGATGTTGCCCCGCCACTACCTAACTCTAGAATGGAAACAACGTTTTATGGAGAACACCAGAAAACAGATAAAGGAAATTACTTCCTCCTATATGATTTGGGAAACGTAGATGACCGACTAGTTATCTATGCTACACGAAGAAATCTGGAGGAGCTTGCTCATTCCTGCTATTGGTTTATGGATGGAACTTTTAAAACAGCACCCTCTCTATTTCAACAACTTTACACTATCCATGGATTGAGGGATAACCAAACTATACCTCTGGATTTTGCTCTTCTCCCTAACAAGACGGAAGTTATGTACAAGAAACTTCTAAAGGAATTGAAAACTTTTAATCCGCAATTATTACCTCGGTCAGTTTTAATAAACTTTGAAAATGCAGTGGTAAATGCCACGACGGAGCAATTTCCAAACACTTCAATTCGTGGTTGCTTCTTCCAGTGTATTTACCGCTGTATTCAACAGAACAATACGATGCAGTGGCGGTTTCAAAGGAGGGGTAATCGGGTAATTACCGATATTCCATATTTCAAACAAATAATATAACCGGTAAATTTTTTCAATGCTTTAAAACGTTGGAAAAGGATAAGGGGATTTCACGGAACAGGTGTATGAGAGCGGAAGCACCAGTTAAATTATCTTTTTTTTAATTACCCCCTAGACTAGTTGGTTGGAAACGCCCTTCATACGATGAGGATGCAGAATTTGCATTTATCGGCACTGACTTTTCTGAAAACCACTCATATAATTCGTGGATTTGAAGAACTCATCGACACCGAATTCTTTCCTGCAGAAGCTGAGGCCGTAGTCAGGGGCGGCTCGTTATATAGAGCCAAGGAGCCCTAATTTTAAGCTCAGCAAGAATTTTTAATTCATTCTAAAAACACATTTTCGCATGTTACTTTGGTTTAGGAAGATAAATCGTTCTTTATTTCTTCAAAACAGGAACTGGGATATATTGTCTCGTCCTTAAATTTCGATATAATCCCATTTGTAAGGACCGGAGTTAACTTTTGGAGTTGTGCATTTTCCCACTTGTTTAAAAAATAGAAAAAACAATTGCCACCAACGCCAAATTTTCCAAATTTATTCAGAATCCATTCCTCTTTAGGATTTTAAGATTTCATCAACACGTGGAAACAACTTATCCTTAAATTTTGATATAATCCCATTTGTACGGACCGGAATTAATTTTTCGAGTTGTGCATTTTCTCACGCATTTAAAAAATAGAAAAACAATTGCCACCAACGCCAAATTTTACAAATTTATTCAGAATCCATTCCTCTTTAAGATTTCATTAATACGTGGAAACACCTTATCCTTAAATTTTGTAATAATCCCATTTGTACGGACCGGAGTTAATTTTTGGAGTTGTGCATTTTCACACTTGTTTAAAAAATAGAAAAACAATTGCCACCAATGCCAAATTTTACAAATTTATTCAGAATCCATTCCTCTTTAAGATTTCATCAACACGTGGAAACACATCATCCTTAAATTTTGATATAATCCCATTTGTAAGGACCAGAGTTGAATCCCAGAAATAAATCGTTCTCTCTTCCAAAAAGGAGGGAGGGGGGGGGATATATTGTATAAGTGGCTCTAAGATAACCCAACAAATATTTGAAACATCTTATAAATTCAAAATTAATCATTCAAATTTAATCAAGAATCATAACTTTTTATTAAGAAACATAATTAATGGCGCTTAAAGTCATAATGAATAATAAACACAAACGCGAATTTAATTAAAAATTAAAACCCTCTTCTTTATGCGGCTAATTCACAATTTCACCAGATAACAAGTTCCAAATCGGGTCGCCATAATCGTGACCGGTTGTGGTCTCGGGATTTTCATTCTGATACTCGAATTATATTTACACAGGCAACAAAGGAAATAACTCATATTTATATATTAATAGAATCTCGATTTATTCAAATTATTAACTAAAAATTTAGTATAAAAAATTATTATACACTGTGTACATAAAGTAAGGAATAAATTCGATTAAAATTCAGGGCATTTTCTTTCAGACAAATACTCGGACACCTGTATTATTGTTTTTGAGATAAGATTCAAATGTACAGGGTGTCCCAAAATTGAGATACGACCCCTAAGCTAAAATTTTCAAACGCGAATCCCCATTTTTTGTTGCATTTATGGATTCTACGTAAAATTCTGAGTATTTTTCATGTTGATATTCAGCTATTTTCGAAGAAATGGCGTTTAGAAAAGTAGTGCTACTATTTTATTTCTGGTAAAAGATAACATGTTTTCATCGAAACATTGGAATTAATAAGAAAAAATCATTTCGTTAAGTAAATAATGATTGTTCCTTACTAATTCCAATGTTTTGATGAAACCGTATTATCTTTTACCAGAAATAAAATAGTAGCAGTTCTTTTTTAAACTCCATTTCTTTGAAAACAGCTGAATATCAACATGAGGTATGCTTCATGAAAAATACTCAGAATTTTGCGTAGAATCCATAAATGCAACAAAAAATGGGGGTTCACATTTAAAAATTTTAACTTAGGGGTCGTATCTCAATTTTGGAACACCCTGTACATTTGAATTAAATCTCAAAAAATGCGCGTTAAAAAACAATAATACACGTGTCCGAGCATTTTTCTGAAAGAAAATGCCCTGAATTTTAATAGAATTTATTCCTTACTTTATGTACACAGTGTATAGATAACAAGTAAATCTTAATTTATTCAAATTATAAACAAGTAATTTTACACTTATCCAATTTCCTGGCACATGTTTCGGTTAATGATGACCACCCTTAAAGGAATTACAAAAATAACTTTATTTTGAGAATGGTTGCCATTGACCGAAGCACGTGTCAGGAAACTGAATATATGAATATGAAACCAAACAATTATACTGTTGGGTAATTTTAAATTAAAAAATTACCTAATAGTATAATTTCGATTCATCAATGGTGCAGTAATATTTACCGAATATAAATAATTAAATACTTAAAAGATAATAAACACGGATAAGATTTTACAAAAATAATCGGTTTTGGAATTTAATAGTCGTGTTGAATCGGTTCAAAGGGGGTGGAGAGCTGTTTGGCGCAGTAATTCCAGCGAGCTTTCAACTTAATTATGATAAATACCACTCGGTGCAGCATTTCCAGCATTTTCGAATAAAAACGCATAATAGGAACTCCTGAGAAGAATTCCGGATGAAAATTATTTCATCTCGTTGCGAATAAATAGGGAACGAATTTTAATGCAGACAATGGAACAATTGATAGATTTATGCACACTATTATATTCAGTAAGTCTAAATTAATTTCATAGCGCAATCACTCACAAATGATGAATGAAACGTGTCTCTACAGGGTGTTGAATTGCGAAACGGGTCTTAGGGATTTACATGTAAAATTTGAAATGTGTTAATGTTGGCTCCCCTAATTATTTGACAGCATCGGTCTTCTTGAATTATTTTAAAGCTTTTTAAGCTGAATCATTTGGTACCTTACTCAATGGTTTCTGCAGAGTATTTGCCGAGATATTTGCAAAAAACTTTACTATGTTTTTGAATTAAAAATAAAGGTTTGCCATGAAATCATAATGGCGGATATTTCATTTTGTTCTAAAAAGTGACAGTTGCTGTCACATTACGATTTACAACCGGCCATGTATTCATAAGCAAATGGATTGTCTCAGGTACTATTTAAGAAGTGTAAGTGATTTGTTCAGTGTTGAATTTTCGAAGAAGGCAATACTCAGAAAATGAGTAATAAAAATAATGTAAGTGGACCGATATTATAAA
Organism: Ocypus olens; assembly: GCA_910593695.2. Classification (NCBI taxonomy): domain Eukaryota; kingdom Metazoa; phylum Arthropoda; class Insecta; order Coleoptera; family Staphylinidae; genus Ocypus; species Ocypus olens. Next base: position 17,252,498 of record OU343059.1, on the reverse strand, counting down.
ATAATTAAGGGAGCCAATTGTAACACATTTTAAATTTAGAAAGTAAAGTAGTAATTATTGAATAAATTGTACTTTTGCTGGATATGCTGGAGTACATGCCTCCTCCGGAAATTCACGTACAGTTTTTAAATAGTACCTGAGTAAAACCGTTGATTGAAGTATAATACTTCAACCAACTGTAAAACGTTTTAATCATAAATAGTTTTTCTTATGTAGAATATACGGCCGATTGTAATTCCTAATGCGACAGCAAACGTCACTTTTTAGAACAAAATGAAATATCCGCCATTATGATTTCATGGCAAACCTTTGTCTTTAATTCAAAATAATAGTAAAGTTTTTTGCAAATATCTCGGTAAACATTCTGCAGAAATCATTGAGTACGGTACCAAATGATTCAGCTTAATTTTTTTTTTTAATAATGTAAGAAGACCTAGTATGGAGCTTACAATACACAGTTTTGAAACAATAACATTACTTGTCGATCATTCATTTCCAGGACGTACGATAGCTGGAATAACTACACAAATCGAATTATTATTATTATTATTCGGACTCCACAAATATTTATTTTAAAATGAAAATGAAAAATGATTTCCATTAAAGTCCACGCTACGTTCAGCTTCAGGGTTAAGGAAAATCAATGAGATCACTTCTGTTGATACTAAGAATGAATGTCAATATCAGCTCTCGCTGAATGCTTTCTTTGCCATTTTTACTCCACTTTAACACGTACACAGTTTTTTTTTTTATTCTAATAATCCTGTAGTAGATTTCCTGAACTACTTCAACACTACAAAGGGACCTTGGCTGTAAACTGAATGTAGACACATGGTCCTTCTTTATTATTTATTCCCTTTTTTCATCTTCCACATTCCTTCTATCCGCCATTACTATTCCCTTTCATAACCCCTCCCTCCATCGTTTAATACGTTCAGTTAGTGTTGTGCGATTGATGCGTTCTGGGAGCTTTTCTTGAATCGTGTAATACTTTTTAAATCCCGAAATTACCTTGTTACATATGTTGAACCTTCAAGTGCAGGTGTAAAGTAAGTGCGTGAGAAATAAAAGCAGTACTACCTGCTGGTGAACTAAAAGAAGACAACAAGGGCTTCAAGCACCGTGGTAATAAAATTTCTTGCCGAAAAAATTACACACGAGTGGACACTATAGAGGCTGAACTGAAAGGGCTCTATCACACCAGGCCACCATGGTGGCGACACCAGTAGCGGCACCATGGTGGATCCAGTCACCAAGTAAAGCAACCAGTCGAGACACCAGGCAGTCGGCATTGCTAAGATGCTATGTGAGACGTAAACGAATGATTGAAAAATATTGGGTTCACCCTCTTCTATTGTAAATTATAAAAAAAAACACAAAAAACCTCTACTCTCCAAGACAGACTGCCGGGTACTGACTGAGTGATGGCCGCGACGCGACGCCGAGTTGGTGGATTAGTGTGAGAGCCCGCATTGAATCCTTTACAATTTGCTGGTGGCGCCACCATCCTGGTTGTTCCACCAGTAAAGTCTGGCCGATCGGATTGGACTGGTGGCGCAACCAAAGTGGCGGCGCAACCAAAGTGGCGGCGCCACCAGTCCGATACCAGGTGTGTTATGTTCCATTTCACTTAATACATTTGACTGGTGGCGCCACTGGTGCCGCCGCCATGGTGGCCTGGTGTCATAGAGCCCAAAACGCAGCCTGTAGCAGGAGCCTCTTTTTTATCGCAATACCTTTGTGCCTCTCAGAAGGTCGTCAGTGCCTACATTTGATTAGACAACTCCGCAATATCACAACAATAAAAGTACATATGAGTGAAAACTATAAATACAGTCTGTAGCAGGAGCCCTTTCTTCATCACAAGATGACAATACCTCCGCGTATCGCAGAAGCCTTTCAGTGCCTGTATTTGCTTAGGTAACAAGAGCTTTAAACTCCGTAGAATCACAACAATAAAAGTACACATTAGTGGACTCTATATAGGCTGATCTGAAAATGCAGTCTGTAGCAGTAGCTCCTTCTTCACCACCGGACGATAACACCTCCGTGCCTCTCAAAAGGTCTTCAGCACCTACATTTGATTTCAAAACAAAATGTTTTCTCTACACCGAAGTCAGTGATGAAGAACTGAAGAAACCTATTGGCGCAAGAAAGTGTACTAAAAAAAAATTGAAGAAAATGTCAGAAGGTGAAAGAAATTGAAGCGGTCTGTCTACCATGAACGATATAGTTGCTGCTAAACTGCTATCGTCCATATTTCACCCGCATGATCAAAAATGTGGTTTACATTTCAGGTATTCCTTTATTGAGAATGGTGAGCCTACTTTTAATTTCAGAAATACGTTCTGCAGTAACTTGGCAAGTTCTTTCGAATAAGCAATAATAAAGACAAATATATAAAGCATATTATGGGCTGGTTGGAATAATGCAAACTGTTACTGACATTGGATTTAAAATCTTGAACTGTTGGTATGGTAACAAAAAATCAAATGAAAGTATCGAATGGCTAAGAATCGTAAAATCAGAGGCATAAATAGGGCAAGAGGATATCGTAAGCATTTTGTACGATACATTCACTTACCTTCTAGGTAATAGTTGCTTCAAACCTACAATCCTTTTTCCGGGACACTTTAATTATGCGGAAAACAAATTGAGAAAATACGTTTCAATTGCCCGCAGCATTATTTATGCGATAGGACGAAGTTGATTCGCATCCTCTGTAATGAAAAGCATTGCTTGGTTCATATACAGGAGGTTTGTCAGCAAGGATTTGATAAACCTTTTATTAAAACTGAATTTTCGGAAACTTTGTGTAATTCGACAATTCTAAAAAATATATAAACAATTATATTTTATGTTAAAAAGTACATTCAGTGTGTTTTAAATGATACTAAACATATTCATGTCGAGACAATGGAAATTGCCAAAATCCGAAATTTTTCAAAATCAACAAAATTAAGTTTTTAATTTTTTGATAAATTATTTAATTTTGATGATTTCATTTCCAAAATGTAGCAAATCTTGTATGTTTTTTTTTTTAATATTAAAAACTTTTATGCAAATTTAACGCAACTTGGCAAATATGTAAGTTTTTTTTGATTTTATCAAAATTTTAAAACATTTGGTCTTGATTTCGAAAGACATAATCTAATTTTTTGGTGATTTGAGCCATCTCTGCAGGCTAATATTCAAAATTTATCCGCCCCCACAAAATGACAATCGACCCCCAAATACGGATTGTCAGATAAACGCCTAATGTAGACGTCGATCGCCCACCAGGTAGCGATATCGCCCACGTTGAGAAACATTAGCTTAACCCAAGTGATCTTGTCTAATCTTTTTGAGCTTCTATATTTTATGGTACCTTTACCAATGGACAGAATAGTTATGTCATCATTTGGAAAAAACCTTTTACCACTAACTTAGCCGCAGGCAGCAGGATTTTTAGCAAAAATTCCTCCATCAGCCAGTATTCTATTTATTTAATTAATTTTAGGATAAACATCAAACATTGTTTCCCTCTCATCATCGCAGTTGGAAGTTGATGAGAAAACGGAAATTATTGTTGGAATATATTGGTTGTGCTACTCGGATTAGTACCACAATTAGGCAATAGGTTCCTCCACTTTGGTCCTTCTAGCTTTAATCTCAGGATATTTAGGGGTAAAGTAAGTGAGTGCTGCTGTTGTAGCTCTTAAAGTATATTTTAAAGTAATAAGGTTTCTATCCTATCGCCAGTTTTTAAAAAGAAAAAGCTACTCTCGCCAGTCTTTTAAGAAGAAAAGACAATGATTTTCTATATCGTAGGTAGCTAACAGGATATTACTTAAAGGATTGCTTGCAGCATCCTCACCAAAATGTTTAAGATTCTTACTCTACACCATTAAACCAAGCAATTGCTCTTCTTAAAAAGAAGGATCTGAAGAAATAAAAGCCCATATTTTTGATGAAATTGAACAGAATATTTAGGTTTTTCTTGATCAACTTTCTTTCATAAGCAGCACCAACAATGGCACCTGACTAAAAATTTTAAAAAAATGCAATGGGCTTATTTGTTATCTTCTCTATTTTTAGCAGGAATAATACCTCTGATCCCACCACCATCAACTGAGGGAATGTATATACTAATTCGAGATAATCACAAGAACATACAGCATGTAACTATGTTCAAGTTGTCCCATTTCTTTTTAAACCCGAAAAATAAAAACAATCGCAGTTGACTTATTTTTTAAGTTCATTCAAAATAGATTCTGTTTTATAACTCAATAAAAATATCAAAAATTCCCATCACTAGATTTTGAAATAATCACACGAGAACACGCCTTGTAGTTATGCTAAAGTTGCTTAAAAAAATATATAAAAACAGTCGTGAAACGTTTCAAATTTACTTAGAATATATCAAGCTTCAAAACTCAATAAAAACTTCAAAGCAAGCCCTTATTAGATTTCTAGATAACACACGAAAACGTAGCGTGCAATCATGCTAAAGTTGCACTGTCTCATGGTGTGAAAAATATAAAAACAATCGCCACCAATTTGAAACTATCCAAAATTACTCAAAATAGAATCTGCTTTATATTTAAATCTAAATCTAAAAACACCCCTTCACTAAATGTCTAGATAATTATAGAAAGCACGGCGTTTAGCTACGTCGAAGTGACCCTTTTTCTAAAGGTTTTAAAAAATATAAAAACAATTTCCATCGACTTAAAACTTTCCAAGTTTACTCAAAATAGATTGTTCTTTATAATTCAAGCAAAATTTCGAAACTGCCTTTCACTAGATTTCAAAATAATCACACGAGAACACACCTTGTAGTTAGGCTAAAATTACCCACTGTCCGATGGTTTAAAAAATTGATAAATAATCGCCACAGTTTTGGAACTTTTCAAATTTACTGAAAATATATTCATCTTATAACTACATAAAAAATTAAAAACACCCCTTTATTATATTTCAAGATAATCACACAAAAACGCAACTTGTAGTCATGCTAAAGTTGCTCTCGCTGTCTCGTGGTTTGAAAAAATATAAAAACAATCCCCACCAAGTTGAAACTTTCCAAAATTACTCAAAATAGATTTTGCTTTATATTTCAACGAAAATCTAAAAACACCCCTTCACTGAATTTTAAGATAATTATAAGAAAACACGGCGTTCAGCTACGTCGAAGTAACCTTTTTTCTAAAGGTTTTAAAAAATATAAAAACAATTGCCATCGACTTAAAACTTCTCAAGTGTACTCAAAATAGATTATTCTTTATAATTCAAGCAAAATTTCGAAACTGCCTTTCACTAGATTTCAAAATAATCACCCGACAATTGCCCTCATATACTTACTAACCAATGAAATCGAATAAAGTTGATGACATGATCCAATAAAATTCTAATTACGATGCGTAACGGACCACGCTCCATGTTATGCATGGCAATTCACACTGGGTGGTATCTAATCAGATAATCTCTCATATTGGTATTGCCTAGCAACGCGTTAGTACATGTTCTATAACATATAAAACGTCAATAAAATAGAAACAACCTTACTTATTGCAGAAAGTATTAAATAAATTCAAAAAAACGAAATAAAGCCTGAATATATAAATATTCAACCTATTCGTAACTCTGCAAGCAAAATTAAGTCTTACTAAGACTATAAACAAATAACTTATTGAAACAACTACTTCCCTGGCTGATGCCACGCCGGATATTGAATGATACAAAAGAAATTTGCATGTTATTACTAGTACTACTAGTTTGTTTATAGTCTTAGTAAGACTTAATTTTGCTTGCAGAGTTACGAACAGGTTGAATATTTATATATTCAGGCTATATTTCGTTTTTTTGAATGAATGAATATAAAACGTCAGTTATTGCCGGACTTTTAAGCAGTTTGCTCCTGAATTCGATCTGTAAGTATTTTCGGGTGAAGTGTTAATGCTTTCATCAGTAATAGTATTCATAGGCATTTCTCATAATCTTGGTAACCTCATTTTTACTACAATTATTGTCGCTGTCTCATGGTTTGAAAAAACATAAAAACCATCTCCACCAACTTGAAACTTTTCAAAATTACTCAAAATGGATTCTACTGTATTTTGCAATCAAAATCATAAACTAGAAACTTTCCAAATTCACTCAAATTAAATTCTGCATTATAATATAATTAAAATCTCAAAAGGGTCTTGAAACTTGTCCAATTTACTGAAAATATATTCACCTTCATAATTCAATAAAAATTTTAAAATACCCCTTTGCCAGATTTTTAAATGATCACACGAAAACAAAGTTTGTGGTCATGCTGAAGCTGCGCAGTTTTCGATGTTTGAAAAATATATAAAGATTTACATCGACTCGAAACTTTCTAAATTTACTCTAAATTTATCAAGGATTATAATTTTCTGGAAATCTGGTGACTCAAATAAATGTAAAAACGATTGCCATCAACTTGAAACTTTCCAAATTTACCTAAAATTTATATTGGATTATATCTACGGAAAACTGCAAAATCTTCATTCGTAGAATTTGAGATAAATTAATATGAACAAAGTAAGTCTAGAAAATCTGTAATAATTTTTTTGACTCAATAAGCATTAAATAATTGCCATTTTTTTTTTTAGGAAGGATGGTTGACGGGAATTCGGGTTGAGGAAGTGCGGATGATTTGGAATTGGCGTAAGTTTTTGAGATTTCATTTTAATAGGAGCTCTACTCACTAGGCCACCGCAATAATTGCCATTGTCTTAAAATTTTACTCAATGTTCATTTAGGATTTTAAATCCATAAGCACCTACAAATATCCATAAATTTTAAGATAAATCCATGTAAACAAAGCATAATTTTTTAAAAATCTGTAATAAATAAAATATGCGTGACATAATAGAAAACAATCTAAATCTTCATCAATATGTATAGCCCCACCCTTATAATCCCGTCCGGGATTCCATTACACAAAAATCCTCAGCCTTATTAAACGCGTGTTAAAACAACACGTCTTGTTTTTTGAATCTTGTTACCTTTAGTAATAACAATTATACGCAATTCTGTAAAATTTGAAACAACTTTGTTGCTACATTTAAATGTTTTATTCCAAATTGCAATCAATATGTACTTTTAATTCAATAAACTCTAACCTATAATAAAATGATATAGAAACTTTAAGTGAGGATCTGATCTAGAGGTGAACACCAAACGGATGTTAAATGTTAATCTTGAAGACGTTGATTCCTTGATGGATCGAGGGTGGGGAATGTTTATCAAATAGTATCATCAATGGTAACGTGGCATAAATTTGGAGCACGGGTCTGGGTAACGAGATTACGTAGGGAGCGCAAATTTTCAGACACAAATGTAATTTATAGATCCATATTGAAGTCGACTGGATGGAAAATAAAATAAAAAAACAATTCATGTTATAAACCAGGAAAAACAAACATGCGTCGTCTGTTATCTTACATTAAAACTATATTGATATCCCAAGTAATAAAAAAATAACCTGTCTTGTGTTACACCCGGTATATATTTTTTATACGATCACTGGTGCATTCTTTCGCAACCAATTTGTTTATCATATATAAATATAGAGGGATAAACTCTGAAATCCCCCAGCCTTTGTTTGATTCTTTGAGAGCCTGAATAGAATTTGAACCCATGACCCAGAGACTTAGAAGCAGGAATGCTACACCATATTATAAACTTACTTAAGAAATCTACGGTATATTACAGATAAAATTATTATGTATAACATAATCAATACACTGCCCCAAGCAAAGTGTGCAGTTGACAATGAACGAATCGGATAAAATAATTTTATTGTTATTTGCAACAATCAATTGTTTTATTTCAAAACGCTATATTGTTTATTCAATTGATGACAATTAAAACTTTCAATCTGCTGCTCAATAATAGACAATACAAACCACATGACATTTCAATGTACGAGAGTTTTGACAAATTTCCGGGAAATTCGTGTATGTGCAAAACTTTATAATTGGCAATGTTAAATGTAACTTCATGAAGCATAAATTGTCCAACTTATACCTAAATGCCAATTAAAGTTAACGTTATATTTATGGTAATTATTCCACGATTTATGGAAAATTGTAATTCACTGAACTCAGGTTGATGGCCATTTAACTGACGTGATGTATTTAATTTGAATGTATTGTACAGTGTTGGTCAATATGTTTGTTTAAATCTGCAAATATCGATTCTATTTATTTGCAAAAATTATTTAGAAATTTTATATATTAGTTCTTGTCATGATAAATTGAAAATGAAAAGAAGAAAAAAATGGATGACTAAGACGAGTTGACTTGATGATTTCGAAGATGTTTTTTCGGAGGGTTTTAAATACATATATTTTTACTTTCTTCGTTACGAAGTACAAGAAAGTATTGTGATCGTGATTTTTTTTTCAAAATTTTTTTTTTACGGAAATATCCGTTTTGGGGTCCCTAGATGCAATTTCAACAATTTCTGGAAAAAAAAAATTGTGTCAGTGTGTATGTGTGTGTGTATCTGGCTGTGCGCGCTGTATTTAAAAAACTAATAGAGCAATTGATATGAAACTGAAAAGCTTTTGGTAAAATTTCGTATTTCCGAATATTTTCCTTAATAGTTTTTTTGTTTTTTGTTGCCTTTTTGGGACTTCAGGACAATGTTTTCAGAACTTTTATCATGTCTTTTTTAAGGACATTTTTTAAAGACCTTCGACGATTCTTTTTCCGGACTTTTCAAGAAAGACTTATTTTTTGGACTTTCAGGGCCTTCATTTTCAGGATTTCTTTTTAACATTTTATTAACAGGATTCTTTTTGATGAATGTTTTCGGGACTTTCTTAAGAACCCCTTGTTGAGGACTTATTTTCGGGGTTTTATTCAGAACAAATTTTTCAGAATTTTCTTCATGACATACATTTTTAAGGATTTTTTTCATGACCTCCTGTTGGACCTTTTTCAAATTAAAATTTATATAATTTCCAAGAAGAATGATTACAACATCCATGGGTTAGTCAGGTTATTATTATTATTAATGATGGTGTTAGTTAATAATTAAAATTCAATAATTATGCAAAATTTATAAAATGTTTACATGTTTACGTGTACAATATTATGAAATAAAAATTTAAAAAATAATAGCCTATTTTAAACAATATCTATAAGTAAAACTTAAAATCCACCGAATAAAAGAGACATTATTACAATAAAAAGACATACGTAAAGAACACAATTTAAAATATTCGTCAATTAAGATTAAAATTTTAAAAATTTAAAAACTGTTTATCACGACTTTTTCAGATATTTTTAGCATTTTTTTTAAGACTATTTTCAAAAAAAATTATTTCAGGAATTATTTTAGGCCTTTTTGCGGGACTTTTTTTCAAGGCTCTTTTTGAATTTATTCAGATCTTTTTAAAGACTTTTTACAATGCTTTTTTTTCAGAAATTTTACTTTAAAATTTTTTAAAGATGTAATTTTCAGGGCAATTTTCCTACTCTTTTCCTGAACTTTCTTCAGAACTTATTTTAGGACTTCCTTTTTTCACATTTTAGAACTCTTTTTCGGGACATTTATTTCTGGACTTTTTTTCACGGCTTTTTATCAGGACTCTTCTTTTCAAGACTTTATTTCGAGGACTGTTCCTCCACGACTTTTTTTTTAGACTCTTTCGAAACTTTCTTAAGAACTCCTTGTTCAGGACTTCTTTCGAGGATATTTTTCAGAATTTTCTTCATTACATTTTTTTCAGAATAATTTTTTCGGGAAGCCTTCTTTACAGGAGTTTTTTAGATCCAATATTTCAGAACATTTTTTATAGGATTATTTTACAGGACTTATTTTCAAGACCCTTTTTGGGATTTTTTTCGGGTCTTTTTTATGTTTTTTTAAGGACATTTTCACAGGTTTTTTTTCAGAAATGTTTTTTTTAAGACTGTCATTACAGGACATTTTTTTCAGGATATTTTATAGGGACTTTTTTCAGGACTTGTTTAAAGACGTTCCTTCGGGACTTTTTTAGGACTCTTTTTTGGACTTCTTTCTGGGTTTTTTAAGGACATTTATTTCTGGTGTTTTATATGAAGATTCAATTTTTCAGGACTCTTTTTGCAGTACTTTTCTCAAGACTTTTTCACGACTCTTTCACAACTTTTTAACTGGACTCTTTTTCAAGACTTTATTTTCCAAACCAGTTTCTCCAGGACTTCTTTTTCAAATATTTTTTGTCAGAACTCTTTTAGACTTTTTAACAGGATTTTTTACAACTTAGGGTAAAGATTATTAGAATTTGAAACATAATTTGTCATTTTTACCTTTCATAATTTTGACGTTTCAAACGACAGTATCATCCGATCATGTGAAATGCTCGATTTAAAATTTAAAATATGATATAAATATGAATAACTATTATACCATCAAATCGGAGAAAGTAATATGATGGCCACATCACCATTTTTTTAATATGAAATATATCACAAAAATATTTAAACAAATATTAAAGATATCGAGGAAATGAACATCTTTTGCTAAAAATATTTTTCATAAAATCATTGTTATTCTATTGTTATTCTATTGTGTGTGTGTGTCTGTGCGCGCTGTATCTCAAAAACTAATAGAGCAATTGATATGAAACTTTGAACATACGTCTTATTTGATAATCTGAAGAACTGAAAAGCTTTTGGTAAAATTTCATACACCGGAAGTGGGTGTTTACCTTAACTATTTTTTGTTTTTTGCCAATATTTTCTTAAATATAAAAGATATTGCAAAAACATTTAAACAAATATTGAAGACAACAAATAAATGAACATCTTTTGTTTAAAAATATTTTTCATAAAATCATTGTTAATCGAGAAAAAAATTGATTAATTTTTTTTTTATTTTTGGTTTATAATTATGAAACGATAATAGTTACAACAAATTTATGTTAATAATAATTGTAGAGAATGCCAAAATGAACAACTTATAAACAATAAGTTCTTTTCGAAATCCCTTAGTTTTTGAGTAAACTGAGTTTTTGAATATCAAGTATAATCATAATTTTGACGTTTTAAACGTCAGTTTCATCCGAGTTTACACAATGCTCGATGTACATTTAAAATATGATTTCAATTGAAAACGTAAATATAAATGGCTATGATACCTTCAAGTCGGAGAAATTAACATGATGGCCACATCATCATCTTTTTGTTACCCAGAGTAATCATACCTCTTTCAAACAAATTTTAATCTCAATTAAGAAATGAAGTTAATAATTTTGCAGTGAATATTAAAACTTTAATAAAGGCATGATGGATTTATTTATAGGGGATAATTAATCATCCGCGGCTATTAAAACTTTTATTGCTCGAAAATATTGATGCAATCTCGGGACACTTAAGTACTGTAATAGCATTTGATAGCTCCCGTGATCGTAAAACGTTTCCAATATATCTTTATATGCCGTGGCTAATGATTTCGATACCGACGAAAGTAATCATCGTAACATTACACATTCGATCAATAAGAACGGATGTATAAGTTGTGCATTAACATCTAATCAGCAACATGTGTAAAGTAAACAAAAAGACACATATATTTAATCGTGGCTTCTTTTGCGCCATCAGCTTGAGTACTTCACGTCGAAACAGCAGAAATACATGCAATATAGCGATTGTCAGTTTTTCGTTCCGCAACCTTCGACGCGAATCAAAATGGTCGATCAAAAGAAACACACAGAGAGAGAGACAATACTTTTACAAATGACTTCAACCAGAGGTCTTTCAGCCTTTAAACATACATTCTATCTAATTATTTTAATTCCTTTAAAAACATTATGTAACTTGCATTAATATTTGGTTTGTAAGCATTATAAGTGAAAATATATTACAAAAAATAATAGTTTTCTGTATTACCACCTGTAAATTATAAAACTTTTCCCTTCCGTGAATACATTTCTGCGGATGCACATGGCCGGTGGTGTAACTAATCTTATTCCTTCAGAGAATAGCCCCGCCACCCCAACACCCCAACACACCAAAGCGCCATTACTTTTATTCCAATGTTCACCCATCCAATTTCAGACCCGAGTCAACGTTAACTTAGGGCTCGTATCTCAATTTTGGGACACCCTGTACATTTGAATTTTACCTCAAAAAATGCGCTTAGTTATTGGCAATTGCAGATTGTCCACTTTTGATAGTTGTAAATTGTAGTTTTTTGCAGTTTAAAATTGTCTTTTTTGGCAGTAAATACAAAATAACAGACCCGATCAGGGGCCGCGGTGGTCTAGTGGATAGAGGTCCGGCCTCTGGACCCCGTTGGTGCGGGTTCGAATCCCATCCGGACGGTCACTTTTCCAACTCGAAAAATGGCCGTACGGGTCCCTGGGTGTCTAGTGTTTGTCCCCATTTAATTTAAATATGAATATTATTACTATAAATTGGTTGTGGCTGAATGCCCTAGTTGGCCAAGTCCCCATCATCCTCGATTCCCTTCATCATCTTTCCTTTAAAAAAAAAAAAAAACAGACCCGATCTGGGAAACAGCTACCTGTCTTGGAGTAACAGACCTGATTCCCAGAGACAGGTAACTCTTATTCAAAATCAGGTAGCTGTTTCCCAGACAGGTAGCTGTCATTCCAAGCCGGGTCTGTTATTTTGCATATAAGCGTTGCCACGCTTACTTCCGGGAGCACTTCCTGTTCCAGAATCGGCTAATCCTCTCTACTTCTGAACATTGTCAATTTTGGCAGTTTACAACTGTAGTTTTTGACAGTTAAAAATTGTCAATTTGGTAGATGAAAATCATTATTTCTGGTCATCGTTGGCAATTAAAAATAACAAATTTCAGCCAAAATTGATCACTTTTAACTGCCAAAAACTACAGTTTTATACTGCCAAAAATTGAGAAAAATTTTCAGAAGCCAAAAAAGTAAATTTTCAAGTTTTCAAGTGCCAAAAATGACAATTTTCAACTGTCAAAAACTCTCAAAAGTGAGATGCCTGTTGAAAATTATCAATAAAAATTTTCAGCTTGATCATTTTCAACTGCCAAAAACTATAGTTTTAAACTACCAAAAATTCAGGAAAATTTTCAGTAGCCAAAAAAGTAAATTTTCAAGTGCCAAAAATGACAATTTTCTACTGTCAAAAACTCTTAAAAGTGAGATGCCTGTTGAAAATTATCAATAACAATTTTCAGCTAGCAAAATTGATCATTTTTAACTGCCAAAAACTACAGTTTTAAACTGCCAAAAATTGAGAAAATTTTTCAGAAGCCAAAAAAGTAAATTTTCAAGTGCCAAAAATGACAATTTTCAACTGTCAAAAACTCTCAGAACTCAGATGCCTGTTAAAAATGATCAATTATCAATTATATGATTGTCCACTTTTGACAGTTGGAAATTTTCGGCAGTTGCAAATGATCATCGTTAGTAGTTAAAAATTGCATTTTCTGACAGTTAAAATGGTCATCGTTAACAGTTGAAAATTTTCATTTTTGACAGTTGGAAATTGTAATTTTTGACAGTTGAAAATAGTCATTTTTGACCGTTAGAAAATGTGGGATTTCGCAGTTGAAATTTTCGGCAGTTGCAAATGATCATCGTTAGTAGTTAAAAATTGCATTTTCTGGCAGTTAAAATGGTCATCGTTAGCAGTTGACAATTTTCATTTTTGACAGTTGGAAATTGTAGTTTTTGATAGTTGAAAATAGTCGTTTTTTACCGTTAGAAAATGTGGGATTTCGCAGTTGAAATTTTCAGCAGTTGCAAATGATCATCGTTAGTTATTAAAAATTGCATTTTCTGACAGTTAAAATGGTCATCATTAGCAGTTAAAAAATTTTCATTTTTGACAGTTGGAAATTGTAGTTTTTGACAGTTGAAAATAGTCATTTTTGACAGTTAGAAATTGTGGTATTTGGCAGTTGAAAATAGATTTAAAAAATGTTTTAGTTAAAAGTTGAACGGTTTGGAGGGGAACATACAGTAGTGACAATTTTCGCATTTCAAAATTGTAGTTTTAGGAGGTTGAAAATTGTCATTATTTCTAGCAAAAAATTATCATCTTTAACAGTTGAAAAAGGTCATCGTTGGTAGTTAAAAAATCATTTTTGACAATTGAAAACTGTGGTTTTTGGCAATTGAAGATTGTCCACTTTTGATAGTTGGAAATTGTAGTTTTCTGCAGTTTAAAATTGTCATTTTCGGCAGTAAAAAATCGTCACTTTTTTTGGCTTCTGAACATTGTCAATTTTATCAAGTTTTTGACAGTTAAAAATTCGGTAAAAATTTGGTAGCTGGAAATCACTATTTCTGGTCATCGTTGGCAATTAAAAATAACAAATTTCAGCCACCAAAATTTATCACTTTCAACTGCCAAAAACTACAGTCTTAAACTGCCAAAAATTGAGAAACATTTCAAAAAAGTAAATTTTCAAGTGCCAAAAATGACAATTTTCAACTGTCAAAAACTCTCAAAAGTGAGATGCCTGTTACAAATTATCAATTATATTTGACCACTTTTGACAGTTGGAAATTTTCGGTAGTTGAAAATGATCATCGTTAGTAGTTAAAAATTGCATTTTCTGACAGTTAAAATGGTCATCATTAGCAGTTGAATTTTTTTATTTTTGACAGTTGGAAATTGCAGTTTTTGACAGTTGAAAATAGTCATTTTTGACAGTTAGAAAATGTGGTATTTGACAGTTGAAAATAAATTTAAAAAATGATTTAGATAAAAGTTGAACGGTTTGGAGGGGAACATACAGTAGTGACAATTTTCGCATTTCAAAATTGTAGTTTTTGGAGGTTGACAATTGTCATTATTGCTAGCAAAAAATTATCATCTTTAACAGTTGAAAAAGGTCATCGTTGGTAGTTAAAAAATAATTTTTGACAATTGAAAACTGTGGTTTTTGGCAATTGAAGATTATCCACTTTTGATAGTTGGAAATTGTAGTTCTCTGCAGTTTAAAATTGTCATTTTCGGCAGTAGAAAATCGTCACTTTTTTGGCTTCTGAACATTGTCAATTTTGTCAAGTTTTTGACAGTTAAAAATTCTCAATTTAGTAGCTGAAAATCATTATTTCTGGTCATCGTTGGCAATTAAAAATAACAAATTTCAGCCACCAAAATTGATCACTTTCAACTGCCAAAAACTACAGTTTTAAACTGCCAAAAATTGAGAAACATTTTCAGAAGCCAAAAAAGTAAATTTTCAAGTGCCAAAAATGACAATTTTCAACTGTCAAAAACTCTTAAGTGAGATGCCTGTTGAAAATGATCAATTATCAATTATATGATTGTCCACTTTTGACAGTTGGAAATTTTCGGCAGTTGCAAATGCTCATCGTTAGTAGTTAAAAATTGCATTTTCTGACAGGTAAAATGGTCATCATTGGCAGTTAAAAATTTTCATTTTTGACAGTTTGAAATTGTAGTTTTTGACAGTTGAAAATAGTCATTTTTGACAGTTAGAAAATGTGGTATTTGGCAGTTGAAAATAGATTTTAAAAATGTTTTAGTTAAAAGTTGACCGGTTTGGAGGGGAACATACAGTAGTGACAATTTTCGCATTTCAAAATTATAGTTTTTGGAGGTTGAAAATTGTCATTTTTGGCACTTGAAATTTAATTTTTGGGCTTCTGAAAATTTTTCACAATTAATTTAAAAAAAAAATTACAAAAAATTATCATCTTTAACAGTTGAAAAAGGTCATCGTTGGTAGTTAAGAAAATCATTTTTGACAGTTGAAAACTGTGGTTTGTGGCAATTGAAGATTGTCCACTTTTGATAGTTGGAAATTGTAGTTTTCTGCAGTTTAAAATTGTCACTTTCGGCAGTAGAAAATCGTCACATTTTTGGACATCTGAACATTGTTACTTTTGCCAGTTTAAAACTGTAATTTTTGATAATTAAAAAATCTCAATTTGGTAACTGAAAATCATTATTTCTGATCATCGTTGGCAATTAAAAATAACAAATTTCAGCCACTAAAATTGATCACTTTTAACTGCCAAAAACTACAGTTTTAAACTGCCAAAAATTGAGAAAAATTTTCAGAAGCCAAAAAAGTAAATTTTCAAACTGCCAAAAATGACAATTTTCAACTGTTGAAAACTGTCCAAAGTGAGATGCCTGTTAAAAATTATCAATGGCATTTTAAAATTGTCATATTCAACAGTTGCAAATGATCATCGTTAGTAGTTAAAAATTGAATTTTCTGGCAGTTAAAATGATCATCGTTAGCAGTCGAAAATTTTCATTTTTGACAGTTGGAAATTGTAGTTTTTGACAGTTGAAAATTGTCAATTTTGACAGTTGCAGATGGTCATTTTTGACAGTTACAGATGGTCATTGTAAGCAGACAAAAATTGTAATTTTTGACAGGTAAAATGGTCATTGTTAGCAGTTGAAAATTATCATTTTTGACTGTTGGAAATTGTGGTACTTGGCAGTTGAAAATAGATTTAAGAAATGTTTTAGATAAAAGTTGAACGGTTTAGAGGGGAACGTACAATAGTAACATAAGTTTATGGTTGCTGAAAATGATCAATTTTCGTATTTCAAAATTGTAATTTTTGGAGGTTCAAAATTGACTTTATTGGTAGCTAAAATTTATTATATTTAACAGTTGAAAAGGGTTATCATTGGCAGTTAAAGAAATCATTTTTGACAGTTGAAAACTGTAGTTTTTGACAATTGAAGATTTTCCACTTTTGACAGTTGGAAATTGTAGTTTTTTGCAGTTTAAAATTGTTCTTTTTGGCAATTTGATAACTGAAAATCATTATTTCTGGTCATCGTTGACAATTAAAAATAACAAATTTCAGCCACCAAAATTTATCACTTTCAACTGTCAAAAACGATAGTTTTAAACTGCCAAAAATTCAGGAAAATTTTCAGTAGCCAAAAAAGTAAATTTTCAAGTGCCAAAAATGACAATTTCCGACTATCGAAAACTGTCCATGAGATTTGGTATTTGGTATTTGGTATTTATTAACGGAAGCCATTTCAATACAGTAATAAATTAAATAAAATAAAACATATATACAATATAAGATGTTACGAAACAGATTAAAATATAAATATATATATACAGTTTAGACATAGCAAGACAGAATAAAATGTAAAATATAAATATATATATACAGTTTAGACATAGCAAGACAGAATAAAATGTAAAATATAAATATATATATATATATATATATATATATACACACATATACAGTTTAAGACATGACAAGACAGATTAAAATGTATAAACAGTTCAAGACAATACAACAGATTAAAATATTAAGAAAGTACCCAACGTAAAACAGATGCCTGTTGTTAATGATCAGTTTTGGTATTTCAAAATTGTAGTTTTTGGAGATTGAAAATTGTCATTATTGCTAGCTAAAAATTATTATCTTTAACAGTTGAAAAAGGTCATCGTTGGCAGTTAAAAAAAATCATTTTTGACAGTTGAAAACTGTAGTTTTTGGCAATTGAATATTGTCATTTTTGCCAGTTGAGAATTGTCATTTTTGCCAGTTGCAGATGGTCATTGTAAACAGATAAAAATTGCAATTTTTGACAGTTAAAATGGTCATTGTTAGCAGTTGAAAATTGTAATTTTTGACAGTTGTAATTAAAAATAACAAATTTCAGCCAAAATTGATCACTTTAAACTGCCAAAAACTACAGTTTTAAACTGCCAAAAATTCAGGAAAATTTTCAATAGCCAAGAAAGTGCCTAAAATGACAATTTTCAACTATCGAAAACTGTCCAAAGTGAGATGTCCGTTGAAAATGATCAATTTTGGCATTTCAAAACTGTAGTTTTTTACATTTACATTTAACAGTTGAAACAAGTCATCGTTGGCAGTTAAAAAAATTATTTTTGACAGTTAAAAACTGTAGTTTTTGGCAATTGAAGATTGTCATTTTTGCCAGTTGAAAATTGTCATTTTTGCCAGTTGCAGATGGTCATTGTTAGCAGTTGAAAATTGTGATTTTTGACAGTTGGAAATTGTGGTATTTGGCAGTTGAAAATATATTTAAAAAGTTTTAGATAAAAGTTGAACGGTTTAGAGGGGAACATACAGTAGTGACATAAGTTTTTGGTTGCTGAAAATTTTCGCATTTCAAAATTGTAGTTTTTGCAGGCTGAAAATTGTCATTATTGCTATAAATTATTATCTTTAACAGTTGATAAAGGTCATCGTTGGCAGTTAAAGAAAAATCATTTTGACAGTTGAAAACTGTAGTTTTTGGCAATTGAAGATTGTCGTTTTTGCCAGTTGAAAAATTGTCATATTTGGTAGTTGCAGATGGCCATGGGAGGCAGATAAAAATTGCAATTTTTGACAGTTAAAAAAAATCATTTTTGACAGTTGAGAACTGTAGTTTTTGGCAATAGAAGATTTTCCACTTTTGACAGTTGGAAATTGTTTTCTGCAGTTTAAAATTGTCATTGTTGGCAGTAGAAAATCATCACTTTTTTATCTTCTGAACATCGTCAATCATAGCAGTTTAAAATTGTAGTTTTTGACAGTTAAAAATTCTTAATTCGGTAGTTGAAAATAATTATTTCTGGTCATCGTTGGCAATTAAAAATAACAAATTTCAGCCACCAAAATGGATGACTTTTAACTGCCAAAAACTACAGTTTTAAACTGCCAAAAATTCAGAAAAATTTTCAGTAGCCAAAAATGTAAGTTTTCAAGCGCCAAAAATGATAACTGTCCAAAGTGAGATGTCCGTTGAAAATGACCAATTTTGGCATTTCAAAATTGTAGTTTTTGGAGATTGAAAATTGTCATTATTGCTGACTAAAAATTATTGTCTTAACAGTTGGAAAAGGTAATTGTTGGCAGTTAAAAAAAATCATTTTTGACAGTTGAAAACTCTAGTTTTTGGCAATTGAAGATTATCATTTTTGCCAGTTGAAAATTGTCATTTTTGCCTGTTGCAGATGGTCATTGTAAACAGATAAAAAAATGCAATTTTTGACAGTTAAAATGGTTATTGTTAGCAGTTGAAAATTGTGATTTTCGACAGTTGGAAATTGTGGTATTTTGCAGTTGAAAATAGATTTAAGAAATGTTTTAGATCAAAGTTGAACGGTTTAGAGGGGAACGTACAGTAGTGACATACGTTTTTGGTTGCTAAAAATGATCAATTTTCGCATTTCAAAATTGTAGTTTTTGGAGGATGAAAATTGTCATTATCGCTAACTAAAAATTATTATCTTTAATAGTTGAAAAATGTCTTTGTTGGCAGTTAAAAAAAATCATTTTTGATAGTTGAAAACTGTAGTTTTTGGCAATTGAAGAATGTCATTTTTGCTAGTTGAAAATTGTCATTTTTGGCAGTTGCAGATATTGTAAGCAGATAAAAATTGCATTTTTTTACAGATAAAATGGTCATTGTTAGCAGTTGAAAACTGTAGTTTTTGGCAATTGAAGATTTTCTACTTTTGACAGTTGAAAATTGTAGTTTTTTGCAGTTTAAAATTGTCATTTTTGGCAGAAGAAAATCATCACTTTTTTGGCTTCTGAACATTGTCAATCTTGGCAGTTTAAAACTGTAGTTTTTTACAGTTAAAAATTCTTAATTTGGTAGCTGAAAATCATTATTTCTGGTCATCGTTGGCAATTAAAAATAACAAATTTAAGCCACCAAAATTGATCACTTTGAACTGCCAAAAACTACAGTTTTAACCTGCCAAAAATTCAGGAAAATTTTCAGTAGCCAAAAATGACAATTTTCAACTGTCAAAAACTGTCCAAAGTGAGATATCCGTTGAAAAAGATCAATTTCGGCATTTCTAAATTGTAGTTTTTGGAGATTGAAAATTGTCATTATTGCTAGCTAAAAAATATTATCTTCAACAGTTGAAAAAGGTCACTGTTGTCAGTTAAAAAAATAATGTATTTTTGACAGTTGGAAACTGTAGTTTTTGGCAATTGAAGATTGTCATTTTTGCTAGTTGAAAATTGTCGTTTTTGGCAGTTCAAGATGGTCATTATAAGCAGATCAAAATTGCCATTTTTGGCTAAACGATATCTAACTGAAATTTGCTGTAGATTGGAAGATTGATAATCAGTTATTCGCAATATTCGCAAAGGCTAACAGCATGTCAATGTTTTGGAAGCAACTGATGATTAATAAATATAGCACCAGCAACAGTTCCATCGGGGCATGATCCGACTCTAACAGAAATACAAATGAAGACGAATTACATATTGATTTTCCTTTTGTATTTACACAGATGGGTCTTATTAAATCCCTATTGATGTTATTCAAAAAGAGATAACCACCAAGAGTAATAAACACAAACATAAATCCAAACGGACCCTATTTATTTACACGAGTTGCGCATTTGGTGTCCTCTTGTCCGAGTATCGATGGCACCGCCAAAGTGTAAACACGAGCCCGGGACCCCCTATGAACCTGAACTACCCCCTATTTCCAATATAACACGCCGTGTGTACAAAAGGGCATGATCAATATTTACACCTGTTTGGTGGAGTTTCCGATGTTAAATTCGATGCGCAATCTTACCTGGGAAATGGGTGCGGGTCCTATGTGGAGGTACGGAAGGGCCGCTCCGCTGCGCCCAGGAAACGTTTGTCACTTGTTTAATTCGTGTATTTTTTTTTTCTTTTGGTAAACATTAACGAACGCACGAAACGTAAAGGGGAAACCGCAGGAGGAAACTGAGGCCTGCAGGAACGAGCGGCTGCTGGTGGAAGGACGGGGCGGAGAGCGCAGGTGCAGGATCCATCCCAAAACATTCGCAGCGATACTCCCTATTCCCTTCGGCGGAGGGCCGCCAGGGTTGCCTACTACCCTTGTTTGTAACTCTTTTTTTTTTATTTATGAGTTTGCTTTTTATTTCTGGAAAATAAATGAGTGCTTTTTCTTCAACGAAACATCAATTCCATCACTAAGGAGCTTTTTTAAAGTTTGGACAAAACAGTTATGTTAGAAAATGTTTACCACCAACGGAATTGCATAGGGTATACTTACACCATCCCCAGAAAATAGAATCAATGTAACTTAACAAACAAATATTCTTCAAGTAAATTTAACACTTTTGTTCTTAATTATCTTTCTGGGTCCAGTCTTTTTAGTACGGGTGCGCAGCGGTATCCTACTCCCGTTAAATTTTAAAATTCTGAGTGGCGGTGAACCATTATAATATAAAATAAATATTTACGTAGTAGATACACCGTATATGATGACTTGATTAAAATGGTAAATCAATTTATATTACGTTTTCATTTCATTTCATTGGTCCGTACAACATTCCAGCATTCTTACTGAAAGACTGTGCAGCTTATTTTGTGCGGCATTTAATAAACTTAGTCCTATCTATTGGCGTCTCTCCCGATTGTCGGAAAATTCCTGTTATATATCCTGTTATCAAAAAAAGAATTATAGACCTGTTGCCGTAATAGCATTTGAATATATCCTTTCATTTCGTTTCATTTAATTTAATTTCATTTGTTTATTCATGCTAAATATGGTATTACACGCGTCATAAATACATAGGCAGATATAACTGCAGTATAACAAAATTTTTAAAAAAATTTGATTGATAACCCATTTTCAAATTTTTATTTTGTTTTATAGCTACAAGTGTCTGGAATATTTCCTGACAATTTCATTAAAATTCATACAGGAATTTTTGAAATTTTTGCAAATTTTGATGGGAAAATCTATTGATAACCCTTTTTCGAATCGTTCTTTTGTATTGTAGCTACACGTATCTGGAATGTTTCCTAATAATTTCATTAAAATTCATCGAAGGATTTTTGGAAAATTTGAAGAAATCTAGTTGAAAGGGTGCATTTTACAAAGCCACGAAAATTCCGAAAAATCCAGATATAACCCAATTTTGGGTGTTTCATTTATTTCATAGGTACATATGTTTTTGAAACATTAAATATATTTACCGACGAAAAAATTTCCAGCCATACATTTCCCGGCGCGTCCACCGAAATTAAAGTGCGATTTATTAATTTTATTTATGTAGTCCCTTTCTGCGGGTATATTTATCAAATATACACTGTAAAAAAGCCGTGAAAATTAATACAAATATTTTTTATTGATCATCTCATTAATCTATGGGTGGCATTTATAAAAAATGGTGATGTGGCCATCATGTTACTTTCTCCGACTTGATGGTATCATTTATATTTACTCTTTCATGGTTTATTTTCAATTTAAATCATATTTTAAATGTACGTCGAGGGTTTTGTAGACTCGGATGAAACTGACGTTTAAAACGTCAAAATTATGAAAGACTGCAAAATTATACTTCAAATTAAAAAACTCGGTTTACTCAAAAACTAATGAGATTTCGAAAAAAACTTATTCTTTAGAAGTTGTTCATTTTGGCATTCTCTACAATTATTATTAACATATATTTTCTGTAACTATTAACGTTTCATAATTATAAACCAAAAATTTAAAAAAAAATAATAAATTTCTTTCTCGAATTGCAATGATTTTATGAAAAATTGTTTCAAGCAAAAGATGTTCATTTCTTTGTTGTCTTCAATGTTTGTTTAAATGTTTTTGAGATATTTTTCATATTTAAGAAAATATTGGCAAAAAACAAAAAACAGTTAAGGTAAACACCCACTTCCGGTGTACGAATTTTTACCAAAAGCTTTTCAGTTCTTCAGATTATTAAATAAGACGTATGTTCAAAGTTTCATATCAATTTCTCTGTTAGTTTTTGAGATACAGCGCACACAGACAGACACACACACACACAGACACACACACACACAGACACACACACACACAGACACAAAAAAATTTTTTCCAGAAATTGTTGAAATGGCATCTAGGGACCCCAAAACGGATATTTCCGTAAAAAAAATTTTTGAAAAAAAAATCACGATCACAATACTTTCTCGTACTTCGTAACGGAGAAAGTAAAAATCGTAACAAAAAGGAAATACTTTTTTTATTTCTTCCTGCAGGTATATTTAACAATTAGAAAGTATTAAGATAACGAGACCGATGTTATTTATTTAGTATACACTGTCAAAAAGCCGTGAAAATTAATCCAAATATTTTTTTTATTGAACATCTCATTAATCCATGGGTGATGTGTTATTCCGAAATCAAGGGCTGAGATATTGATTATTTTTTCTAGAATCATTACCCTGAATGTATTTTAAAGTGATTTGGAAAAGCTTAGGTCTAAGGCGATTATTTTTATATTTTATTTTTCAAGTCTTCGAAATATTTCCGATTTTTAGGAAAATTACGCTCCGTTCGCATGGAGTTATTCTGAAGTATAGGGATGAATGATTTTGTATTTTTTCAGAATCCTAAATCTAAATATATTTTGAGGAATTTCAGTAAATTTAAAGTCGATTGTTATTGTTTTCGCTTTTTTATCAATTTTTACTTTCTCCGTTACGAAGTACGAGAAAGTATTGTGATCGTGATTTTTTTTTTCAAAAAAATTTTTTACGGAAATATCCGTATTGGGGTCCCTAGATGCCATTTCAACAATTTCTGAAAAAAAAAAATTGTGTCTGTGTGTGTGTGTGTGTGTGTGTGTGTATGTGTGTGTGTGTGTGTCTGTGTCTGCCTGTGTGCGCTGTATCTCAAAAACGAATACAGCAATAGATATTAAACTTTCAACATACGTCTTATTTGATAATCTGAAGAACTGAAAAACTTTTGGTAAAATTTTGTACACCGGAAGTGGGTGTTTACCTTAACTGTTTTTTGTTTTTTGCCAATATTTTCTTAAATATGAAAAAATTCACAAAAACATTTAAACAAACATTAGAGACAACAAAGAACTGAACATCTTTTGCTTGAAAATATTTTTCATAAAAACATTGCTATT
The DNA here is from genome assembly GCA_910593695.2 of Ocypus olens. NCBI lineage: Eukaryota > Metazoa > Arthropoda > Insecta > Coleoptera > Staphylinidae > Ocypus > Ocypus olens. The sequence goes on along the minus strand of OU343059.1, from coordinate 17,228,642 downwards.
CGAGAAAATTTTTTTATTAATTTTGTTTTAATTTTTGGTTTATAATTATGAAACGATAATAGTTACAGCAAATTTATGTTAATAATAATTGTAGAGAATGCTAAAATGAAGAACTTATAAAGAATAAGTTTTATTCGAAATCCCTTTAGTTTTTGAGTAAACTGAGTTTTTGAATTTGAAGTATAATTTTTCCATCGTTCATAATTTTGACGTTTTAAACGTCAGTTTCATCCGTGTTTGCGCAACGCTCGATGTACATTTAAAATATGATTTAAATAGAAAATAAACTATGAAAACATAAATATAAATGATACCATCAAGTCGGAGAAAGTAACATGATGGCCAAATCACCATTTTTTTATTGAACATCTCATTAATCCATGGGTGGCATTTAAAAAATGGTGATGTGTTATTCCAAAATCAAGGGCTGAGATATTGATAATTTTTTTATAGAATCATTACCCTGAATGTATTTTAAAGTGATTTGGAAAAGCTTAAGTCTACGGCGATTATTTTTATATATTATTTTTCAAGTCTTCGAAATATTTCCGATTTTTAGGAAAATTACGCTCTGTTCGCATGGCGTTAATCTGAAGTATAGGGATGAATGATTTTGTATTTTTTCAGAATCCTAAATATAAATAATTTCAGTAAATTTAAAGTCCATTGTAATTGTTTTCGCTTTTTTATCAATTATATAGTGTATTTTCAGTTTTTACTTTCTCCGTTACGAAATACGAGAAAGTATTGTGATCGTGATTTTTTTTTCAAAAAATTTTTTTACGGAAATATCCGTTTTGGGGTCCCTAGATACCATTTCAACAATTTCTGGAAAAAAAAAAAATTGTGTCTGTGTGTGTGTCTGTGTGTGTGTGTCTGTCTGTGCGCGTTGTATCTCAAAAACTAATAGAGCAATTGATATGAAACTCTCAACATCCGTCTTATTTGATAATCTGAAGAACTGAAAAGCTTTTGGTAAAATTTCGTACACCGGAAGTTGGTGTTTACCTTAACTGTTTTTTTGTTTTTTGCCAATATTTTCTTAAATATGAAAAATATCACGAAAACATTCAAACAAACTTTGAAGACAACAAAGAAATAAACATCTTTTGCTTGAAAATATTTTTCATAAAATCATTTTTATTCGAGAAAGAAATTTATTATTATTTTTTTAATTTTTGGTTTATAATTATAAAACGATAACAGTTACAGCAAATTTATGTTAATAATAATTGTAGAGAATGCTAAAATGAAAAACTTATAAAGAATAAGTTTTTTTCGAAATCCCTTTAGTTTTTGAGTAAACTGAGTTTTTGAATTTGAAGTATAATTTTTTCATCTTTCATAATTTTGACGTTTTAAACGTCAGTTTCATGCGATTTGTACACAACGCTCGATGTACATTTAAAATATGATTTCAATTGAAAATTAACCATGAGAACGTAAACATAAATGGCTATGATACCATCAAGTCGGAGAAAGTAATATGATGGCACATCACCATTTTTTATTGAACATCTCATTAATCCATGGGTGGCGTTTAGAAAATGGTGATGTGTTATTCCAAAATCAAGGGCTGAGATATTGATAATTTTTTTATAGAATCATTACCCTGAATGTATTTTAAAGTGATTTGGAAAAGCTTAAGTCTACGGCGATTATTTTTATATATTATTTTCAAGTCTTCGAAAAATCTCCGATTTTTAGAAAAATTACGCTCTGTTCGCATGGCGTTATTCTGAAGTATAGGGATGAATGCTTTTGTATTTTTTCTAAATCCTAAATCTAAATATATTTTGAAGAATTTTAGTAAATTTAAAGTCCATTGTAATTGTTTTCGCTTTTTTATCAATTTTTTTATGTATTTTCAGATTTTTACTTTCTCCGTTACGAAGTACGAGAAAGTATTGTGATCGTGATTTTTTTTTCAAAATTTTCTTTTACGGAAATATCCCTTTTGGGGTCCCTAGATGCCATTTCAACAATTTCTGGAAAAAAAAATTGTGTCTGTGTGTGTCTGTGTGTGTGTTTGTGTGTGTGTGTCTGTGTGTGTGTGGATTTGTGTGTGTCTATGTGTGTGTGTGTGTGTGTGTCAGTGAATGTGTCAGTGTGTGTGTCAGTGTGTGTATCTGTGTGTGTGTGTGTCTGTGCGCGCTGTATCTCAAAAACTAATAGAGCAATTGATATGAAACTTTGAAAAGCTTTTGGTGAAATTTCGTACACCGGAAGTGGGTGTTTACCTTTTCTGTTTTTTTTCCAATATTGTTTTAAATATAAAAAATATCACAAAAACATTTAAACAAATATTGAAGACAACAAAGAAATAAACATCTTTTGTTTGAAAACATTTTGGATAAAATTATTGGTTTTCGAGAAAAAAATGTATTCATTTATTTTTCATTTTTAAGTTATTATTATGAAACGATAATAATTACATCTTCAAATGAATAATAATTGTAGAGAATGCCAAAATGAACAACTCACAGGAATAAGTTTTCTTTCAAAATCTCTTTGGTTTTTGAGTCAACTGACCAGAAATGAAAAGAGTAATTTGGGCACGAAAATAATTTCACGTTTTAAATTTATTTTTAACAAAATTTTCACACAAAAATTTCTACCAGGAGTAAAAGGATCGCAGAAATGAAAAGAGTAATTTGGGCGCGAAAATAATTTCACATTATTAATTTATTTTTAAAAAAATTTTCACACAAAAATTTCCCCAAGGAGTAACAGGATCGCAGAAATGAAAAGAGTAATTTGCGCGAAAATAATTTTATATTTATTTATTTTTAGCAAATTTTTTACACAAATACCGGATACCAAGAAACAAGTATTTGTGACCGTCATGAGAAACCGCCTCCCTAGTAGTCGACCATACCATCATCTGAAGATATGACGACAGTAAATCATCGGCAACTCTACTACCAAAAAACGGCCCTTTTAAGGGCCATAAGAACTTATTAATTCTATTGATTGTACTTTGTCAATGATGAATGAATGAATGAATGCATGTGGAATTAGAATATATAATTTAGAATTTTTGTGTGAAAATTTCGACCAGGAGTAACAGGATCGCATAAATGAAAAGAGTAATTTGGGCTCTAAAATAATTTCACATTTTTAATTATTTTTGGCAAAATGTTCACACAAAAATTTCCAGCAGGAGTAACAGGATCACAGAAATGAAAAGAGTAATTTGGGCTCTAAAATAATTTCACATATTTAATTTATTTTTAACAAAATTTTCACACAAAATTTTCCACCAGGAGTAATAGGATCACAGAAATGAAAAGAGTAATTTGGGCTCTAAAATAATTTCACATATTTAATTTATTTTTAACAAAATTTTCACACCAAAATTTCCACCAGGAGTAACAGGATCGCAGAAATGAAAAGAGTAATTCGGGCGGGAAAATAATTTCACACTTTTATTTCATTTTTAACAAAATTTTCACACAAATATTTCCACCAGGAGTAACAGGATCGCAGAAATGAAAAGTGTCATTTGGGCGCTAAAATAATTAAACACTTTTATTTCATTTTTAACAAAATTTTCACACAAATATTTCCACCAGGAGTAACAGGATCGCAGAAATGAAAAGAGTCATTTGGGCGCTAAAATAATTTCACACTTTTATTTCATTTTTAACAAAATTTTCACACAAATATTTCCACCAGGAGTATCAGGATCGCAGAAATGAAAAGAGTCATTTGGGCGCTAAAATAATTAAACACTTTTATTTCATTTTTAACAAAATTTTCACACAAATATTTCCACCAGGAGTAACAGGATCGCAGAAATGAAAAGAGTAATTTGGGCGCGAAAATGATTTCACACTTTTATTTCATTTTTAACAAAATTTTCACACAAAAATTCCCACCAGGAGTAACAGGATCGCAGAAATGGAAAGAGTAATTTAGGCGCGAAAATATTTTCACATTTTTAATTTATTTTCAACAAAATTTTTACACAAAAATTTCCACCAGGAGTAACAGGATCGCAGAATTAAAAAGAGTAATTTTGGCGCGAAAATAATTTCACATTTTTAATTTATCCTGTTACTCCTGGTTGAAATTTTTGTGTGAAAATTTTGTTAAAAATAAATTAAAAACGTGAAATTATTTTTGCGCCCAAATTACTCTGAAACTGTGACTAAGATTGAGCTGACACAGACAATAATCAATCAACGTTCAGGAGTTATTTAGTTTTAAAATATCTCCTCTTTCCCAACATCAACAAACCTCTCTTGATTGCTTATTATTAAACCAATAATTCCCCTATAAATTAACGTTTGAATCATTAGAATTAATTCAACCAATAAATAATTGCGACGGCAGTATTTATGATTTCGGGTTTTTGCAGCACGTTTATCAAAAAATACCAAAGGATTCTAAGTTAATTGATCATTTAAAGTTCCAATTATCAAAATTGTTTCTCAGAATTACGATTTAAACGCGTTTAAAAAGGAAAACACATTAATTTCGTATTTTTGCGCCTTTTCGCCATCTATTGGACGATAGCCGAACTACTAAGTGATGTTTTTGAACAGCGCCAAAATGCTTGAACTTTATACTTATAATCAAAGTGTTAATATTCAGCAATGCGCTGTACATGAAACGATAGACGATTTAATTCTAAATCGAGTGATATATAAAATAGCTGAGGAAATTTAGCAGTTTCTGCGTAATTTGCGGATGAAAATTAAGCACGACACCCTTACCGACATTTACAGTTCACTGTAACGTAAATTCTAATTAAAGAAATATTGTGAATATTCTTCAATCAAATACGGGTCCCAATTCTTTTTACTGATTAATTACTCTACTTTTTATTTTGTTAATGCAATACAATATGAAAAATACTAATCTCGTACCGGTACACCCTCTGTTATTGTGGGGATAAACTAGTCCACCATTGGTGGATTTAATATTTGCTTTAATAATGCAAAACTATTTAAAAACTTAAGAAGAATGTTATCTTATAATCAATTCACTTGTAAAGAGTAAACATTTAAATATTTAAACTGCAGAAACAATAGTTTAAAATAATCGCCTAATAACAGGTAACCCAATTTACACGTAATTTTCATTAATTTATTAATACTTAAATTACCGATTTTAAACGCAACAATGATTAAACTAAGCTCAGAAATCATATTAAAGGTAAGCAAATTATTAGAAATTTAATCCAATACTGGTATAATTGCAACACCAACATCTATTATTTTTCCATTTTTACAGCACCTGCAACTGAAATACTTTTAACTGTAATTAAACGTTTTTGATAATAATTAAAATCAACAAATCAATTCTAGTAATGGTCATATTAAAATGTAAATGAACATTTAAATAATTCTGGTCTTGACTGTGCCATCTGTCGGACAAGGCGTAAACTACTAAGTCAAAATCCTCAAACCATAGTGAAATGTAAAAATCCAGCAATGAGCTGTACATCAAAAGATAAAGCATTTCATTCTGAATCGAACCGTGTGCAAAATGGGTAAGGAAACTTTGCGGTTTTTCAGTGATTTGCGAACTAATTTTCAGCCAGTAATTCAGTTCACTGTAAAGCATACTATTGAGTATGTGTATATTGGTTTGCCTGAAATTAGGCGTTTATATTTACCATTGTTTTTAATTTAAAATCTTGAATATTTACACGTAAACTTATTCTAAGATAAGATTCTTCTTAAGTTTTTAAATGTTCTTAAAACATTAAAACAAATATTAAATCTACAAATAAAATTCTAGTTCATCCCTGTGATAACAGAGGGTAACCTATATGAAGATTATGATTTCTCATATTGTAAGGCTTTAACAAAGTAATAAGTTGAATAATTAATCAGTAATATGTATTGGGACCTGTTATTGATTGAAGAATATTGCAAATTGTTCTTGATTAAATTTTTAAGTTACAGTGAACTGTAATTGTCGGTAAGGGTGTCGTGCTTAATTTTCATTCGCAAATTAAGAGTAAACTGCTAAATTTCCTCAGTTATTTTATACATTATTCGATTCAGAATTAAACCGTCTATCGTTTCAGGTATGGCACATGGCTGAATATTAACACTTTGATTATGGGTATAAAAATTTTCTCACAAAAATTTCCACCTCGAGTAACAGGATCGCAGAAATGAAAACAGTAATTGGGCCGCGGAAATAATTTCACATTTTTAATTATTTTTGGCAAAATTTTCACACAAATTTTTCCACCAGGAGTAACAGGATCACAGAAATGAAAAGAGTAATTTGAGCGCGAAAATAATTTCACACTTTTGATTCATTTTTAACAAAATTTGCACACAAAAATTTCCAACAGGAGTAACAGGATCGCAGAAATGAAAAGAGTAATTTGGGCGCGAAAATAATTTCACACTTTTGATTCATTTTTAACAAAATTTTCACACAAAAATTTCCAACAGGAGTAACAGGATTGCAGAAATGAAAAGAGTAATTTGGACGCGAAAATAATTTCACACTTTTGATTCATTTTTAACAAAATTTGCACACAAAAATTTCCAACAGGAGTAACAGGATCACAAAAATGAAAAGAGTAATTTGGGCGCGAAAATAATTTCACACTTTTGATTCATTTTTAACAAAATTTTCGCACAAAAATTTCCATCAGGAGGAACAGGATCGCAGAAATGAAAAGAGTAATTTGGGCGCGAAAATAATTTCACACTTTTGATTCATTTTTAACAAAATTTTCGCACAAAAATTTCCATCAGGAGTAACAGGATCGCAGAAATGAAAAGAGTAATTTGGGCGCGAAAATAATTTCACATTTTTAATTCATTTTTGACAAAATTTGCACACAAAAATTTCCAACAGGAGTAACAGGATCGCAGAAATGAAAAGAGTAATTTGGGCGCGAAAATAATTTCACACTTTTGATTCATTTTTAACAAAATTTTCTCACAAAAATTTCCATCAGGAGTAACAGGATCGCAGAAATGAAAAGAGTAATTTGGGCGCGAAAATAATTTCACACTTTTGATTCATTTTTATCAAAATTTTCACACAAAAATTTCCAACAGGAGTAACAGGATCGCAGAAATGAAAAGAGTAATTTGGGGGCGAAAATAATTTCACACTTTTGATTCATTTTTAACAAAATTTTCGCACAAAAATTTCCATCAGGAGTAACAGGATCGCAGAAATGAAAAGAGTAATTTGGGGGCGAAAATAATTTCACACTTTTGATTCATTTTTAACAAAATTTTCGCACAAAAATTTCCATCAGGAGTAACAGGATCGCAGAAATGAAAAGAGTAATTTGGGCGCGAAAATAATTTCACACTTTTGATTCATTTTTAACAAAATTTTCGCACAAAAATTTCCATCAGGAGTAACAGGATCGCAGAAATGAAAAGAGTAATTTGGGCGCGAAAATAATTTCACACTTTTGATTCATTTTTAACAAAATTTTCACACAAAAATTTCCACCAGGAGTAACAGGATCGCAGAAATGAAAAGAGTAATTTGGGCGCGAAAATAATTTCACACTTTTGATTCATTTTTATCAAAATTTTCACACAAAAATTTCCAACAGGAGTAACAGGATCGCAGAAATGAAAAGAGTAATTTGGGCGCGAAAATAATTTCACACTTTTGATTCATTTTTAACAAAATTTGCACACAAAAATTTCCAACAGGAGTAACAGGATCGCAGAAATGAAAAGAGTAATTTGGGCGCGAAAATAATTTCACACTTTTGATTCATTTTTAACAAAATTTTCGCACAAAAATTTCCATCAGGAGTAACAGGATCACAGAAATGAAAAGAGTAATTTGGGCGCGAAAATAATTTCACACTTTTGATTCATTTTTATCAAAATTTTCACACAAAAATTTCCAACAGGAGTAACAGGATCGCAGAAATGAAAAGAGTAATTTGGGCGCGAAAATAATTTCACACTTTTGATTCATTTTTAACAAAATTTTCGCACAAAAATTTCCATCAGGAGTAACAGGATCGCAGAAATGAAAAGAGTAATTTGGGCGCGAAAATAATTTCACACTTTTGATTCATTTTTAACAAAATTTGCACACAAAAATTTCCACCAGGAGTAACAGGATGACGCTCTTTTATTTCTATTCTAAAAATTCTAAATTCTAAATTCTAATTCCACATGCATTCATTCATTCATTCATTCATTGACAAAGTACAATCAATAGAATTAATTAGTTTTTATGGCCCTTAAAAGGGCCGTTTTTGTGAATAGAGTTGCTGATGATTCACCGTCGTCATATCTTCAGATGATGGTGTGGTCGACTGCTTGGAAGGCGGCTTCTCGTAACGGTCACAAATACCCCTTGCTTCTTGGTATCCTGTTACACATTGTACAATTTTTGGATGGGTTTGTTATTATTTTATTAATTTAAATAACAGAAATGTAGTGCTCTTATAGACGAGCATCACATTGTCGTCTATAGCATCGGCATCCTTTTTACATAATCACTACTTAAAAGCGTCTAAACACGACACGACTCAGACCTCTTTTTGTCGGCAACAGGTTCGACACTCAATATTCGCAGCTTCGTTAATATCTATACCCGCAGAAAGTTTCACTGGATTGACACAAACAAACAAAATTCAACATTGTTTTCTCGGTTGCTGGGTTATTTTTTATTTTCCATCATATGATCTACAAAAAGTCCAATGGGTAATTTAGGTATTATAGCAATTTTGATACAATTATCTATTTAAATATCAAGTAAATATACCACTGCAACAATTTCACCACTATAAACAGAGTTATCAAACACAGTTTTTAAAATAAAATGAGAAACTTACACACAGAACTAAACGGGAAAACGAACGGAGTACTTGTTTACCACAGCTGTTTACCGTGATCGTATCGCCCCCAACGGTATGTTTCGAGGCCAATTGAATCAGGACATTTTTAATTTTGTCATTATATTGAGGAATATAGTAGCATACTTTATTTTAATATAATTCTAAAATTTACCCAGAAATAGAACGGTTCGTGTCGCTCAGAATTACGATTTAAAACGCCAAACGTATAAAATTCGTATTTTCGCGCCTTCTTGCCATCTACCGGACGATAGATGAACTTGTAAGTGCGTTTTTACGACAGCGCCAAAATGCTCGAACTTTATACCTATAATCAAAGTGTTAATATTTAGCCATGCGCTATACCTGAAACGATAGACGGTTTATTTCTGAATCGAATGATGTATAAAATAGCTAAGGAAATTTAGCAGTTTACACGTAATTTGGAAATGAAAATTAAGCACGACACCCTTACCGACAATTACAGTTCACTGTAACTAAAACATTTAATCAAGAACAATTTGCAATATTCTTCAATCAATAACAGGTCCCAATACTTATTACTAATTAATTATTCAACTTATTATTTTGTTAATGCACTACAATATGAGAAATCCTAATCTTCACATAGGGTACCCTCTGTTATCTACTAGATGAACTAGTATTTCATTTGTGGATTTAATTTTTGTTTTAATGTTTTAAGAACTTTTAAAAACTTAAGAAGAATCTTATCTTAGAATAATAAAATAAGTTTACGTGTAAATGTTCATGTTTTTAAATTGAAAACTATAGTAAATATAAACCCCTAATTTCAGGCAAACCAATATACACATACTCAATGGTGAACTTTACAGTGAACTGAATTACTGCCTGAAAATTCTTTCGCAAATCACTAAAAAACCGCAAAGTTTCCTTACTCATTTTGCACACAACTTGATTCGGAATGAATTGCTTTTTCTTTTGATGTACAGCTCAATGCTGGCTTTTTACATTTTCACTATGGTTCCAGGATTCTGGCTTAATAGTTTACGCCTTGTCCGACAGATGGCACAGTCAAGGCCAGAATTATTTAAATGTTCATTTACATTTTTATATGACCACAACTGGAAACGATTTGTTGATTTCAATAATCGTTAAAACTTTTTTTAGAGTTTAAATCTGTTTAGTTAAAAGTGCTGTAAAATTAAGAAAATACTAATGTTATTAAATTATACCAGTATTGGATTAAATTATTAATAATTTCCTTAACTATGTTTTAATTTTTGAGTTTGGTTTAATCATTGTTACGTTTAAAATTATTAATTTTTAGTATTAATAAATTAAAAGTAGTAATATGTATGTTGGGTTACCTGTTATTAGGCGTTTATTTTAAACTCTTGTTTCTGCAGTTTAAATTTTTTAATCTTCACTCTTTACAAGTGAATTTATTCTAAGATAACATTCTTCTTAAGTTTTTAAATAGTCTTTCATTATTAAAACAAATACTACATCCACTATTGATTTTTTAGTTTATCCCCATGATAACAGAGGGTACACCGGTATTGAGATTATTATTTCTGGTATTGTAATGCTTTAACAAAATAAAAAGTTGAGTGACTAATTATTAATAAGAATTGGGACCCGTATTTGATTGGATAATATTCCTAATTGTTCTCTATTTAGTATTTAAGTTACAGTGAACTGTAAATGTCGGTAAGTATGTCATGGTTAATTTTCATTCGCAAATTACCCAAAAACTGCTAAATAACCTCAGCTATTTTATACATCATTCGATTCAGAATTAAATCGTCTGTCGTTTCATATATGGCGCATTGCTAAATATGAACACTTTGATTATAGCTATAAAGTTCAAGCATTTTGGCGCTGTTCAAGAACATCACTTAGTAGTTCGGTCATCGTCCAATAGATGGCGAAAAGGCGCAAAAATACGAATTTAATATATTTGCCTTTTTAAATTGTAATTCTGAAAGACAATTTTGACAATTGGAACATTAAATTATCAATAAACTTAGAATCCTTTCGTATTTTTAAATAAACGTGCTGTAAAAATCCCGAAATAAAAAATACTGCCGTCGCAATTATTTAATGGTTGAGTTAATTTTAATGATTCAAATGTTAATTTATAGGGGAATTATTGGTTTAGTAATGAACAATCAAGCAAGGTTTGTTGATGTTGGAAAATAGCAGATATTTTAAAACTAAATAACTCCTTAATGTTGATTGATTAATGTCTGTGTCAGCTCTATTTTACTCATAGTTTCAGAGTAATTTGGGCGCAAAAATAATTTCACGTTTTTAATTTATTTCTGACAAAATTTTCATACAAAAATTTCTACCAGGAGTAACAGGATCGCAGAAATGAAAAGAGTAATTTGGGCGCGAAAATAATTTCACACTTTTGATTCATTTTTATCAAAATTTTCACACAAAAATTTCAAGCAGGAGTAACAGGATCGCAGAAATGAAAAGAGTAATTTAGGCGCGAAAATAATTTCACATTTTTCATTTATTTTCAACAATATTTGCACACAAAAATTCCGACCAGGAGTAACAGGATCGCAGAAATGAAAAGAGTAATTTGGCGCGAAAATAATTTCACACTTTTGATTCATTTTTAACAAAATTTTCACACAAAAATTTCCAACAGGAGTAACAGGATCGCAGAAATGAAAAGAGTAATTTAGGCGCGAAAATAATTTCACATTTTTCATTTATTTTCAACAATATTTGCACACAAAAATTCCGACCAGGAGTAACAGGATCGCAGAAATGAAAAGAGTAATTTGGGCGCGAAAATAATTTCACACTTTTGATTCATTTTTAACAAAATTTGCACACAAAAATTTCCAACAGGATCGCAGAAATGAAAAGAGTAATTTGGGCGCGAAAATAATTTCACACTTTTGATTCATTTTTATCAAAATTTTCACACAAAAATTTCCAACAGGAGTAACAGGATCGCAGAAATGAAAAGAGTAATTTGGGCGCGAAAATAATTTCACACTTTTGATTCATTTTTATCAAAATTTTCACACAAAAATTTCCAACAGGAGTAACAGGATCGCAGAAATGAAAAGAGTAATTTAGGCGCGAAAATAATTTCACATTTTTCATTTATTTTCAACAATATTTGCACACAAAAATTCCGACCAGGAGTAACAGGATCGCAGAAATGAAAAGAGTAATTTGGGCGCGAAAATAATTTCACACTTTTGATTCATTTTTAACAAAATTTGCACACAAAAATTTCCAACAGGAGTAACAGGATCGCAGAAATGAAAAGAGTAATTTGGGCGCGAAACTAATTTCACACTTTTGATTCATTTTTATCAAAATTTTCACACAAAAATTTCCAACAGGAGTAACAGGATCGCAGAAATGAAAAGAGTAATTTAGGCGCGAAAATAATTTCACACTTTTGATTCATTTTTATCAAAATTTTCACACAAAAATTTCCAACAGGAGTAACAGGATCGCAGAAATGAAAAGAGTAATTTGGGCGCGAAAATAATTTCACACTTTTGATTCATTTTTATCAAAATTTTCACACAAAAATTTCCAACAGGAGTAACAGGATCGCAGAAATGAAAAGAGTAATTTAGGCGCGAAAATAATTTCACATTTTTCATTTATTTTCAACAATATTTGCACACAAAAATTCCGACCAGGAGTAACAGGATCGCAGAAATGAAAAGAGTAATTTGGGCGCGAAAATAATTTCACACTTTTGATTCATTTTTAACAAAATTTGCACACAAAAATTTCCAACAGGAGTAACAGGATCGCAGAAATGAAAAGAGTAATTTAGGCGCGAAAATAATTTCACATTTTTCATTTATTTTCAACAATATTTGCACACAAAAATTCCGACCAGGAGTAACAGGATCGCAGAAATGAAAAGAGTAATTTGGGCGCGAAACTAATTTCACACTTTTGATTCATTTTTATCAAAATTTTCACACAAAAATTTCCAACAGGAGTAACAGGATCGCAGAAATGAAAAGTAATTTAGGCGCGAAAATAATTTCACACTTTTGATTCATTTTTATCAAAATTTTCACACAAAAATTTCAAGCAGGAGTAACAGGATCGCAGAAATGAAAAGAGTAATTTAGGCGCGAAAATAATTTCACATTTTTCATTTATTTTCAACAATATTTGCACACAAAAATTCCGACCAGGAGTAACAGGATCGCAGAAATGAAAAGAGTAATTTGGGCGCGAAAATAATTTCACATTTTTGATTCATTTTTAACAAAATTTGCACACAAAAATTTCCAACAGGATCGCAGAAATGAAAAGAGTAATTTGGGCGCGAAAATAATTTCACACTTTTGATTCATTTTTATCAAAATTTTCACACAAAAATTTCAAGCAGGAGTAACAGGATCGCAGAAATGAAAAGAGTAATTTAGGCGCGAAAATAATTTCACATTTTTCATTTATTTTCAACAATATTTGCACACAAAAATTCCGACCAGGAGTAACAGGATCGCAGAAATGAAAAGAGTAATTTGGGCGCGAAAATAATTTCACATTTTTGATTCATTTTTAACAAAATTTGCACACAAAAATTTCCAACAGGATCGCAGAAATGAAAAGAGTAATTTGGGCGCGAAAATAATTTCACACTTTTGATTCATTTTTATCAAAATTTTCACACAAAAATTTCCAACAGGAGTAACAGGATCGCAGAAATGAAAAGAGTAATTTAGGCGCGAAAATAATTTCACATTTTTCATTTATTTTCAACAATATTTGCACACAAAAATTCCGACCAGGAGTAACAGGATCGCAGAAATGAAAAGAGTAATTTGGGCGCGAAAATAATTTCACACTTTTGATTCATTTTTAACAAAATTTTCACACAAAAATTTCCAACAGGAGTAACAGGATCGCAGAAATGAAAAGAGTAATTTAGGCGCGAAAATAATTTCACACTTTTGATTCATTTTTAACAAAATTTTCACACAAAAATTTCAACCAGGAGTAACAGGATTGCAGAAATGAAAAGAGTAATAAGTTTAAATTTGTTTAGTTGAAGGTGCTGTAAAAATTGAAAAATAATAGATGTTGGTGTTGCAATTATGCCAGTATTGGGTTAAATTTGTAATAATTTTCTTACCCCTGATTTGATTTTTGAGTTAAGTTAAATCCTTTTTACATTTAAAATCAGTAGCTTTTACCATTATTAAATTAATGGTAGTTATGTGTATAATGGGTTGCCTGTCATTAGGCGTTTTATTTAAACTATTGTTTCTGCAGTTTAAATATTTAAATCTATACTCTTTAAAGTAAAATCATTCTAAAATAACATTCTTCTTAAGTTTTTAAATAATTTTTCATTATTAAGACAAATATTAAATCCACTAATGATTTTTTAGTTTATTCCCACGATAACAGAGGGCACACCGGTATGGAGATATTTTAAAACTAAATAACTAATTCAGCAATGTGTTTCACATGAAACGATAGACGATTTAATTTTGATTCGAATGATGTATAAAATAGCTGAGGAAAGCAGCGGTTTTCCTGTAATTTGCGAATGAAAATTAGGCACCACTCCCTTACCGACAATTACAGTTCACTTTAACTTAGAAATGTAATCAAGAACAATTTGCAATATTCTTCAATTAAATACGGATCCCAATACTTATTACTCATTAATTATTTAACTTTCTATTTTGTTAATGCGTTAAAAGACGAGAAATCCTAATCTTCTCATACGGTACCCTCTGTTATCGTACAGATGAACTATTAAATCAATTAAGATTCTAATATTCGTTTCAATGTTTCAAGAATATTTAAAAACTTTAGAAGAATCTTATCTTAGAATAATAAGAGAGGTTTACTTGTAAATATTCAAATATTTAAATTAAAAAACAATGGTATACATAAACACCTAATTTCAGGCAATCCAATATACGCATATTCAATAGTAATCTTTACAGCGTACTGAATTACCGGCTAAATTTTCGTTTGTAAATTACTGAAAAACCGCAAAGTTTCCTTAGCCATTTTACACCTAATTCGATTCAGAATAAAATGCTTTATTATTTGATGCATAGCTCGTTGCTGTATTTTGACTATAGTTCCAGGCTTTTGGCTAAGTAGTTTTCGCTTTGTCCGACAGATGGCACAGTCAAGAACATAATTATTTAAATATTTATTTACATTTTTAAATGACAATAATTAGAAATGATTTGTTGATTTTAATCATTATTAAAAGGTTTAATTACAGTTTAAATCTGTTTAGTTGAAGATGCTGTAAAAATAAAAAATACTAGAGGTTTATGTTGCAATTATGCCAGTATTGGGTTACATTTCTGATAATTCCCTTACCTTTGATTTGATTTTTGAGTTTAGTTTAATCATTGTTACGTTTAAAATTGGTAATTTAAGTATTAATAAATTAATAATAGTTACAAGTATATTGGGTTTCGTGCTATTAGGCGTTCAGTTTAAACTATTGTTTCTGCAGTTTAAATATTTAAATGTTTACTCTTTACAGGTAAATATATTCAAGATAACATTCTTCTTAAGTTTTTAAATAGACTTTCATTATTAAAACAAATATTACAACCACTAATGGTTTTCTAGTTTATCCCCACGATAACAGAGGGTACACCGGTATGGAGATTAGTATTTCTCATATTGCATTAATAATAATGTATTTATAAAATAAATATTTCAGTGATTAATCAGTAATAAGAATTGGGACACGTATTTGATTGAAGAATATTCCCAATTGTTCATTATTTAGTATTTAAGTTACAGTGAACTGTAAATGTCGGTAAGTGTGTGTGCTTAATTTTCATTCGAAAATTACAGGAAAACCGCTAAATTTGCTCAGCTATTTTATATATCATTCGATTCAAAATTAAATCGTCTATCGTTTTATGGGTAACGCATTGCTGAATTTTAACACTTTGATCATAAGTATAAAGTTCGAGCATTTTGGCGCTGCCGTAAAAACGTACTTAGCAGTTCATCTATCGTCCGGTAGATGACGAAATGGCGCAAAAATACAAATTTAAATGTTTCGCTTTCTAAGTTTTCAAATCTTAATTCTGATAATTGGAACGTTAAATCATCACTAAACTTATTAGGACTGATGCCCTTATAATGTTCGTATACTCAGCAAAAATCTGAAAACTTATATTAATTCAGATAAACGATGGTGTCGATGAAGTCGAAGAGAACTATGCAAGTGAAGAAATGGATAATGTAGATATTCTAGAGCAACAAGTAGAGTCACGAACACGAAATTACATCAGATGAAAACAATGATTTTGCCAGCGATTTTGGAAAAATTTAGACAGACCAGATTTTCCTACTAAATTAGCAGGTTGTACCAAATGTTGTGATACTTGCACCATCCGATGGCCCTTTAATGCGAACAATTTAATTCGTATGAAGTGTGCAGGGTATATTCCCGTTCCCCGTTTTCGTTAGTTCGTTAGCGTTCCCGGGTTGTTGTGAAGCCGTCTTTACAATTATCTTTGATCAAGAAATACCGTTTCACACCACAGCAAACATTTTAATTACTTGTACGTGCAGCTAATTTATCTTAAATTAATCCAGTTAAAGTATTATTTTGCTTCAATATTAATAAATAAACACAATAATCTTGTAAACAGCTGTAATTAAACAACCTGCATTTATTTTACAGTGTACAGCTGCCTGTGGGGAAATTTTGTAAACTTCAAGCTGTCATCTACTTATATTCCCAAACAATATGTTTTAATAACGAATTTTAAGGAGGATTTAATACGCGTATTTGAAAGGTAAATTCCAATTATTATCGTGCACCTGGGCTTCATGCTAATTTTGTAAAGTTATATTTGCTGGGGGATTTTAACATAACCTAAAATACACTGTTGAATATAACACATAACGCAGCTATAAGTAAAGAATAACCTCTGTCTATGGATAACACTTGATGCAATTTGTAATAATATAATTTTACTTCCTAGAAAACAATAAACATTGTTTTCACGGGCTGTCAATCAGATTTAGTTCCAATGTTTTTACGTTTCACCGTTGCCTGATAAATGTTGTTGTTTGTGTGTTATGATGAAATACCAAAACATACAGTAAGATTTGTATACAGTAGACTCCCAATTAATCAAGTTTGGAGTGTGCAAGGTCTCGATTATCTAAGATTGATTAAAAAGTAATTTCCACCATTGTGACCACCGCGATTTGGACATGAATTAAAATTCGACATCGAATAGTAAATCTGAACATTAAAAATTAAGTGTCTCAAGATGTAAAAAATATAATTATAAGTTATCAGCGTTGCTAATTGATCACATGATTTTTCCGCCAGAAAGCCAACCTAATTCGGCTAGAAAATATACAGGGTGAGTTTTTTTTCGATGTTCTCTATGGGGATCTCGGAAACTGTAAGAGATAGAGAAACGGTTAAACGGGCAAAGAAGTGCAATTTTACGAGCCCAATAAAATAACACTTTCAAAGTTTTCAAAAAAGTGAAGCGTAACTAGATATTTTGAAAAATGTAAAAAATGTCAATTTTTTCAAATAAATCTGGGGTGAAATACTAATTTAGAATAATTTCAGGTAATTTAAATTTAAAAAAAAAATCCAACTGCCCGTCAAAAGTTAAGTTCTACCGGTAATATAAGACTGATTTCTGGTACTTTTTGGGCTGAAACTTAATATGTTACCAACTGTCTTCAAATCCTCAATTTCCAAGACGAATCCAGGGTAATTTTTCAGGCGAGAAATTTGTCTTAAACAGAAAAGTGTTCCCAACTATTCTCAAAGGCTCAATTTTTGAGGGGGAAATTCTAATCCGGTGAAATTTTGGAACTGAAAATTCAATACGATAGGAAATTCTAATCTGTTGTAAATTCGAAGCTGAAAAATTCTAATTCGGGCATAAAAATGTTGAGAATTGTTCGTACATGCCCAAGTTCTTGTGGGAAATTCGAAACTTCTGTAGTTTTAAGGCGGAAAATTCAAATTTAAAAATATTGTCGATCGTCCGATGCTCTGGGCGAAAGTTTGGGCTGAGAAATTTTAATCTGAGAGATATTCAGCATATTAAATTCAAATTAGAAAGTGTTTCCAACTAACTTTAAACGCTCAAGCTCTAGGTGCAAACTTAAGATCTGTAGTAAATTTATAAATGCTCCAGTTCTTTGGGGAAATGCTTAAATGGGGTGAGTCATTCAAATTTTAAAATGTTGCCAATTGCCCTGCTGTTCTGGAAAGAAATTTTGGGTGAAAAATTCAAGTCTAAAAGGCAATTTAAGATATTTACAATAGTTTCACAAAATGTTGCTGGTCAATGGTTTATAATAATAAAAAAAATGAAAATTTTCCAGTGGGAAACTTCTCAATATGACTATCATCAAACTAAATCCTTGACAGATTGTATAAAAAATGGAGTTAATCAAGATTTAAAAAAAATTGAAAATCCGTGTCGGATGGAATTTTGACCTTTCTTGTAAAAATTTTTAATAAAAACTAACTTTCGATCTTTGTTCCAGTTTATTTGTTTTGATGTCGTTTTTACGAGGCTCCGCGAATCATGTGTGGTGTACTACGAGCGTGCTGGGAAAGGGCGCCACCGGCGCGGTCTACCAAGGAGTTAACAAGATCAACGGGGAACCGGTGGCGGTCAAAACTTTCAACCAGCTGAGTCACATGCGCCCGCAGGAGGTGCAGATGCGCGAATTCGAAGTATTAAAAAAAGTTAAACACAAAAACATCGTTAAACTGTTGGCGATCGAGGAAGAGCAGCAGGAGAGCCGGGGGAAAGTGATCGTGATGGAATTGTGCACGGGCGGCAGTCTGTTTAACATACTGGATGATCCGGAGAACACGTACGGTTTGGAGGAGAGAGAGTTCCTGTTGGTTTTAGATCATTTATCCGCGGGGATGAAACACCTGCGGGACAACAATTTGGTGCACAGGGATTTGAAGCCGGGGAATATAATGAAGTTCATTTGCGATGATGGAAGCACGATTTATAAACTAACAGATTTCGGAGCGGCCCGTGAACTACAGGAAGGGCAGCAGTTCAACTCGTTGTACGGTACGGAGGAATACTTACATCCGGATATGTACGAGCGTGCTGTTTTAAGAAAACCGCCGGGAAAGACGTTCGGTGCAACTGTTGATTTATGGTCGATTGGTGTGACTTTATATCACGTAGCCACTGGAAACCTGCCGTTTCGTCCGTACGGCGGTCGCAGGAATAAAGAGATGATGTACCACATAACCACCAGGAAAGAAAGTGGCGTGATTTCAGGTATTCAAACGGAGGATAAAGGGCCGATCGATTGGAGCAGGGAACTGCCGAATAACTGTCAGCTCAGTGCGGGGCTTAAGAAAATAGTCACACCGTTGTTGGCCGGGTTATTAGAGGCGGATCAGAAGCGGATATGGAGTTTTGATACGTTTTTCACACAAGTAATGAATGTTCTATCGAGGAAAGTTATCAATATTTTCCACACGAACAGAGCCACCAGTATTAAGGTTTACATAAACCCTGATGAAACGTATGAACAATTGCAGAATTATATAAATGAACAAACGGATATAAACAGTGATAATCAAATAGTTTTGCATAAGGAGACGTTATTTTTGGATGAAATAGGAGAGAATTCACGTGCCGGCGGTTATCCCGATACTACAGACGATGAACCGATTATACTTTTCAGTAAGGAGAACAATAACATATCGACGATTACAATGCCGGACATTCCACGATTTCCAGAATTTGCTAATTTAGTTTCGGTGGAGAACGACGCGGCGCAAGCGAAAACGGCCTGCAGCATTGGACATATGTGCAAGAAACGGATTGAAAGGTCGTCGCTATGGAGTAATTTAATGAAATATTCAGTAACTTGCTTCACCAAGTACATCAAGAATGAGCTCAGGCTGACGGAAGCGAAATGTGCTCATTTAAAAGAAATCTCATCAAATCACAAATTGACAGGTCAAACATTTCACATAGCTCAATCGACGATTAATGCATTAACCACAAAGGAGAATAAGCTGAAGATCACCGATTTTCCGGACGAGCTCAAAAGGATAAGCGATGATTTCTTATCGGAAACCGATCCTAAGGTTTCGCAAGTTTTCCAGAAGAACGTCACCGAAAACACCCTGCAATTGGAATGGGAATCGGCGAACCGTAGCGTGCAATGCCCCTCCGCCGCTAAAGCACCGGCGCGTGCTAAAACTCTTGTAGATCGGCTCCGCGATTCCTGGCAGCACTTGGTGCGGGACCGCGCCACCCGCTCTTTAAGTTACAACGACGAACAGTTTCACGTGCTGGAGCGCATAAAAATAACAGAAACCAACCGCCGGATCAAACAATTACTGGAAAACGAGTGTGTGCCCGCCTACAACCAAATCGCGGAGAACCTAGGCGACTGGTACAAAATAGCCCAAACGATATACCTGCAAGCCAAGATCCTGAACAAGGATGTAATCGCCTACGAGAACCGACTGGAATCGTTTTCGGAAAACCTTTCGATCTACAGCCTACAGTATCTGGAGGAAATCCAGGC
Organism: Ocypus olens; assembly: GCA_910593695.2. Classification (NCBI taxonomy): domain Eukaryota; kingdom Metazoa; phylum Arthropoda; class Insecta; order Coleoptera; family Staphylinidae; genus Ocypus; species Ocypus olens. The sequence goes on along the minus strand of OU343059.1, from coordinate 17,208,292 downwards.
CGTGCTCAATCACGCCAACGACGGGATCAAGGCGACGGGGTCGTTAAACAAGAGCCAAAACAGAAAGCTGAAGAGTATTTTCAAGGAAGCCGAGAAGGAAAAGACTGAGGTCGAGAAGCTGCTCGGCGAGAATTCCGAACTGATCGACCAGCTTAATGATATAATAGCTAAGTATTTGTTTTTATACAATGATGACTGTTACAACGAGAATTGATTGTTTTTCCACATTATATCATAAGATAGGTATTTTATGTTTAAAAGGGTATTCACAGTTAAATGTTGATTGATAATATTAACGAAAATTATTGCAATTTGCGTATCTTTGTGATATATTTAACTGAACTTTTTTAAAACATTAGGGGATGTTAAAATAATTATTAAATAAGATTGAAGGTATGTTCCCTGGTGTCATTTAAAAATAATATATAGGGATCTCATATTTTATAATTCTATCACAAAATCTAGCTACTTTTTAATAAAGGTACAGTTGTTTTTAAGCACTACTGCAATGTTTATTCAAATGCTCAACTGCTTGATGTAGTGGAAAAACATTTGTTGCAACAATAATGTGGTGAAACTCAAAACAACTATATTTTTATTTTATTTGTCTGGGTGTCGGACTCAATAAATCCAATGTCACACGACGTCTAATTCAGTATTATTAAAATCTTCATGATTTTCTACTTTACTTTAATGAATAAATATTCTGATCAATTTGATTAGATATTCCACTGACGAAAGATATAATAATTTTGAGTGTTTTCGTTTATAAATTATATGTAACATGCCTGTTATGAATAGACACATTAACCAATTTAAGAATATACAGATCGAGTAAAGTAAAGTTTAGCACAGGCAAATTCCATGGGTGCGAGAGCACTGGAAATAAGAGATACACATTCTTTGAGTGGAAACGGGCACGAAGACGCGTACCCGGCATGTTTTGCTCGTGTACAGATTTATTAATTAAAGAGTAATACTTACTGCACAGCCTGCACGAGTTCACTTTAGAGAAGACAAAATTATTTTTGTTTGTTATCATACTTAGATTAGATGGGCAACAGTGCCTGAGGCGCAGGGCCAATAAGGAGCCGCCTATATCCCTCCTAAGAACGCGTCTTCGTACCCGTTTCCAATCAAAGAATGTGTATCTTTTATTTCCAGCGCTCTCGCACCCATGGAATTTGCCTGTGCTAAACGTACTTTACTCGATCTGTATATTGATCAAAACACTTGGTTTAGTTTTCTGGAGAGAATAATAAAAACAGTGAAACCGGTGAAACTAAACCAAAATCAATATATAATACGGAAATGTTTCACCACCGGTTAAGTGAGGAACTAATTAATCATACAATTATTTACAAAAATATTTACAAACATTTTACCAAAATTTTAAACCACTCAGTTTTGAGCATCCTCTTAACCAATGGCAGATCATGAAAATTCAGAGATGAGGCACTGCGGGAGAGATGAGACGTCTCCGTGCCAACCAGCTCAAAAGAGGAGTATTGGAGCAGTGTTTTTTCTCTAACCTCGCCCTGAACTTTTACAAGCCTACTTCGGGCATCGTGTTCATAATAAAAATGTAATTGTAAAGAAAGTGTGTACATTCATTGTTGGTCAACTATTTAACTTGAATCTATCCTTACTTAACTATAAGTGTATGCTTTAATGAAGTTAAAAAAATTGTGATTGATGTCAGTTTCGCGTTTTCATTTAATTTTTATGTTCTTACCTTTTAAGTTCTACTGAGTATGATTAAGCAATAATTTTCAAAATGTATTGTTTGTTACATTTGTATTATAAATCAAATATATATTTATCCATGAATTACATTATTTACTTTAGAACCAATTTATTGGTCATGCAAACAGAGAGGGAGTTTTTTTATTTTTTGCTTCATAAATTTTTTTCTCGTATGCTCGGTTCCATAATCGGATTAAAGTCTCTTTTAGACACAAAAGACGCCTTCATAAAACCTGTTCCATAATTGATTTTTAAACACCACTTTAATGAAAGTCTCCTTAACCTCTTCACGCCCAGGTCGCCAAAAAAATTACACCTTTAACGCCATCTATGGAATATTTTTTTCATATTTCTTTGCATAAATGAGTAAATATGTCGTAGAAAAAGGTAACGTGATTTTTCAGGATTATCCTGTAGCCCAATCAAAGCTACATGGGCGCGAAGTGGTTAATATTAAAGGCCCGAATTTCGATCAGTCTTTTTATAACCATCTAGTTGGTGATGTCAACGTCACTCTCTTCAGTTTTTATAGCACCATTTAATAAAACGTTATTCAATGGTTTGAAATTTTTTTCGACTGCCTCATTACTTTGGCGTTCTTCAATAACATCATCTTCAAATTCATTAACACACTGATTCCCCTCCAACACATCAGATCCTTCAAATACGCCCTATAAATAAACACACAAATTGGGACCAATTTAGATATACCGGGTGTTTCAGACCCGTACACCCCAAATATCTCGAGAAATACAAGTTAGATTGACATAAAGTATGTTCATTAAAAAAAACCTCAAGTGTGCCATGATTTTTTATTTTTAAAAATATAAGTTGGTAACATATATCGAGGTTATGTTACTTGCGGCATGTTCCGACCATGGTTCAAAGATTAATCTTTGCAGCATGGTTCCTACTGATAAGTTAATTTGCTGCGATAAATGACGCAGAGAAGACGTGTAGGTTCACCTTCCAAAATTCCTTGGGCTGTGTAATAGCATCTTAAGTACGTTTGACTGGTCTACCACTTCCTGGTTTAGGGAGAGTACTACCCGTTTCATGAAATAATACAACAGATTGTGATTAGGTATTTTTAAATTCATCATAAATAATGAGAACTTTAGGAAATTCTTTCTGAAACTCAGCCAAAGGTGCGTCGAATGAATACAACTAATTTCCGTCCACTTTAGTCCCATTTTGGAAATAACTTTCAACTAGAAACGTTTTTGCTGGTTGCTGCAAACCATTGGGACCACGGAATAATAGTGACTTTTAGAACGACCTGACGTTTTGTAAGTCAATTCCGAACATATGTGCCAACTTACATTTTTTAAAATAAAAAATCATGGCATACTTTTTTAATGAACTTACCATACAAAAAAATACGTCTAATTTTTTTTAGCTCTATCATGTGTTATAAAATGTGAACTGCCGAAAAAAAAATTCGGATAAAAACCCAATATATTTTAGCATAGAATCCAAATCTGCAATAAAAAATAGATTTCAAAGCTACCCCCCACCCCGCCCCAGGGGGTAGGGTGCGATGCACATTTTACACCACATGATAGATCTCAAAAGAAAAATTAGGATGTATTTTTTTAAATCTTAATACGATTTGTATTTCACGAGATATTTGGGGTGTACGGGTGGTCTGAAACACCCTATATATATGTAGGGAGAATGGACTTACCTGGAGTGCAAATGTTCACAGAAGTTCAAGCGATTTGAACAGTGCACTGAGTTTTCATTGTCCCACTGGAGTTTTAGAAAAAAATCCATCTAAAATATTCCTCCAACAACACTTCTTTATAATTTTGTGATTTAGATGATTCCAAGCTGCAAAGTCTTTCAATACCCAACTTTTTCAAGTTATCACAACCATTCGTCTCATTTTCTTTATAGTAGATAGTACAATTACATACATTCATAATCCGTTCGTCTTCTACCCATCAGGTGTAGAGGTAAGTACAATTTTGTTAGCCTAATAACATTTTGATCCGTTGGTTGGTTGAGTGGTGCGACATTAGGGGGACGATACGTTGTTACAATTTGCCCATTCTCACCTTTCAATTCATCTTCATTTGGATGAGATGTTATCCAGTAGAAGTAAAGCTTTTATCGGGAAACCTTTCTGCTTTAGAAACATTTTAACAGTCAGGTAAAATTTTTGATTCATGTTTAAGATCTAGGAAGTAGGAAATTAAAGGTTACCCGAAGTCAAAGTGTTTGAAAATGATAGCAATCATCCCAGCTAATTTGGAATGTTGTCACCAGGACAATTGTAATTTTTAAATGACCTTGGCTTCGCAGCTTTACCAATAAGCAATGGTTTTAGTTTATGAGGCCAATTAGTGCATGCCAAAGATGTTATTCACTGTTTTTCGGTTTTTCTTTTCAATGATTTGTCTGGTAACAATTTCCAGTGGCGTAGAATAAGCAGAGCTAAGGCTTAAGCTAAGCGCCCGGGTACTTAAAGGTGGGCTTACATATACAGGGTGTATTTGAAATAACGAACAGGCTCGTAACCACAAAGAGATTATATTATTTTTAAACAATATTTGCAATAATTTTGTTTATAACTGTAACAAAAAGCGCGCAATTAATTATTAAAGTTAATGAGTGAAAATACGCAACATGTTTGGGGGCACTGGTAATGTGCCCTAATTTTTAAACGGCATCGGCTTTAGATATCGAATTACAACAAGCCCATAGGAAATATCTGAGTGCTCTTTAAGCGTCAACGAACTTGAGGGCTGTTTATCTTTTACAAAAAAAAAACGTTGCGATAACACTCCAAATTTCAGGCAAGAAATCGTATCTCGCGTTTTAAATAAACAAACACACATTCCATGCAGACCTAATTAAATGAGAAAAGCATCGATTCTCAAAATGTTTAAAATACCTGCAAAGATTAGGAAAATTGAAATTTTTTTTTTCGAATAAATTTTGACGGAAATGGGTTCACAAATATTTTGTGTATGTGCCCTTAAATGCCTGCTCGTTATTTCAAATACACCCTATAAGTTCGTTATGGAAAATTAAAAGCAAGAAAATAATCTTACAATCATTTTGATTTTGATAATGTTGATCGTTCGCATCCGCACTTCGCCTGCCGTTGGGTGTATTAATCTGACACACCAATGTAGAGTTCAATTCATGTTAATGTAGATTGAACTACTAGCAACTTTATAAAAAAAGTTCTGTAAACTTGAGTCGCTTTTAAGATTTTTTTGAATGATAAGTTGAAATTATTACTATACTTTCTGTGGAAACTGTTGTAAATTCGAAACTTTAAAATTCATATTATTTATTAATATTAGTCCAAGTAAAATATTTCATAACAATTGTAGATAAACACTGGAGATTAACCAGAACTATCAATAATTTTTGAAAAAGTCGCAAAGGCAAAAAAGAATTGAGAGTTCCATGAGTTTTAAGTCCATTTTTTAGATCTTATTAATGTGTTAAGTAAAGGATTTACTTTTGTCACGTGACAATTTGCCAGTTATTGGTATGAACCCATGACAATGCAGATGCAAACACATGACATGAACACGAACAACTACTCTAATATTGTATTCAATGGCTTGAATCGTTTCTGGAGCATTGGTGAGATCCTAATCTGTAATATAGCCTCAAATAAAAAAAGTCATTGTTAAATCGCACGATCTAGGCGGCCAATCCGTCCTAAACTAACTTTCGTTGCCCCGCAGAGGGGTAAAAATATTTTTCGGCCCAGGATGACGCTCAGGAGGAGCATCCAGTTTGTCCTCCTATTATTGTACCCAGGCGGCCCGGGGTCTGTTACAGTCAACCGCAACAAGCCATAAAGATTAGGACGGCTCTTCAAGTTGTCAGTGACTCCTCAGTTTGTCCAACATATCTTCCACAGAAAAAACAAACCCATCCTCAAAGCCTGTACGTATAAAAGGACCTAACATTTCGCTTCCACCCCCCGTGGCTTTGTAAGTCGCGGCCACAATCGCATTTTGTTCCAAAGTAACAGCATTTTGGATATGTATTTTTCTGGAGCGAGCACGACGACAACGCTCGAGGAGTGTAACCGGTATTTACATCTTTACAAGTATTAAGCAAATCAGTGGATTGGTTTGTTATGCCATCTATATTATTTAACCAGTTAGCTGTGTTTGAAAAATGGCAATATTTTATGTTATAATGAGTACCCACTCGACATAAACACACTACAACAGTAATTGCACAAGTGCATTGGAAATTCATTTGTGCGACTTCGACAAACAAAGTCGTATTGTGACTGAGTTTGTTGAAAGAGTGCAAACTTGCAATAATTTACAATGCACGAGAGCAATTTATCAGACTATATCCCAACAAAAATATTACAACTAAATTGAATGACATTTATTAGAATCGCGGGCGAGTCGTGCCGGTTTGAATTTTACATTTTTAAACGGATCAAACAAAATTTGAAAATCAGAAACGTACTTCTCTTGCACTAACTTAGCACTGGTATTCCATATGGACTTTACATTTTCTTTACAGTACGTACCGTTCGCGTTTCGCACGTTATGTGCCCTGGTTTCCAATATTGTAGAAATGACTTCCCGAGTACAGGTCATATTAGTGACTCTGCTCAAACTTTTTGGTTGGGCCTATTTCCCTTTTTCTTGAATTACTTCAAGAAAAACACTTCCAATGCGGAGTTTTCACTAATTTTAATAGCGTTCTACCCGCAAACTGATGTTTGACATTCAACATTGTTTTTCTTTAAACCAATCATGTGCCGAAACATAATGCGAGTAGAGAACCAATCACAAAGCCGCATTCGAACTCTACATGATATGTTTCCTGAAAACAGAAGTTATATAGAATCTGATTGGTTCGAATTTTGGCATGCTACGTTTGGCGGGATATAGTCGACATAACACCATAACATGATTAGTATATTCACACAGCTAACTGCTTAATAATAACTTCCACACATATACAAACAAATTATAATCAATACACAGTTTCTTAATAAGAATAAATAATTTTTTATTGAAATTACAATTTACAAAACAAGTTTACTTATTAGTACAACAAAACAATATTAAAATTCTACTTTATTATATTATACAATAGAATATACAATACATAATATACATAATATCAATAAACCAAAAAAAAAAACATATGTGAGCATATGATTACATGAGATGTAATTTTGATCAATGAGTACTACTACTATTGTTTCTATCCCGTCTCCTGCTCCATGTCACGGGATTTGAAGTATTCAAGTTTCAGTACCTGCGTGTCGCTTAAATTGATAATTTTGTAAGCCACTCCTGAAATTTATAAGCGAATGAAAAGTTGAATTTCCGAGTGTGTCAAGCAGAAATTACCTTTTGGAACAAGAAATCGCATGAATTTCTTTACAACGTAAAATCGATTGTGTACTCGTGCCTCGGCCTCACCCTCTAATACCTGAAAACACTGAAACAAAATAAATACAGATGAAACAAATTCATTAAAATGAACCGAAGTCTAGCACTGCGTGCCAAAATGTTTAACAGTTTAAAGATTTCAGATTTAATTTAAAATAATTTTCAAGTGAGTCCTTCTAATTATGTAATAAGTTAAATATGCGAAATTATGAGGTTGGTAGGGTAGAAAGGCCTATGGTCGATAGCCCAGACTAACCAACTAAATTTTTTGTACTCTCAAATAAATTACTGTCTGAATAAAGATGTTTGAGATTAGTTAAATTAAAAAAATACTAAATTTGTTTATAACACAAGAAAAGCTGTAGTTTTATAGAACTAAAAGCGCGAAACCGCAAAACCAGATTGTGGCACACGTTTACGAAACATGAATTACGAGAATCGCGCCTCGCACTTTGATCATTTAACAAAGTTGTACATGCGTATTGAGCGCGGTTATTCACACTTTTTTTTACATTTAAGTATAGTTTTAATGAAACATATACATAACTAAGGCAGCAGTTACAGTGTGCTAGTAATATTACATTAAATTAATATTAAATATTTGCCTCAAACATTTTAATTGAATCTACCCTAATATTTTTGTTGTATATGTGGACACCCTGTATAATTATTTTAGTGACACACATTTTATTTTTTGGGACTTTACATTCACTGTCGTAGAATACATTGTAAAAAAGTCAATAAAACACGTATTAATAATTCAGAAATAACTTGGTTTACTTACCAATGAAGAACTTTTGCAAACAGACCAATTCTTTGTAGCTCCCTTGTCGATTTCCATCCTGCCAAATAAGCCAGATTCATATTTGAATATCGTGGCAACACTGAATGTGGAATGAGATGATCTAGTGAACAGAGGATCAACAGAAATCCAATCTAGAACATTATTATAGAACAAATAACTTCAATAAATCGATTTTTTTAATAAAACACAAAAGTATCAGATGTTTTTATAGGGTATCTCGGTAACCTCAAATGTTAGAAAAAATCTGATATAGACATTATGACATTATATACAATACAAACAACAGAGAATTCAGAAAGGGGAGACGCACGCCTTTGCACTACCCAACCAAACGCGTTGTAACCTCTTTATTTATTCGAATTTCACAAAACAGTTTAAGGCCAACATTTTTGAAGGTTCAAACAGTCAAAAAATTAAAATAAAAAGATCAATTTTTTTAAATCGACAAACGTAATGTTCATTTAAAAAAAACCTCAAGTGTGCCATGATTTTTTATTTTTACAAATTTAAGTTGGTAACACATATTGAGGTTATGTTACTTGCGGCGTGTTTCTACCGATAAATTAATTTGCTGTGATAAACGACATAGAGAAGACGTAGGTTCACCTTCCAAAATTCCTTGGGCTGTGTTATTAGTATCCTAAGTACGTTTGACTGGTCTACCACTTCCTGCTTTACGTTCCATGAAATAATACAACAAATCGTGATAAGGTATTTTTAAATTCATCATAAATATTGAGAATGTTAGGAAATTCTTCCTGGTGCGTCGAATGAATACACCCAATTTCCGTCCACTTTAGTCCCATTTCGGAAATAACTTTCAACTAGAAACGTTTTTGCCGGTTGCTGTGACCACGGAATAATTGTGACTTTTAGAACGATCTGACGTTTTGTTTGTCAATTCCTAACATGTCTGCCAACTTAAATTAAAAAAAAAAATCATGGCACACTTGAGGTTTTTTTTTAATGAACATACGATATATGCCCTCTTAACTTAATAATTTACTCACCTATAGTTTTCAGTATTCCTCCAATTGAATAAGGCAACTTTGTACTACATTCAGTTTCTTCTTGTATGAAACTCCTAACCTTACTGGACATGGTTCTGCTCCGCTTCTTGATCGATTCCTTGCCCTTCACCAGCGAGTGACAGAGATTATCCGCAGGCGAAATCACTTTCTTGTCTTTCACTGTCCTCGTTCGTCGCACGCTTGTTGAAGGTGCAGATTCATTTTCATCAATTTCTGGAACTTGGAACAATGTGTCTTCTATTGCCCTCTCAAGTTGAATGTTTATCTGCGCATTGTTTACAACACTCGTTAAAGGCGCAGATTCGTTTTCATCAAATTCTGGAACTTGCATCAAAGTGTCTCCTGTTTGCACGTTGGGTGCAGATTCATTTTCGTTCACGTCAAGTTCCGAAACTTGTAACGACGTGAGATTGCTGGTTTGCAGGTCTTTGAACTTCTTGGCTCTGGTTTGTTGGGTTTCTTTCGGTTGCTTCCTCTTCGGAGGAATTGTTTTTTTCTTTACGGCCGCACTCGTTTTGGCTTCATTGTCATCGTTTTGTTCAGTTTCAGGATAATCAATTACTTTATTTTTTTTAGATTTCGCTTTGCTTTTGGATTCATTTTCTGGCTGCTCAGTTAATCTCTTCTTTTTTTCTTCGTTCCCAGAAGAACTAATGTAGCCGCTGGTACTTGCTGAAATCGCAGTATAAGATAAGCATTTGCAAAAGTAAAGTTTATTGGTTTGTAAATACTTAAAATAACCATAAGCTTATTATAAAAAAGTGGTAATACAAAAAATAAGAAACGTATAGCTGTATGTATATCTGATATAGTTCATCCGTTGAGAGCTGACGGTGACTCATGCATTTTCGTGCTAAGAATTGCTTTGCATTTTATATCTATCTTGTACGAAACAGTATGAAATAAAAGACGAACGTGTGTCTGCGTGTTAAAGAATAGGGCAGCGTAAACGTAGGTCTAAGCTCACGCATGACTTTTGCATCGCATTGGCACGCTTCATATAAACACACAAAACACGCGAGCGCTACATCAAATAACATAACCGTAAAAAGTTTGTTTAGGTGGTGCGCGAGAATTTTTAAATATCCCACCAATGAAAATCAGCGCGGCACTAAATTTTCTTACGGACATACGTTTACATAAATCTTGATTAATGCGATTTTAAACGATGAGTCACAGGCAGCTCTCAGCGGCCCGACTATATGTCACGTTTTGATTTAAAAAAAAACTGTAAGCGTGTTGTGTTATTTTAGAAAAATACGCAATAATTCACTCACCAACATTTTCCTCCACTGGTTGCAAACTAATGGCACGTTGTCTATTTATTTTCCGTTGACTGCCTGAATTAAAAGTAATAATTAATCAACCGTGAAAATAAAGCTTGAATTTTACTCACGGCTCAAACTCGGAGGTGCTCGACACGCTGAAACAGAATTGAATTATTGTTTGTAAAATATTATTTCAAAACAAACACAAACTTGGGATGAAGGAATACTCGAAAACAAACATTGATCGAAACAAGTTAGTATTACCAATGAAAATTCGGAACCGAGTCTATGGAAAAAAAACTTTTTCAATGTTTGTTTTTTATTTGTTATCATATAAAACTATTCATTCTGAGAATTTTGTCAATAGGATTTCCTTGCGGGGCTTATGGCAACGCAGATACTTTTGAAATGGTGCTTAATTTGAGGTCGCCGCTAGCGGACGATGTAATTACCAACCCACTGAATAAAAAGTATTTGTGTTCGCGTGTCCAAGTGAGGTTAAGAGTTGAGATTGTAAAAATGAATAAAATTGAATAAAACATCATGAAAACTGTCAGGTTATATAGGTTATGTTGCTTACACAGACAACTCATGCTTGTTGTTTTTTTTCGTCGTTGGCAGTACCGAACTTGGACCAATATCAAACGGAAAATAGGACCGGCTGCATATTTGTATTCAAGAAACTTGAACGGAAATTGGATGGAATTTTCTGAACTACATTCATACTAGATTGTCTCGAAGCAAAATCTACCGAGAATCTAGACCAGTGGTTCCCAAACTTCTTTGCCCTACCGCCCCCTTTCCACAAAAAATATTACTTAGCGCCCCCTGGAAATGGTTTTTTAACATTTTAATAGCAATTAATAGGAAATATATATGTATTAATGTTTCTACCTTTTTCGTAAAATATAGTAAAGAATTGTGTAAAATAGAAACATTGAACTTTGAAATTATGAAACTATTTATTGAATCATTTGCAGTTACTTTCATCAGTTCTTCTTGTAACTGCGGAAATTCTTCTGTGTTTACACGCCATCAGCGCCCCCCTGAATTGCTGCAGCACCCACCAGGGGGCGGTGGCGCCCACTTTGGGAATCACTGATCTAGACGAAAAAAGACGGAAAAAGTATAATGTAATTCAAGCTTAATGCCCGCAACTTCATTCGCGTGATCTTCAATTCAATGGAACAATATATTTAATACGAGTACCAGGCCACTTAAAGAAAGTGTATTGAAGTACTTTTGACACACATTTCTTGCGCCGCAAATTCGCATTTCATTGAAAACCGTATTTCTGCCACTTATCATAATTGGATTCGTGTAAAACATTTTATTTTCACATGTTCTTTCTATACCTCTATGTTATCATATTTTTTTGTGTATTATTAATTTTCGTTTATGTGCCTATCTTTAATTTGTTGCTTTGTAATGCATCCTTCTACCCGCAACTCAAAATTCCTTCGTTCCCTAAAAACATCCCCTTTGTTTGGTCACGTTCGGTGCAACCATCCGACCTTCAAACTTTCTAAAATGTACCTACCTACCATTTCCTATCACCCTACCTTTCGGCAATACCCCGCATTCGACCATCCCGCATATTTTATCTTTTTCAAAAATAGTTACCAGTTAACATTCGTAATTGCAACAACTCATTCTCCCTTTATCGAAAACAAATCTCGCGTTGTAATTGCGAATGCATATGTACAACTCAAAACCGAAATTGTAATTATTGTAAAATGTGTAAAATGAAAAATCAACACTGTCTTATTAATTCGGTGACATCCAAACCAGATTCGCGGTACTTAAATCGCAGCTAGGTCACACATACTGCCGCTAAACTGTATGAAGCATGCTCATTTGCTGAACATCTCTCGCGCCATCTATTGTAAATTAATTGTACTAATTCAGAAACCTTCGCAGGCAAGCGCACAACAACTCGCCAAAGTTTCATCGCATCAGATATATAAAGATACATTCATTTTTAAATATCAGAATATTATGAAAACTATTCAGAGAGAGAGACAATACATTTATTGAGACACTTTTACAAATGACCTCAACAGGCAATTGACCAGAGGTCTTTCAGCCTGAAAACTATTCATTTTGTCAATAGAATTTATTTGTGGGACTTATGGTAATGGAAATACGTGAATTTTGTATACAATTAATTTAGAGAATAAATTACCTTGGAAGTACTGCAGGACATCTAGCTCTTCTTCGGTAAATTTGCTCTTGTTTGCTTAAATATAAAAGAAAAAAATCAATAAGCATAGAAAAGCAAATATGATACTGGAGGTGTTTATTTCAACATAAATTAAGATAATGATCGACACTTGATCGAAGCTAGTCTCTATAAATAAATCGTGCGATCTTAACAAAGAAATGATACAATGTTCGATCGAAGCTATAGTCTCTATAAATAAATCGTGCGATCTTAAAAAAATAAATGATACAAGAGAAATTAAAATGTACTTACAATTAGATTTGTTCTTTTTACTAACAAGTGTATCCGAGTTATTCTTCGTTTTGCTGGCGTCCACCGAGATGCCGGCAGGTCGCAAGTCGTAATCATTATCCGTCCCAGTTTCGGACGCCAGTGAATTTTTCTTATTATTTTCTTTCCCCGCCCTTTTAGTTCTAGTTGCTTTTTTCTCGAGGAGTGCATTTCCATCGTTCCCATTTTCAGTCACTTTCAATTTTTTTCTTCCTCTCCTTCCAGCTGGCTTAATTTTAGGAGTATGCATTGGCGGCGCCCCCGCATCCGCAACATCGATAGCTTGTGATTCTGAAGCAGTCGCTATTTTCATTGATTTAATTTTAGACCAGGTCGCACCGTTTTTTGTTCCTTTTTTTACAATTTTCTGAGTGCGTTCAATCGAGGATGTTGTTTTTGTTTTAGACAAAACCGCCGGTTGGTTTTCCAATACGAGAATCGCATCAGTTGTTTTAGGTGATAAATCGTGTTGGAATTCCGAATCGAAGTGTTCACTGAACATTTCTGAAACAGCAATACCTTCTATCGTACTCGACAACACTGGTATATCTTTCGTTTTTGGTGGAAACGAAGTTGACTCAATAACGTTTAGGTTGGAAGGTGATTTCAAGGTGTTCGTAGTATTAGAAGATTCAATATTCCTCATCTTGGATAGTGATTCTCTAGATTTACTTCTCAAGGACACAGGCTCTCGCAAAGGAGGTACGTCTATAATTTTGGTTGGCACGGTCGATTCGGTGTTTTTAATCTCACTGCTCCTCGTTGTCGCGGAAATATTTACAGAATTAGGAAGAACTGTAGTTGAATCAATATTGTCCACCGCACACGGTTGGTTACTTCTGCTTCTTGTTACCTCTGGTTGAGAAGATTTTATATCTTTAGTCTTCTTTGAAGCCTCAGGTGGTTGTTTACGTCTACTCCTCATCGACACTGGTTGAGACGATGTTGCGTCTTTAGTTTTCAGCGGTGTCTCCATGTCTACCACAGATGGTTGTTTACTTCTGCTCCTCGTTGACACTGGTTCAGGAACAGATGCGGCATCTTCAACTTTCTGCAGCATCTCCGTCTCTACCTCAGATCGTCGTTTGCTTCTGCTCCTCGTTGACACTGGTTCAGGAACAGGTGCTGCATCTTCAGCTTCCTGCGACATCTCCATCTCTACATCAAGTGGTTGTTTACTTCTGCTCCTCGTTGACACTGGTGCAGGAACAGATGCGGCATCTTCAACTTTCTGCAGCATCTCCGTCTCTACCTCAGATCGTCGTTTACTTCTGCTCCTCGTTGACAATGGTTCAAAAGAAGATGCCGCACCTTCAGCTTCCTGCGACATTTCCATCTCTACCTCAGGTGGTTGCTTACTTCTGCTCCTCGTTGACATTGGTGCAGGAGAAGATTCTGCCTCTTTAGCTTTCTGCGGCATCTCAGTCTCTACCTCGGATCGTCGCTTACTTCTGCTCCTCGTTGACAATGGCTCAGGAGAAGATGCCGCACCTTTAGCTTCCTGCGACATCCCCATCTCTACCTCAGATGATTGTTTACTTCTGCTCCTCGTTGACAATGATGCAGGAGAAGATGCTGCATCTTTAGATTTCAACAGAGTTCCCGTATCTCCAGCAATGGGTGTTTTAGAGTCACTTCTCCTTATCGGAGCCGTATTATTGAATCCTGCCGATGTATTAGTAGCCACTGTTTTCCTTCTTCCTGGTGGTGCCATAGGGGTAAGAAAGATTGGTGACTGTGGAGTTGTATTAGTGGAAACGCTAACACAATTTTCATGATTATGATGTAAATGTGAAAGTGTTTTACTTGAAGTTCCCGTGTCTACCACAGACGGGTGTTTACTTTTGTTGTTGATTGGTCCTGGTTGAGGAGAAGATGCTGCATCTTTAGTTTTCTGCGACATCTCCGTCTCTACCTCAGATCGTCCCTTACTTCTGCTCCTCGTTGACAATGGTTCAGGAGAAGATGCCGCACCTTCAGCATCCTGCGACATCTCCATCTCTATCTCAGGTGGTTGTTTACTTCTGCTCCTCGTTGACAATGGTGCAGGAGAAGATGCTGCTTCTTTAGCCTTCTGCGGCATCTCCTTCTCTACCTCAGGTCGACCCTTACTTCTGCTCCTTGTTGACAATGGTTCAGGAGAAGATGCCGCACCTTCAGGATCCTGCGACATCTCCATCTCTACCTCAGGTGGTTGTTTACTTCTGCTCCTTGTTGACAATGGTTCAGGGGAAGATGCTGCACCTTCAGCTTCCTGCGACATCTCCATCTCTACATCAGGTGGTTGTTTACTTCTGCTCCTCGTTGACAATCGTGCAGGAGAAGACGCTTTCCGCGACATCCCAGTTTCTACCTCAGTTCGACCCTTACTTCTGCTCCTCGTTGACAATTGTTCAGGAGGAGATGGCGCACCTTCAGCATCCTGCGACATCTCCATCTCTACCTCCGGTGGTTGTTTACTTCTGCTCCTCGTTGACAATGGTATAGGAGAAGATGCTGCATCTTTAGTTTTCTGCGACATCTCCATCTCTACATCAGGTGGTTGTTTACTTCTGCTCCTCGTTGACAATCGTGCAGGAGAAGACGCTTTCCGCGACATCCCAGTTTCTACCTCAGTTCGACCCTTACTTCTGCTCCTCGTTGACAATGGTTCAGGAGAAAATGCCGCACCTTCAGCATCCTGCGACATCTCCATCTCTACCTCAGTTGGTTGTTTACTTCTGCTCCTCGTTGACAATGGTTCAGGCGAAGATGCTGCACCTTCAGCTTCTTGCGAAATCTCCATCTCTACATCAGGTGGTTGTTTACTTCTGCTCCTCGTTGACAATCGTGCAGGAGAAGACCCTTTCCGCGACATCCCAGTTTCTACCTCAGATCGACCCTTACTTCTGCTCCTCGTTGACAATGGTTCCGGAGAAGATGCCGCATCTTTAGTTTTCGTATCTCCAGCAATGGGCGTTTTAGAGACAGTACTTTTCCTTATCGGAGCCGTATCATTGTATCCTGCCGATGTATTAGTAGCCACCGTTTTCCTCCTTCCTGGTGGAGCCATAGGGGTAAGAAAGATTGGTGACTGTGGAGTTGTATTAGTGGAAACGCTAACACCATTTTCATGATTTTGATATAAAAGTGCTTTACTTAAAGTTCCCGTGTGTACCACAGACGCATGTTTACTTTTGTCCTTGATTGGCGCTTGATTGGCATCTTTAGTTTCCACTTCGGATGGTTGTTTACTCCTGCTTCTTATAGACACTGGTTCAGAAGGTGCTGCATCTTTTGTTTTCGCCCCCGTAGTGATGGGTGTTTCAGGAGATATACTTTTCATTATCAGAGCCGTTGTATTAGTAGCCACAGTTTTCCTCCTTCCTGACGGTACCATTGGTGCACACAAAGTTGTATTAGTGGAAAGGCATTCACCATTATGATCCAAAAATGCTTTGCTTTTTCGGATCTCCAATTGTTTGTCCCGCTCATTCTCCTTACAATTCAAATTCCACTTATTTTTTTCAGGCGATCCCTCGCAACTTTTACGTAGTTTCTGTAATGCCTTGTCTATGTTTTGATTCGGTTTTTCCTTTTTTCTACTGCTTTTTATATTTTTCTGCTTTACTTTCGCTCTCTTTCCAGGTCCCTTTATTTGTTTATCAATGGGTGACTCACCGGGGGATTCGATGGGAAATCTTGATTTGTTTCGGAATGGGGTGCTGCTGCAGAGAGGGAGATCTTTTTTTCCGGCATCTATGTATCGCTGGTATACGGATCTCCGCTTTGGCAACATGTCATCCACGTTGAATTTTTTAAGAACTGGTCTCATTATTGGTGGCTGGAAGAGTAGTTTTTAAGAAACTTATTATTGCATGTAAAATCACCTAGCGGTGGTTGCTCGGTCACCGTGCTAATTTTAAATTTACATACTGTATTTTTGCTCATATTTCTTCATTGCAGCAAAGATATGTGTAGTTACCAAATTTATAGAAAATCTATACGAGTAGAGGTAATATTCTGGTAGCACTTGATTGCAAGAATATACAACTTTACTTGGAAAAAAATATCTGAACTATTACTATAAGTTTATAGCTTTAATAAAAACCACAAAGCAACCAGAGGGAAGACATACGCGCCCAGATATCTGCAGATAAAACCCATATTTTTTTTATACAAAAAATGGTGGAGGAAAAATGATTGCAAATGTTTAATGTTGCTTGCCGCAATGAAGAAAAATTAGAGTAAATCAAAAATAACCCAATCATCCTCTAGTAAAAATATCAAATTAACCAGGTTTATTATATTGCTGGTAAAATATAGTTTTGAAATGAAAAAAAACAGGCAAGGTCGTTGAACTAACCATTGAGTCAAAAATTAACAAAACAGATGATTGTAACTATATACCAATTTAAGAACACTACAAAACTCTGTTAACTTACTTTTTTCGATTTCTTTTTCAATGATGTATCTGAAGCAGTTGATGAAAATGAGGATTGATCACTGGAAGATTCATCACTGGATTTACATTCCCTGAAAATAAAACAACAAATTTGATTATCCCTTATTTAAAGATCATGGTTTAAAATATACAGCGTATTGGCATTGATGTACAGGAATAATGATCCATATCCGATACTAGGGAAAACAAGCAGTTTTAAAAGAGTAACCAATAAATTACATCATCATGTAAGTCCAGGCTATCCAGCTTCCGGACCCGAGAGTACTAATAAGACAAGGGTTAAATAAATAAATTAACTTGAGACAACCTAACTTATTGCAGATTTATTGAATAAAAGTAGTAAAGATGAAAAATAGCCTGAATATATAAATATTCAGCCTGTTCGTGACTCTGCAACATAAGTCTTACTAAGGCTATAAACAAATATTTACTACTACAAACAATATTTGTTTGTAGTCTTAGTAAGACTTAATGTTGCAATCACAAACAGGCAGAATATTTATATATTATTATTTATTATTATTTATAATAATAAAAGTGCATGGTATCAATGTAATTAAATGTGCCAAATTAGGTTTTCTGACCTAAGTCCAAAATAAAAATATTTGAAAAATAATGAAAAAAAATAATATCTTTGAGGCCTCGTAGATGGCTTAGGAACCACTTTTGGATAGAGATAAGTTTAGTTAAATCGTCTTATTTTGTTTCAGAGAATATGTGGTAGAGCGTTGTACAGACCATTCGGGGACACCCTGTATATTATATTTATAATTAATATAAATTGTGAAACAAGTAAAACGCAAGTGTTTTTGATTACCAATATTTAACTTATTTTAGTGTAGTACGAAAGAATATATACTCGCACACGTATCGGCTGTGTGCATGTTTGGTGTTAGTTCACGCCGCTATTCACAGATGGCGCTTATCGATTCCAATCTATCAACATGCCTTGTCGCTTCCTGTTATTCCATGCTTCATATCGAACATCTTTGTAATTATTTTACACCATTTATAAAGAACACATTATTTTCGAGAATAAATAAATAGTAATAAGACTAGCAACATTCTTTGACTTTCTTGTGTTAAAATTTCAGCAATGTTGAATAAATATTGTGATTGTAAGAACGTAAGAACCAACAATTAAATTTCACTTCTTTTTACAGCGAGTGATTCCCCCTTCATATCTTTGTTAATGTTAATTGTTGTAGTTCTAATAATAAAACATTTCTTGAATTTCTACCTTAATAAAGCATTGAAAAAAATATCTAGGACTTCTAAATTTTACGTTAACTTACTAGTACTTTAAAGTTTTACTTTTCGAAGTAAAAATTTTCTTCAGAAGTCGCTATGATTTTTCTTGCAAGTCTGTGCGTTTATTTATTAATAATCTTTATATACTCCGTCTACTCATAGATTAGACTTTTTTGACATCTTGAGTGGTTGGGTTACAAAAAGTAGTACTTACAAGACTTAATTTATTATGAAAATCGCACTCAAGAAAATTAGCGTATAGATGCGTAATTAGTTAGTCACATCATTTAGAACGTTCTACATGGCGGAAATCATGAACAAAAACGAAAACAAACTGTTTTCTTTAATGTGTCTATTGGCGACGTCGCTTATGAATATATTGGAAGTATCCCGGTACCAACCTAACTTTCTGCAAAATTACATTTTTCTCATAGCCGTGTTGGTACTTTTCAGTTTTTAATATTTGTCACTGAAGATCTCAAAAAAGTCTAATCTATGAGTAGATGGAGTATATCTACCAATAAGTTTACATGCTTATTACATTTATCTAGCTAGACGGTGCCAGTTGTGCTGGATTATAACAATAAAAGGAGTTACATTCTGCTGCCGCAACTATCTTTCTTGGGGGTGGTGATAACAATCCTAATATAAAAAGTAATTCGCATTCAGATACCTATTCCCGTGAGTGCCCAACAGCGGCATCTCGTGGATCTTTCTAGAGGAGGCCAAGACAGGGATGACACTCATGCTGCAGTACTTAATCTCATAGAGTGGGCAAGTATTCCACTACGCTTTTGGTCAAATTTTTTCCGTAGCCTCCTCGCCAAACTTTCACAAACCGCAGCTGGTGGCAGCTGTGTGATGTTGGATTTAACAAAAGCTATGCATCTTTCAGTTTGTAAACTATCTGGAAGATGGCTATTTTCTACATTGTTACGAATGATATAGGTTTTAAAGTTTTTTCAAATTTGATTGCACAGTCCAAACCACCTTTGCCGGGCATAAATCTGCCTCACAGTAAACGAAAAAACGGCCAAATATTTGTTTTTAAAGTGACGCCAACTATCATAACCCTACTTACTGCCTCTGTCGGCATCCCCTCATCAGCATCTCGATCCTTATCGCGTCTTCCGTCATTTTGGCACTGAACAAACACTTAAATAAATATGTATATATATCGTCACAAATTTTTGATAGCTCGGTCCCATAAAAAAATCGTAGCTTCGTACATTAAAGTCGTCTAGAAACACAAACAACTGTCACTAACCGTTGACTATTTTTGACTTTTGTAACGGACGCTTACTACGCCAACCTCACGGCAGCGTTGCCAACCGACTGGAAATAAATGTTCTCATTGAAGCCACAGAACACATACCTTAGCCATACACTAGCCAGGGAAGTAGTTGTTTCAATAAGTTATTTATTTATAGTCTTAGTAAGACTTAATTTTGCTTGCAGAGTTACGAACAGGTTGAATATTCATATATTCAGGCTATATTTCGTTTTTTTGAATTTATTCAGAGGTATCTTAGTTGTTGAACTATTTCTTTGTTTTTACCGATGGTAAGTCAGTTGTATCTTGATTCCATCCCCACAAAATCCAGGCATTCACACAGTACAAATCTATCAATCGAAAAATACTCTGAGATACCACTTTTTGATCTAGTTCGAATCTTATAGTATCCTAGCAGTCCAATCAATCTAGTCCACACACATAACTGTTACTTAATAACCATATTAAACACGCAAATGCGTGTGCGTGTTTAGTAAGCATATTAAACACGCAAATGCTTGTTTAAGAAATTGAGTGTTAAATGTACCCCATTAATGCTGCCCGTAGAATTAAATAATGCGCACATTATAACATTTTCGTGAACAAAATCTTTTAAACATTTTACGTTCGCATTGCCACGTCTTGTCGCCATCTATTCGACGATGGCCGAACTACTAAGTGATGTTTTTGAACAGCGCCAAAATGCTCGAACTTTAACCTTATAATCAAAGTGTTAATATTCAGCAATGCGCTGTACACGAAACGATAGACTATTTAATTCCGAATCGAATGGTATATAAAATAGCTAAGGCAGTTTAGCCGTTTTCTTGTAATTTGCGAATGAAAATTAAGCACGACACACTTACCGACATTTACAGTTCACTGTAACTTAAAACCTAAATGCACAACAATTTGCTATATTCTTCAATGAAATACGGGTCCCAATACTTATTACTGAATATTCAATTATATTTTTATATTATTAATGCATTACAATAAGAGAAATATATGAGGAATCCTAATCTTCATAGAGGGTACCCTCTATTATCGTGGGGATAAACTACGTTTTCATTTGTGGATTTAATCATTGTTTTAATAATGAAAGAATATTTAAAAACTTAAGAAGACTGTTATCTTATAATAAAATAAATTTACTTGTAGATATTTTCGTATTTAAATTGCAGAAACAATACATTATAATATATCCGCCTAATCACAGGCAACCCGATAAACGCATAGCTGCTATAAAAAACTTCCAATTTTAAAGGTGACAGTGACAAAACCATAAGTGTAATCCTCAGTAAAGCTTCAAAAATAGTGTTATATTACATAAACGCCTACTTACAGACAATGCAATACACGCATACATTATATTAATTTATTACTAAAAACTTCCAATTTTAATCGTGACAGGGATAAAACCATAAATGTAATCCTCCGTAAAGCTTAAAAAATAATGTGAATATTAAAGTATTTAAATTGCAGAAATAATTATATTATATAAACGCCTGCTTACAGGCAACCCAATACACGTATAACTAATAATGATTTATTATTTAAAACTTCAAATTTTAATCGTAACAGGGACAAAACTATAAGAGTAATATTTTTAAGGCGTTGCTAAGGATTACACTCATGCTTGTGTTCCTATTATATTTAAAATTAGAAGTTTTTAATAAAAAATAATATTAGTTATAGTATATTGGGTTGCCTACAAGTAGGCGTTTATATAATACCATTGTTTCCGCAATTTAAATACTTAAATATTCCCCCTATTTTTGAAGCTTTACTCAGGATTACACTTATGGTTTTGTCCCTGTTACGTATAAAATTAGATGTTTTTAATAATAAATTAATTCGGGTTATACGTATATCGGGTTGCTTGGGATTAGGCGTGTATATTATAAAATATTGTTTCTGCAATTTAAGTACGTAAATATCCACAAGTGAATTTATTTAATCATGAGACAACATTCTTTTTAAGTTTTTAAATATTCTTCTATTATTACAACAATTATTACATCTACAAATTATTAAGTAGTTTATCCCCACGATAACAGGTAGAGCCCTCTACTTAGATTATGATTTCTCGTATATTTCTCTTATTGTAATGCATTAACAATATAAATAGTTGAATGATTAATCAGAAATAAGTATTGTAACCCGTATTTGATTGAAGAATATAGCAAATTCTCCTTTATTGATTTTTTATGTTACAGTGAACTGTAAATGTCGGTAAGTGTGTCGTGCTTAATTTTCATTCGCAAATTACAGGAAAACCGCTTAATTTCCTCAGCTATTTTATACACCATTCGATTCAGAATTAAATCGTCTACCGTTTCATGCACAGCCCATTGCTAAATATTAACACTTTGACAATAAGTATAAAGTTCGAGCATTTTGGCGCTGTTCAAAAACATCACTTAGCAGTTCAGCCACCGTCTAATAGATGGCGACAATACGCGGAAATCCGAACGAAAAATGTTTAAAAGCTTCTAAATAGCAATTCTAAGGGATAATTTTGATAATGTAAGCATTAAATGACCGCCAAACATATAATCCTTTAATCTTTTGAAATAAAAGTGCTGTAAAAATCCTGCCATAAAAAATAAATATTGCCGCAGCAATTTTTTAATGGTTAAATTGATTTTAATGATTCAAATTATAATTTACAGAGGTATTAATGGTTTAATAATAAACAATAATAGTATATTGTACAACGAGCATATAATGATTTGCTCCACTCGCCTACGGCTCGTTCCGCAAACCTCGTTCTCGTGATTAATAGCCATTATATGTGAGTTGTACACTATACTTTGTTCACGAAAATTAAAATCAAGATCAAAATTTAATTTAAAATTACAATTAGAATCAAAATTAAAGTTGTAATTACAATTACAATTGAAAAAATGTGTGGGGGTAAAGTTGGTACAGAGTGGGAAAGTATTTGGAGAACGTGACAACAAATCACCGAGGCCAATTGAATTTTAAGACGGTCACTGCGGAACACGTCTCGAGTGTTTGGTACAACTCGTAACGCTTTTTCTGTCCACATATTAGCTCACATCTTCTTTTGGACCTGTTCCGTTGTTTGAGCCAATTTTCATAGTTTGTTGCCCTCAATCTTTTAAAGCTGCACCGCTCCCTGTTGTTTGCCTTTCTACATTCTCGTTTTTTCTTTTCACTTAGGCTGATCTTATATCTTTAATCTCATTTAAGGTTGCAGTCGACTCCCAATTGACTTCTCTCAAGTTTTCTTTACTGCTTTTATGCCGCACTTATATGTTCTTGCTCTTCTCCTACAACTGCTCTATATTCCCTTTTCTGCCCATCGTTACCAGAAAATTGTCGACTCTTCCATTTCTCCAACTAGGAAGTTTTGCGCCACCTTTCCTCTTTCTCCATTCTCAAAGTAGTCTATAATACTTTTCCTCTGGTACCAATAATTAACAATTTAAGTGCCGCAATACTAGGGAAACTTTTGACGCAAGCCACCAAATATCTTTTTATATTTCATGAAGTTCCATTTAACTTGAGTGTAATTGAATGGGAAAATGATGCGCAAGACTGTCTCACACAGCCTGAATGTCAGTACTTATAACTTTCAAGAGTTTTATTGTATTTAAAATATTTTTCTATACAGAAAAGTGGTGTTAGTAACTGAACCATCATCGTTCACTTAAAATACTACAGAAACTTTTGACGCAAAGGACAAAATGTCTTTTCATGCTTCGTGAAGTTCCATATAACTTGAGTGTAACTGAAAAACAAGGTCTGTAGTACATGGTTTCAACTCGGGAGGCATACCTGTCTCACACGGCCTGAATGTCCAGAGTACGTATGATTCTCACGGGTTTTATTATATTAAAAATATTTTTATCTACACAGGGTGTGCTGGAAAAGTAACTGCACTATCATCGTTCACTTAAAAAAAGGCTATCATATTAGATATATTTATTAATATTTCTGTTATTACATATTATCTATGGCGAAAACAACAAATATACATCTATTAATGAAAAATTCAAATAATAAACTGTGCTCTCAATGGCTCACATGTTCCTTCGCGGGGAAACTGGATATGTACACATTTTGATTTGCAATACCACATTAAACAGCACCATGCATTTGAAAATATCATTCAATGCAGTGATATACACAACTACCGAAGCTCCAGGAAGACGTTCATGTACACCACCTTCTTATCCAAACCAAAAATCAAAAACGACAACATTGTATATATATATATTTAATCCCTATATCTGAAATCTCCACGGATATCGTAAAAGTTAATACGTTAGAACGTTATAATTGACCGTTAGTTTGTTTGTTGTTAGTCGTGACGCCGCTCGAGGCTGTCGCAGTGGCAGTGAACCTTCACGAAATACTACATTTCATATCTATTACATTAATCTGAACCTCTTTATTAGTAAGATCAAAGCTTAGAAAAATATATCTGTATAAAAATAAAAATTGGTGTTTCTTCACTCTAAAATCTCTCAATATAATGCTATACACGTAATTATTATATATACAAAATTCTCTGAAATTGCTGATGTATATAGTCACTTGCAATAAGCGTGTTATCTTTACTGATAATCGAGTATGTCTAAATAAATTTTGTTCAATGGGCTTTCCTCCTTATTAAAGTCTTTTGACTTAAATCAGTATCGAGTACTTACGATTTTGTTTATAATGAGTTTAAAGTACTTAGGGTAATTCCCGTCTCCACTCAAAAGTGTGAGAATTTCTTTTTTGTGTACAGTTTGAATTATAATGTTGGCAGAGGAATTTAAGTATATGCGAGAACAGGAAGTGTAACCATCTGGAATAAAGGAAGAAATTAGTGTAAAATAGTTTTGATATGTTGTTATTGTTAAGTAAAAAACGGTTCTAGAGTTCAAATTTTGAACGTATATAGAGGCAATTTCATGGGACTTAATAAAACACTAACGTGAGTAGATATTTCAAGATATTGTTTGTTGTGTTACCATTCTATAACAATCGATTCACCACACAGTGTAAATGAAAATCATCATCATACGCTATGTCAGTGTTTTATTTAATCATTTTAATCAATTGTCCCACATGCTATTTTTTTAGACATACTCTAATAATAAAATAATATTAATTGTACACAATTAAAAAAATAATCACAACAATATATTGCAATGGCATCAGTTAAAAAAAAAAACTTAAAAATAAACAGCCTTACACGTACGCTGTGATGTATACTTAACGCATAGGATGTGCGAGACATGAAATTGCATATTTTTTGGCTTTCACATATTCCGAGATGAACTCCGACGATTCAGGATATTCGAGTAGGACAGCCGCGACCCGCGCTTCCATTAGAGCACGCAGCACCGCTTCTTCTTGTTCTTGCTGTGCGACTGCTTGATCGGCGGCCTCTCCGACAGTTGGAATTTCCTGACGACCCGCACCAGCTCGTAGAACGCGTTGTCGACGTTCATCCGCATCTTGGCGCTGCACTCTATGTACGGTATTTTCAGGTGCCTGGCCAGGTTCTGCGCCTCCTCCTGCCAGACCACTCTTTGGTGTTCTAAATCGACCTGAAAAACAAAAATCCAATGTTGTTATTTTATTTGTGGAGAACGTGGCGGTTTCCGCTCCATAAAAATAATTGGCATCGCGAAGGAATCGTATACAAAACAAGTGTTACATAAACCATAACTTATTGTTTAGAATTGCGATCTAATTATAAACTTTGAGTCACATGGTGTGAGTATATAATATTATGTGTAATAATGTGTCATTTTCAACATGTTTTCATTTTTAAATAGATTATAAACCACATGATGTAAATTATTATTGATTAGTTAGGCTCCGTTGACTTCTAGTACGTAATTATCTACCTGGGGTATAATAAAGTAAAAATTTTAAGTAAATATCAAATAACGAAACAAAATACAAAATATGAGCCTTACTTTTAATAAATTGGCTTATATTCAGGTGATATTTCGTTTGTATTAAATTTATGTAATGCGCCTGCAACAAGTTTCTCATTTCAAAAATATAATGATTCTGGAGTGTACTCTACATTGCGTAACATTTAACTGGATTCAGGGAACTGTAGTTCTTTATTTCATCAGTACACTGAATGATGCCACTTTGTCTCGAGAGCTGAAGCCTTAAAGTATATCATTATTCCACTTCAGGCTTTCAGTTGTTGGGGAAACGAAGCATTTCGTCAGATGAGTGCTAGATGGGTGCACTAATTTTAGGTATTAATATAGAACCATTTTTACATTAATAATTTTTAGCACATTAAAGAATTTGATATTAAATACAAAAAAGTAAATATTAACAACAAGCTACAGACTGGTTTGAGACTAGCAGTCCTCATCACTCCAGTACAGTCGCTGCTGAGGAATCGTAATTACTACGAGCGATATGAAACACTCAGGTACAGAAAATTGGTTGATTAAACTAGTGACAAAATGGCGGACGCATGTTTAATCGACCAAATAGTAAGTTGTAACAAAAATTGTATTTTGAGCAAAGTAACAAGTTGCAACAAATTGAATGAATGCATCCAATGCATACAGCTCACCCGGGTGATGGAATGTATAAGCGGCCTATCAATAAGATTAGGCTTTATTCCCTTTTTCACATTGATACAGATGGTCCAGGCACTGAAGACATAAAAGGGAGCTTTCGCTACAAGAGGTCAAGGAAAGTTATAGTTTGGCGAGTTTGCGACCTTGAGCGAAAAATGGCACCGAAAACCAGTCTTTCGAGAATATCTCCTCTTCAGCGCCACCTAGGTTAAAAATAGCTATTACAAAAATTATAGAGCATGAAATTTGCTCCAACTTTTGTCGGAAACATATTTATATCAGATGTATTGTTCACAAGTTACAGAGGAGTCAAGATCAGCAAATTTTTACAATTTGCAAAATTGCTATATTTTTTATTGACCTCTTGTAAGTCAGAACCTGCCCATTGTCTGACCAAGAGAAATTTTATGCATTTTTTATTAACCCAGATATGCCCACAGTTCTATTTTAAAGTTCCTCTTAAAATGATATCTACAATATCGTCAGCGCCATCTGCTGTCTCGCCGAAGAACTCATTTAGTGTTAAAAAGATTTCTAGTTCTGTTGCCAACACAAACAATCCAAAAACCTAATTTTCTTTCAGAGGCAGTTATTTTGTTGTTGGCATTGAAAACTGTTGTCTCTTTTCCTTGTGAAGATAGATTTACTTATATTTATTATAATTCAATATTTGTTGCGACATTAGCCAGAAATTTTTCTGTTGTTTTTGGATCACCTTTATCCATCGCAGCGGATCACGGGATCTATGTGTTCCACCATGATGGAAGAAGCTGATCCAGAAACTACATAGTTTTGGTCAGGGATTTTATCAGATACGCAAAGGTCGCAAAGAAACAACAGCCGAAAAATCCAGTGGCAAGGTTGCTACAAAACAAAGACGCAAGGTGCTAATGTATATAGTAGTTTTATTTGCGGGTGTATACTGACTTTACTAAGCACTTTATCTCTATTCAAACTTAAGATTGTATAATTATCGTGAGGTTTCTATATAAAGTATGTTCATTAAAAAAAACCTTAAGTGTGCCATGATTTTTTATTTAAAAAAATTTAATTTGGTAACACATATTGAGGTTATGTTACTTATGTTGTGTTCCTACCGATAAATTCATTTGCTGTGACAAACGATGCGGAGAAATCGTAGGTTCATCTTCTAAAATTTCTTGGGCTGTGTTAATAGCATCCAGAGTACGTTTGACCGGTCTACCACTTTCTGGCTTACAGAGACAGATCATGATAAGGTATTTTTAAGTTCATCATAAATAATGGAAGCGTTAGGAAATTCTTCCTGAAACTCAGCCGAAGGTGCGTCGAATGAATACACCTAATTTCCGTCCACTTTAGTCCCATTTCGGAAATAACTTTCTACTAGGATCGTTTTTTGCTGGTTGCTGTAAACCATTGTGACCACGGAATAATTGTGACTTTTAGAAAAATCTGACGTTTTGTACGTCAATTCCTAACGTGTGCCAACTTAAATTTTTAAAAACCATGGCACACTTGAGGTTTTGTTTTAATGAACATACGATACTATGGATATTCGCGTACGTCTGCTGTTTTTAACATATTACAAAATGCTTCTCTAACAATGCTCGGCATTCTCAGAATACTCAATGAGATTGACAAATACTGATTCACCCTAGACAATAAGAGGTGTCAATTTTTTTTTTGGCTGCAATTGTACATATGCACTGTACCTAAGTGAGGAATAAATTAAGATTATAACAATAATAATAAAATAGTTTATTGCCCTCCTCAGAGGAATACAATGGGTCAGCGACCTGAGTCTTTCAACATAATATTAACGTATTTACCTTATTTCCGACCATCAACATTGGAAACTCGTCCCTGTCCTTCACCCTTAGGATTTGCTTGTGGAATTTGTACATCTCCTCGAAACTGGAGCGTTCCGTCACGGAGAAGACCAGCAGGAAGCCTTCACCTGACCGCATGTACTGTTCCCTCATCGCGCTGAACTCTTCCTGCCCGGCAGTATCTAAAACTGATTACAAATTTTCTTTATAACGAGATGCACTTCCGTAATGTGTACAATTCAATGCAAGAGAATTTTTTTTTTTTTTTTTAAAGGAAGGATGGTTGATGGGAATTTGGGTTAAGGAAGTGCGAATGATAGTGGGAATTGGCGTAGCCATCTAGGGCATTCTGCCACAACCGATTGTTTGTAATAATCTTCATATATAGATATGAAAGTACAACACCACTTAAACATCCAAGGACCCGCACGGCCATTTTTCATTCAGAAAAAGTGACGCACGGATGGGATTCGAACCCACGACCACGAGGCCCAGAAGCAGGAACGCTACCCACTAGGCTACCGTGGCCCCCGTGCTGGAGAATTGTACTGCAAAATTTCTTAATTACTTATTTCTTCTAAAAAGGACTGTACTAAATTAAGGTATAAATAAATGGTAGTCAAAAAAGTATTGAGCCTTTTTATAGCTATTATTACAACTAGGGAAATATGAATAGTATATTGTATTCATATTTCCCGTGTTGTAATCAATAGTTTTTTCTGATTGAAAGAATATTGTTCTGTAAACGGGAAAATATTGGATTGTAATTTTTTGAATTTATCGGATTGGTAACGTTGCTAAGGGCATTGTTTGTAAATATCATAGTTGACTGGTTTGATTTTTGCGTTGTTTCATAAATTTGTGAAATGTCAAACTATGTGTTAACGCAAGCGACGAAAGACCGTGAATGTTTGGTTCCGGTAAAATCCAAAGCTGTAAAATCCATAAAGGATACCTTCCTAAGAAATCGGAGGTGTTGTCCCGAGAGCAATTAAAACAATTCTTGCGAGAAGCTCCTAATGACATTTTTTTGATGTTTATATTTTCCTAGGGAAATATGAGCACTTCATATTTCCCTAGGGAAATATAAGTGTGTCATGACATATCGTAACTAAGGCAATATCACTCAATATTGTTTCAATAAAAAAAACCTCTTAATGCTAAAAAAAGATTTTTTTTTTGATAATAAAAGATCCCAGATATTGTACTACACGAGCCACCGCTGTGATGAATCATAAACCAATGTAACAACCCGCCATTCAAGGTCACGTGATTTTTCCAAAGTTTATGCTCCGTTCTCATAGTTTTCTAAAATTGCCAGAGGCCTACTCGTTGATGAATAATAAATGTTGTGTCTGCTCGAGTCTCTCTCGGGCATGCACAATTTTTCCAAGTCACATTCGGGTATGTGCGTTAAGGGGTCAAGTCAAAATTGAGACAAACGCTTTTTATTTGATAAAACACCTTTTTTAAACCAAATAAGTGCCATTGGTCTTCCAGCAACACTTTAATCCCAATGTTTGCCTGGTAGTTAAAGATGTAATATATGTTCATTAAAAAAAAACCTCAAGTGTGCCATGATTTTTTATTGTTTAAAATTCAAGTTGGCACACATGTTAAGAATTGACACAAAACGTCAGATCTTTCTAAAAGTCACAATTATTCCGTGGTCATAATGATTTACAGCAACCAGCAAAAAACGTTTCTAGCTGAAAGTTATTTCCGAAATGAAACTAAAGTGAACGGAAATTGGGTGTATTCATTCGACGCACCTTCGACAGAGTTTCAGGAAGAATTTCCTAACGTTCCCATTATTTATGATGAATTAAAAAATACGTTATCATGATCTATTATCTCTCCGTAAACCAGGAAGTGGTAGACCAGTCAAACCAAGTAATTTTGGAATATGAATCTACGACTTCTCTGCGAATTTATCGGTAGGAATATGCCACAAGTAACATAACCTCAATATGTGTTACCAACTTAAATTTAAAAAAATAAAAAATCATGGCACACTTGAGGTTTTTTTTTAATAAACATACTTTATGTGGTCTGGCATTGCCATAGTGGAAGATAATGCCATTTCTATTGACTAGTTGTGGCCGTTTGCAATCTAGCTGATTGTTAACAATAAAGGTATGAGTCAATCATGTTGCTGGGCGGCAGCGATGCCCTTCCAATCTCACCCAATACATCATCATCTTCACTTGGGCTTTGCCACAGGTTGTGGAGCTTCTCACTTCGGCAGCAATCTTTTTTATACATTGTTACCGTACGTGATCCATTTTTCATCGACCGGTTCAGATTTGTTGCATTCGCAGATGGAAATACGATCAACTAATTCTTTTGCATCAAATCAAGGCAGATTCAGAGTCACAAGGAAACCGAAAATTTTTTTTGCAGCCAGATTTCCCTAAATGGTTTAAAATTGTTTGCTTAGAGATGTTTAGTTCCTTGAGGATGTCATGATCACTGCTTGCTTGCCAGTTTTGCTCAATTTTTTTCAGTGATCTTTGACATCAAAATTTACAGTGGAAGGGGTTGGACTACGTTTTGGCTGCTGCTATTTATAATGTATCTGGACCAGGCATGTCAAACACGCGGCCCGTGGGCCACATGCGGCCCGCTTACAAGTTGTCTGCGGCCCGGCAAGGTTGGTATCAAATATTTAAAAAAAATATATGTACAAGGTAAAAATTATTATTTTTTGTTTGATTTCAATTGTAGTTTTTTTTTTGGTAATGCGGCCCGCGGCTTGTGTGTAATACTTGATGTGGCTCTTGGTGGTAAACCTGATCTGGACCATAATTTCTTCACAGGGTTGGCAGCATTTTTGCCATTATCGAAACAAAACTGTAAAATGTAGCCAATTTACACAAATTTGTTTCTCTTCAAGATGATCTAAATTAAGACTGAACAACCGAACTCCATCAGTTTTTGCATATTTACTACTGTCAAATATCAGCTTTAATTTGATACCAAGTCTGATCAGATGCGACTTATATTACCCGAGATAACTGACTGGAAAGTCTTCTAGCGAGAAAAGGGCTCAATATTTTTTCAACTACCATAATAATGAATTAATACTTTTCGATTAGAATCGTTTAATAGTTTTTAGTGAGAGAGACACAATCATCTTTATTTAAACTATAAAAATGACTATACAGGGTGTTTCAAAATTCATGCACCAAAAATTTTCTGCGTACTCCTCGTAGATAGAAAGAAAAAAACCCTTATGACAAATCTTGATTTTCCACAAAAAAACATGGATTAAACCCCTTCGCAGAAATATTAAAGAGACGCCACTGCTCCCTATCAATGAATACTACGTTCGCGTGTAGAAACAGGCGAGAACACCACGTACATGTTCGCGCTCGCCCAGTCTGAAGTCTCTCGAGCTTGTATTAGATAAACAAACGGTGCCGATTTCATTGACGCCTCACACAAATTAGGTCAATGTACCATCGAGTATGGAATTGGAATTTTTCAAACCGATTTGTGTCTTCCTGGAAACACAGATGTTTTTACGGACTTTCTAAAAATGTGTTATTCCAAATTAGGTCTTGGCCTTGGGTAAAAAAGGGATATCATTTTACAGCACCTACCCCCCGTGATTTTAAGTAATAGGACTGCAGGGGATACAATTGTACAGCAATAAAAATGCACAAGTGTAGGAAGCCACCAGGAACAATAAAAAAAAGCATAATAAATAAAGTGAACTTGAAATTTGTGCGTTCGAAATTAGGTCACCATTCATTCGTGCGTCTACACTTAAAATCGACACCGTTTGTTTTTATACAAGCGAACTAACGTATTCATTGATAGGGAACTGTGGCGTCTCTTTAATATTTATGCGCAGGGGTTAAATCCATTTTATTTTCTAGATTTGTCATAAGGGTTTTTTTTTCTTTTTATCTACGAGGAGTACGCAGAAAATTGTTGGTGCATGAATTTTGAAGCACCCTGTATACATACATATACAATATGAGGTGGTTAGTTTATCTGGGCTATCGACCGACAGGTCTTTTAGCCCTGCAGTTTTTAGTGATTTATTCATGAACTGTGGTATTAAAAATAACTTACTATCCAATTTTGCTGGAATGTCGTCGATTACACATTGTTTTGTGTATGAGTCTTCTATCGTAGGATCGTAGTCAGTAACAAAGTAGCTCTGTAAAAGAAAACACACACTGGATTAAAAGATGTCGCTTGAAGCAAATATTCAAAATAATTTAATGAAAAATTGAATAACGCAAAATAAACATTTTAAACGCCACTGCTGACATTTTTGTAAAGTTTACCATAGATTTAAAAAATCTAGGCTCAATGGGGGCAATTGTCCTCATCCCCTCCCTCCCGGATCTGCCAGCGATTAATGACCAAAATTTTGAGGGAATAATAATAATAATAATAATCTTTATTTAGCAATATGCTATCTAAATACACATATAAACTAAAAAATATGTACAATATATAAAATATAAAAAACAATTTTTGTAACGATAATATAATAATCTTAAAATTTTACAATTATAATATATATTTGTACTATATTAATAGGATGTCAACTGTTTAACCCTAGATAACTAGACTTAAATCAGTGTTACTCTTTAACCAATCATTTGACTCATAGACTGCGAACTAAAATCAAGTATATTTTTTATTGTTCTTGAATTATTTTGAACAAATTAGCTTAACTTAGAGAGAAATTCTAACGCTTCAATGAAAATATATGCTAAAAATTAGTGTTTACACTCCAGGCAGATGGTAAAAGTGAGCTCTCCATAATTGCTTTCACAAAACTGTCAAAAGTCGGTAGTCTATTAAGCTTGAATTACATTATACTTTTTCCATCTTTTTTCGTCTAGATTCTCGTTCAAGTTTTGCTTTCGATTTCTAGTTCATTGCATTCCATATAGAGAGCGCCGCTAGCGGATGACGTAATTACTAACCCACTAAATAAAAAGTATTTGTGTTCGCGTGTCAAGTCCAACTGAGGTTAAGAGTTGAGATTGTAAAAATGCATCAAATTGAAAACATCAACCGGTCACCAGGTTATATAGGTTATGTTGCTTGCACAAACAACTCATGCTTGTTGTTTCTTTTTTCGTCATTGGCAGTACCGAACTTGGACCAATATCGAAATGAAAATAGGACCGGCTGCATATTTCTATTCAAGGAACTTGAACGGAAATTTGATGGAATTTTCTGAATTACATTCGTACTAGATTGTCTCGAAGCAAAATCTAACGAGAATCTAGACAGAAAAAGTATAATGTAATTCAAGCTTTAGACAAATGTTTAGTTACCTAGGGTTAAAAAAAATGTCAATAGGTCTGTCTGTTTCTACCTGTGTGCTTGCTCAGAGATGGGAAAAATGACACTTTCTTGTGAGTCGACTCATTGAATAAAAAAATGGTGATGTGGCCATCATGTTACTTTCTCCGATGGTATCATCATTTATATTTACACTTTCATGGTTTATTTTCTATTTAAATCATATTTTAAATGTACATCGATCGTTGTGTAAGCTCGGATGAAACTGACGTTTAAAACGTCAAAATTATGAAAAATCGAAAAATTATATATCAAATTCAAAAACTCAGTTTACTCAAAAACTAAAGGTATTTCGAAAAAAACTTATTCTTTATAAGTTATTCATTTTAGCATTCTCTACAATTATTATTTACATAAATTCGCTGTAACTATTATCGTTTTATAATTAAAAACCAAAAATTAAAAAAATAATAATTAATTTTTTTCTCGAATAAAAATGATTTTATGAAAGATGTTTTCAAGCAAATGATGTTAATTTCTTTGTTGTCTTCAAAGTTTGTTTAAATGTTTTTGTGTTATTTTTCATATATAAGAAAATATTGGCAAAAAACAAAAAACAGTTAAGGTAAACGCCCACTTCCGGTCTACGAATTTTTACCAAAAGCTTTTCAGTTCTTCAGATTATCAAATAAGACGGATGTTCAAAGTTTCATATTAATTAGTCTATTCGTTTTTGAGATACAGCGCGCACAGACAGACACACACACACAGACAAACACACAGACACAAAACAAAAATTTCCAGAAATTGTTGAAATCGCATCTAGGGACCCCAAAACGGATATTTCCGTAAAAAAAAATTTGAAAAAAAAATCACGATCACAATACTTTCTCGTACTTCGTAACGGAGAAAGTAAAAAGGTGCTCACTTCAAAAATTTTACAATTTACCCCAAAAACTCACGCTCAAATGGAGTCACTTTTTGTTTCTAAGAGTCGACTCTTTCAATCGACTCCCTCATGAGTTACCCATGTCTACTTTGTCTGTAGGTGCAGTATTTTAAAAACTAATTACGGTTTTTAAATGAAACTTTAGGTTTCCTCGGTAATACAAAGAATTTTTTGTTTCATATAATTTTAACTACGATACACTGTTTCCCTGGTTTGAAAAAAATTAATGTAGATTCTAATTAAACCAGTTAATTGAGCACATTAACTTCCATCAAATAAGTAGATCACAGCTGCACAGTAATAAATTATGTTAATTGAAGGAATTAAACTCCGGAATACCCCATTGAGATTGTTTACTTATTCGACAGAATTTAGTTTGAATATAAAAATTATAATCAGTTCTTATAAATATAATGGTACAAGGGCCGACATGTTAATAATATATGCTGGTGACAAAAAAAAGTAATTCGCAAAGCCTGTAACATTTTAAATATTGTTCTTATGGAAAAGTTACCTGTATAAAACTTTTCTGTTCTCCAATTTATTAGTTATTAACCCTTTCGGCGCTGGTGGTGGCAATTGGCACCGCAACATTTACATGTCTCTACTTACTATGACAGGCCCTGGTGGTGGCAATTGCCACCGCAACATTTACATGTCTCTACTTACTATGACAATCCATATTTTTGCTGTTTATCACTAGATGTCACTTCAACAAAGCCTCACTAATTAATTCCTATACTAATGAAATTAGTTCAAATTTGGTATTTAGCTCCCCATCAATAATAATTAACAAATCATTTTTTTTCAGATTTAAAAATCCGGGGCTGAAAGGGTTAATGTAACAATTTTTTTTCTTCCTTAGATACATGTGCAATATAACAAGAATATTATGTGATTTATAATAATCTAGGACATTTTTAGGTGATGAGGCATGCCAGAAATAATTAGACAATGAGTCTGATTAAATAAGTATTTGTGGAGGTTTTCACTTCGTGATTCATTTTGAATAATTCAAATAAAAAAGAATAACCTTGTTGGTATCACGTAGTGACTAAAGTTTCGACAATTTTAGCTTGTCATTATCAAACTACGAATATATACTATAGTCAATACGAGTTAATAAAGTGATACCAACAAAGTTATTCGTTTTTATTTGAGTCTAATTAAAAGCAATAATTATTATGTCCCCATCAGATGACAGTCTTGTTTATAACCTATACAGGGTGTAGTGGAACAAAACGGAACATAGGATTTTCAATGTTAATTTCTTTATATTGGAATATTATCTTCCCTGATCATTTTAGAGGAAACATGTAAATAAATGTTTTATAGAGTAAAAATTCCTGCATGCAGTCATGCTATTATTTATTTTTTAGCATTCATAAAAACCCTAAAAAATTATAAAATAAAAATGATCATTTTCACGAAAATAATGGTTGCCATGAAAATAAACAAAAATGGTGCGCTGTTGATTTGTAGGCTTCTGTCAAATTTATTGAATACTTTATAACTTTTTACAACTTTTTTCATTAAAAATGTATTCTATTTAAGAAAATGTTTGCCGTCAACTATCCCGATCGACCAATTCCCTCCATTGCAATGATCCAAAGGTTGAATCATAAATTTGAAATGGCTGGCTCAGATAACGGAAATCTAAGAAGACATCAAATGCAGAGCAGAATAATTTGCCAATAAATGAAAAGAATGACGAGTTTACGGTCTTAGTTTCTCTAGTAGAAGATCCAAACATAAGCAAAAGACAATTTGCTGACAAGTGTGGAATTCACTATACGACTGTCCAGAGGTATTTAACCCTGTAGTGGTCGCAAAGAAATATACAAAATCAGTTTTATTTCGTAAACGGTAAGCGTTAGTTTTTTGTGGCGCTAGGTACTTTCAAATGACTAATCGTAGGACGTAAGTTTTGCTGATTTTATATAGTTAAGCATACTGTACTGATTATAATTCCATAAGTAAAATAAAGAAGTTATATAAAAAACAAAAGTTATTTCAATTTGAAAATGGACTATGTAGTCCGCGCGACCACTGTTGTCTCGTTTAGATGCGCGACCACTGCAGGGTTAAACAATCATCATTTTCACTCGTACAAATACCAGTGCCACCAAGAAATATCACAACGTGATTACCCGCATTTCACGAAAACTGCTACCAGCATAGCACCACTTCACAATTTGCACTTTTTCTTGAATAGAATACATTTTTAATGAAAAAACTTGTAAACAGTTATGAAGTGTTCCATACATTTGACAGAAGCCAACAAATCAACAGCGCACCGGTTTTGTTTAATTTCATGGCAACCATTATTTTCGTGAAAATGATCATTTTTATTTAATCATTTTTTTTGGGGTTTTTATGAATGGTAAAAAATAAATAATAGCATGACTGCATGCAGGAATTTTTACTCTGCAAAACATTTATTTACATGTTTCCTCTAAAATGATTAGGGAAGATAATATTCTAGTACAAAGAAATTAACATTGAAAATCCTATGTTCCGTTTTGTACACCCTGTATAATAACCTATAACCTATTCAGTATCCAGGTCGACTAAGTGTTTTACCGCCATCTGTCTGTCTCTAGTTGTGCATTTGTGTGCCACTATCTGCTATCCGGTCTGACTGGCGAGACACCAATTGAGGCGTTGATTTCATAAACAGCATATGTCGAAAATTGTAGAAATCGACATTTTTGCGGCATCTGGTAGAGTATTTGCAAGCTATCGGACGGTGGATGTAGTTCATTTAAAAACCATGCACGTACAAAGTTACAATGCTTTAAATTCTATTTATTTTATTGTTTATTGCAACGTTGTTCTTGTCCAATTGCTTTTCTTTGTTTTTTCTTAATACAAGTAAATGGACTAAATGATTAGTCACTTAACGCTATCAGTTATCTATGATAAGTAATAAAAATAATTGTGAAAATTGAAGTTGTAACTTCAGTTTTTCGATGCTATTTATGAAATCAAAGCCTCAACTGTTCTTAAAAACAATAATATTGCAAGCAATCAATTATTATTTAGTTTGTGGATGGTGGGAAATTCTCTCTTTAATTAAATGTATCTGCAGCACTTTTATGAAATTAATAACAGCCTATGTGTGAATACAAATCATCAGCATTTTTGTTTATCATAAAACACAACAACAAAATTATAACAGCTACTTGTTATCATTTCCTGGAGTGTTGATTGCATCGACAATGCATGATATAATTTATCAAAATAACAATACTTTCTTGAATGATTTTAATTTTTTTTGCATTTAGTTTAAATTTTTGAGGGTAATTACAGAAAACATAAGTAATTTAATATCTTACACTGTAAAGACCAGCGTTCCCCATACTTTCACGGTTTATTTTCAATTTAAATTGTATTTTAAATGTACATCGAGCGTTTTGTAGAATCGGATGAAACTTACGTTTAAAAGTTAAAATTATGAAAGGTGAAAATCACAAATTTTACTTCAAAATCTAGTCAGTTTTCAGTATAAATTTATTAGATTGCCATGAATTTAAACAAAAAAAATTTTGTTTATTTGACAGTTGTTTATGAAAAAATAACAAAGCAACCTGTTAGTTGCTGTCAGTTACACCAAGTAAAATTACATCATTGTTTACCATTGTAATTAATCAAAAGTATACATTTTATATGATATATTGCATTGTTAGCTGCTAAAAAAAATTATTTATTATTTAATAATTAACGGAGCTAAAAAAATGTACAAGTAGAACTAAATCAGCTAAATCAGTTTTAGTTTCCATTATTTGTTACAATTAATAAATTCATTATAATTAAGATTCAAAATTTATAGTAAGATCAGAAAAAAATAGTTGGCAGCTAATTTTCCAAAAATCCCTATAATAATTAAGGTAAAATTATATTGGCTGTTTGGAAATCTCCAATGCAGTGCAGCGTACATTTTGGTAATTTGGACATTTTAAGGTTACTTGTTTTTTGTGTGTTTATCTGCCGATTTTGCCTATTTTAAACATTAGCAGTTATTTCTGGAACTGGTCATCACTATTAAAAACACATTCAAGATTCATAATCTAGCTGTTTTATAATTTCAAGGTTTTTTATGCAAAAATTTCCGTTCTTAGTGACGCCACTGAACTTCTGTTAGTTAGGTTATGTTTTAAGGGTTGCCAACTATTATTGACTTCCATTCGATTGACACTTATTTTAAAGTCCAATCTACGTAGCCAAAAAAATGTACAAGTAGAACTAGATAAGCTCAGTCCGTTTTATTTTCTATTGTTTGTTACAACTAATAAATTAAT
This sequence comes from Ocypus olens, assembly GCA_910593695.2. Lineage (NCBI taxonomy): Eukaryota > Metazoa > Arthropoda > Insecta > Coleoptera > Staphylinidae > Ocypus > Ocypus olens. Next base: position 17,169,662 of record OU343059.1, on the reverse strand, counting down.
TACAATTATAATTTGGGTTACAAATTGTTTTCAATTAACACGGGGTGTCCGCTTGCATAATTTACATCAGGACCACGATGGACACCGGTATCCGCTCGTGCATTCTAACCTTACAAGTTTCTCTGGGCCAAGTGGTTACACATCGTATTTATTGTCCGCTCTGATCCTGCAGAACATGATGCCTTAACCAGGGTTTTGATCAAGTCAAACAATCACCGGTATTTAGGAAATAAATAAGTAAAAAATCCCTTGATGCTGAACCCGTTGATGATGGTGAATCAATAAAATTAAAATTAAAAAAAAAAGGAGTTTCCGCTTTCAGAATATTTATAAGTAGAAATGTAGTTTCAGTACCTAACCACTCGATGTGACAGGGATATAAATATTTACAACCGTACAAAACCAAACATTTATAGTAGACCCTGGACGGAAATAAACCGCCTGATCGTGGAATATTCAGGCCTATAATTAAGAGCCCAATCAGTGAGCATTTTGCAATAACATGCACGTACGTGTGGGCTTTCCAGCAAGGTTGATAACTTATTCAATTACCAAATAAAGACATCACGCACACACACGCACACCTGCTGGAAATTTTAATGCCGCAACAGCTGATCGTTAAAGGGTTAATTACCTGAATGAATTGCAGTGTGATAGCGGATTTTCCGACTCCTCCACCCCCGACGATGACTAATTTGTACGTCTGCGAGTGGTTCTGGGCCAGCTTTGACATTATAACTATAGAAAGAGGCGTCCGACACTGAGGATTTTTATTTTTAGTCGCGATTTGAAGTATTTATAGGTTTAATTTTTCGGGAGGAAATGCGGTTTTAAAAAATAAAGTCAACACTCGCCGGACATCTCGGATACACTTTTCACTTGCGACGCTTCAACTAAACTATGAATAATAACGTGAAGAAGTTGCAATTACACGGTCGACGTCGCGCTGTTGTCGATAACACTCCGTTTCGCTCGCTCCAATTCCTTTCATTCAAGTACAGATTTCGTTAATTCTAGGGAGAGTTCCCTTAATGTGTGATAATTCCGCAATTTAACTATAGAATGAGTTATTTGTGCCCATAAGGTATGTGTTGTTTTTCATACGCGCTTGTACACTGTTACAACCTTGTAAACACGGATGACTCACGCTAAGCGAGGCGATACACTTTTTTTTTGTTTCGTTTTTAAAGCGATTTTGAAAGATTTCCGAAAATGTTAAATGCGACAACGCTGCCCGTCTGACCTTTAAATTAGCCCCGAAAACATTCCGCACAATTGGCGTCCTCAACGGGGCATTACATCACGGATAAAAATGTGAAGTAATACATTTATTATTACACGCGAAGGGCGCGAGATGAATAATATTTTTTTTTGACTATGATGCTTGTGTTTTTTTCGCACGAATTAGCAATGTGGCCCAGATTGCAAAATATTAACTCTGAAACTTGACATTCTTGTAAAATTAGCAGAGAAAAATGTGGGCAAAGGCAAAACGATTCCATGAACAATCCCCAAAGTGAACCAGATTCTTTTGCTACGGTTGAGTACATGCTTTAATTTATTACTAGTTTGAGTCTACCATTTTAATTTTGAATTTACTCTAATTAAATAACGTGAGATCAAAACGTCGAAAATAGTTGGCAGCCTTTAAAACATAACCTATTTAATCGAAGTTCAGTGGCGTCACTAAGAATGGCAATTTTGGCATGGGAAACCCTGAAATTGAAATAAAACAGCTAGAATGTAAATCTTAAATGTTATCATTAATAGTGATCATCAATTCTGGAAATAACTGCAAATGTTTAAAACAGACAAAATCGGCAGATAAAAACACAAAACTATTTTTAAAACAATTAACATGTACATTGCACTGCATTGGAGAATTCCAGGCAGCCAATATAATTTTACTTGAATTATTATAGGGTTTTTCAGAAAATGTTACTATTTTCGACTTTCTAATCGCACTGTATGTATAGATCAGTGAACGTAATTATATAGTCACCTGTGAGCTCAAAGAAAAGTATAATATAACATTTTATCCAAAATCGTCTGTAATTGCATTAAATATTGATTTGTTAATCAAATTTTGACAAGAAATTTTGACGTATGTGGTGTCAATTTGAAATATTTCAAAAATCCTATGAAGGATCTATGTGTGTTCCATGAGTCCGAGTTATTCTCTCACTAGGGGGTAATGAACAACATTACATGTCTCAAATGACCGCAGTAATTCGCTTATTACACCCGATTTTGAAAAATACATTATTTGTATTTTGTATATATACACATTAACACATATAAAAGATTTATAAAGATTTAAGTATGTAATACATATCTAGATACAGACACATCTCTATCTACATAAAATAACAAAACAATAATAATTAAAAAGAAAACTATATCTAATTTATAAATGCAATACTCTTTTTTTCCAGGTACTCACATAAAACATAAATAAAAAAAAATGCACAGTTTACTTAAGGAAAATAAAGACTGGCTAATGAACTTACACAGACAAGTTTTATTACAAAAGCCTAGACACTTATCACGTTACTTCTCTCACTTTCAGTTACATCCAAATTTATGCATGAATATGCCATGGCATATTAATCCATCCACAAATTTTTCAAGCACGTTTAATAAAACTGATTTAAAGATTACAAGTTTGTCAGTATTTCAACGCTTCAATTAACAAAATCATAGTTCCATATGTCTTATTATGAGCTTTCAACAGCGGCGGCTTGTGGATGTTCGGTGGTGAGGCAACAGACGAAAATTTGACCGAAAAAGCAACGGAATACTTGCTTCCTCTATAGGAGTAAGTAGTGCAGCACGAGCGGCATCTTAGTCTTTGCCTCACCTACAGATTTCCACGAGCCGCCGCCGGCTTTCAAACATTTAATTAAATTATGTTCGTATTTTATTATTGTTTTATTTATTAATGTTTATGACATAACAGTCTTACATAAGTCAAAAAGAAAAATAATACACTATAAAAACTAACGTAACTATAAAATACTATTAAAATCTATGTACTAAAAATACCAGTGCTTCCGCGTCACCTATCGGATGACGGTTGAACTACTAAGTGCATATTTACTACTACTAGCGCCAAAACTGCTGAACTTTATACCCACAATCAAAATGTAAAAGTTCAGCATCAGGCTGTATATTAAATGATAGCTTATTCAATTCCGAATCGAATGATGTACAAAATAGCTGAAGAAATTAAGCGCTTTCGCTGTTTAATTTACCTCCAAATAACTGTCGTTAATAGCAGTTTACTGTAATGTTAATATTGCAATTTAAAGCATGTTGCAGTAGTTTCTAATTAAATAGAGATTTAATTATTAAGTGCGGTGTATTTATAGCACCTTTTGTCTGCTTTGTGCACTCTAAAATGCTTTAAATATCGATATTAAGTTTTACAGCGAACTGAATTACCGGCAAGGGATTCTCCTAAATTTTCATTTGCAAATTACGGCGAAACCGCTTAATTCCTTCAGCTATTTTATACATGATTCGATTTAGGATTAAAAACTCTAGCGTTTGATGAACAACGCGTTGCTCAATTTTTACATTTTGTCTATAGGTATAAAGTTGAGCAGTTTTGGCGCTGTAGTAAAAACACACTTAGTAGTTTGGCTGTCGTCCGGTAGGTAGCACTGACGCGGCGGAAAATACGAACATTTGATTGAATTTTTAAAAGCACATAACTCGACACACAGAGCTTTGATTTTGATAATTGAAACATTGAAATACTGACAATTTTGTAATCTTCAAATCCCACCACTAATTTGTATTTCATTTTAACTTATTTTTGTAGATAATATTATTTTAGTAGACTACTAACCTTTTTTCTAAGACAGGAGAGCCGCTATAATGGGGCAGTGTTGGATTCCTATACCAACTAAAAACTCTCCTCCGAGTAGAACGATATGAGACTGAACCTTGACCGTGGTCTACCGCCTTACAATTATCAGGATCAAGTTCCTCTTCATATATCTGTTGCCATCACTGCCCGGTCTGCAGATCTGTATTCAATTGAGCTACATTCAGAATCAATTTGCATTCACAGGATTAATCCTTTGAAGCACATGATTTTGCCAATAAAAAAAGCTTGAGTTTCACAGAAAAAAAAATACTTTTATTATATATATTTTTTAAGGTAAATTAAGTTTATTTTACTTAAATCCTATCTTACTTTACATGAAATTACAAACAAATTATTAACTTTCAATAGTAAGGCATACCTACAAGGTGGGACATTAATAATCCCACCATGCAACTAATTGAATAATTGAAACTTGTTAAAAGACATATTTTTTTCCGAGGCAAAGTGGCAATTTACACACAATACAGGACCATGATGTGCATACTTCTATTTTTTTGTGCTGCGTCCCATTAGCGAGAAATCTCAATTTAAAGTTGCTCGGGTGTAATTGACCCAATGTGCACGATATGTTTTTTATCGGATGTGTGAGCACCAAGGGTTAAGAAATGTCAGGGCTATAGCTCATGATATCTCCACCATTATTCATAAATAAGAGATAATACGAAATATTAATATATCAGATGTTTATTCCTTAAAATATATATAAATATAAAAAAATATAAATAATCAGGTACAAAATATTTTCTTTTTTAAAAATCAACTAAATGTTGTAACATATCGGATTTACTTGTAAATTAACCAAGGTACAATAATTGATGCTGGAAGCCATTATTTTGTGATATATTTTTGATTCAGGAACTTTTCAATAAAATGCACTTCGTTGATATCATTATAAAACACAGTCGGAGAATAAACAAAAATTGTGTGTGATATCAACAAAGCAGCGGCGACGAAGAAAATTTTTTTTTAAATTTAAAATATTTATTATTATTATATTTTTTAGCCTCCCCTGAGGAAATCCACGAGCCGCTGTAACAAAGTGCATTTTATTGAAAAGTTCCTGAACATAAAATCCAACAAACATTTCACCATAAATACGAATCGATCTAATCACTATCACTGGACAACAGGACGATTCTGCCGTGCTTTCTCTTACTCGAAGAAATTGAGGTACCTTTTCTTCTGTTCCTCTTCTTCTCTTTCAAAATCCGTTCGGCAATTTCAAGTTCCGATAATTCATCCTGCGATGGTTCGTTTTCATCGGACCCCACGCAGAATGAATCCTAAAAATGCATCACATTTAGATAAAAAAAATTGCTCCGTTTTGTAAAGAATTTTGTTACCTCTAAATAAGTATTCTCCGTTTGATTCATCACGATTTGGGAGAAAATATCTTGATTTATCTTTGCTGGAAATTTAGGGATTTTGAAACCTCCTTTCCTTATTGCCGGGCTCCTGTATTGATTTTAAGCGCGTTAAAACTTTGGGTTTAGTTTTTAAAATTCTCTTGAAAATGCATTTCGTCGAGAAATGTAAACATTCACAGGGGGTAATAAATATACCTCTGGCTTAAATTGACATAACACTTATATATTTTCGGCTGTGTCAACAATCCTTCAAATGGTAAACGGAATGCATTATTTTTAGGTTAGGTTCTGCGATTACATTACACGTATCTTAATTGATATTTACTCTTTCACAATGTTTATTAACAAATTTTTGTCTATTTTGATGCATTTTTACTTTAAATCCTGTTCTTGAGGCTCCATTTCAGTAACAATTCAAAAATGTATATGGTGACTGACACTGACAGGCATAAAGAACGTTTACACAGCTGAAAATATAATACTGGCCTATGAAAAACCTAGCTTAAATAAATGTTTGTGAAATCCACCGTAAGAATCTAAAAAATCCTTAACACATTAAGCACGGCGTGAAATCTACGCAGTGTCTCTCTTTCACCGGCCCTCCGGACGACGTGACATCAACGCGGTGTCACGCAAGTTTAGTCTATTCAGATGGTGCATTCCCTGGGCTCACTCTTTAATGCTAAATATATGGCATACAATGCGCAGCTGTCCCAGAGACTGTTTTAAGCTCTCGGGCCGGCATTTTATAAAACAAGCCTTACCTAACAGTTTGAAGATAATGTGCATGCATCCTGGTGGTATTAGCTACATCCAGAGTATCGTTAACAAAACTCTGCTCCAACACATCCTGACTGGATCCACTGCTCTCGTCCGAGCTGACACTGTCGTTCGACGAAAGAGCAGCCTCCGTTTCGAGGAAATCATTCACGCGGCCCCTCTTTTTCTTCTTCTTCACAATCGGCCGCGCTTTGGGCTTTGGGAGAGATGTCTCAAAATCGTCATCGCTTAAAGTATTAACGGTATCATCAAGCAACTGCTTTTTTTTCTTCACGGGCCTGACAAACATCGACTCCTCGAAGTCATCGTCTGGATCGTGCAGCACTTTCCGTCTTCTCTTTCCACTTAAAATAGGCGATGTAAGACACCTCTTTGTGGAACTGGGAGAGTCACACGATGTTGAGGGCTTTTGTTTTTTCGTTGAGGAAACCGGGGATGCGGTTGTTATTTTCAAAATTGGGGAACTGCACGATTTACCAGGAGTTTTGGGATTAGATTTAGAATTGGGGGAAGTACATGGTTTACCAGGTGTTTTGGGATTAGGTTTAGAATTAGGGGAACTACACGTTTTGGGATTAGGTTTAGAAATTACTTTTGAATTGGGTGACGAGTACTTTTGCAAAATGCCATCAATATCCGAATTGTTAAACTTCCTCGACTGGAGTTTAGGTTTCATTGGAGACTTACTTATTAAATATTGGCTTTGATTCCTTTTACACCACTCGAGCGTGTCCATATATTTTTGGATTTCCATATTGGTTTCGTCATTAAAATTCAAGCATTTTCCGCTAATATTTCGTTTTGGGCTATCAAAATGCTTCACCTTACTATATAAAACAGTATTTTGATTCTTACCCTCACAGCGTTTCTCCTCAACTATACTCGTGTCACCAAAGTTGGTTTTCTTATTTGTATCATCTTTATGAGTGAATGTTTTCTTTTTCTCTAGCAATTTGAAAGCTTGCTCGTGTTTGGTTTTAATTGTAGAGAAATTTAAATTTTTCTTTTTACTAATGGAAAAATGGTTTTCTTTACTGCTTCCACTTCTAGGGATTTCAACATTTTTATTAGCCGACATATCCTGCTTATAGTCTAACTTGAAATCAAATACATCTTCCAATTCCGGAACAGATTTTACGGAACTCTGAGTGTTGTTTTTAAAAGATTTCTTGTTTTTGTGACTATAAGATGAATATTTTGGCGATTCGAAATCATCGTCGTCATCAGTATCCACGCGCTTGCTTGGGGAACGCATTTCTGAAAACATTGATAACGTTTCGGGTGAAATGATCAACGTGGCATCGGATTCCTGCGATACATTAACTGCTTTCTCAACGGATTTTGGGATTAAAGAAGGTAAAAATTTTTCTCGTGGACTTAACATGCCAAGCGATTTTGAGGTACCGCCATCTTCTTCGTGATGAATCTTTTTACAATCAGCCATTTTTGATCCTGATGTAGTATTAACGTTACTCTTACTTTTACAAGATTTTGAAAACTGTTTGTCACTACTTTTAGAAGATTGTGGCAAGTTAACAATATCAGGCATGAAATCGTCAGCAAATATGTCCTCAGAGTTCACCATTTTTGGGGAGTTATTTTCACGGATTTGTGAAAGCTTCAAACGCGACTTGCGGATGTTATTCTCGTATGAAGAGAGTACAGGAGAAGTGCTAGGGTTTGACTCTACATCAACTTTTTTGTTTGAATCTTTAGTGGAAAATTGGTCCAAATTTAATTTTTTAATTGCATTAGATGTGGTCTCGCTTTGTTTGGTTTTACAAGCAAATCTGGAAACTTTCTTTTGCGGCTTAGGTTGATCATCAAATAAATTTGACGGGATTGAATCAAAGATGTCTGTTATATCCAAAGAATCGGCCTTCGTTTGTTCTTTTAAATTCAGTCGAGTATTCAAATTGACATTTTTAGAGACATTCGAAACTAAATCTTTTAACTTTGATTTTCTCTCTTTATCAATAACCAATTTCGGTTTTTCTTTTTCAGTATCTTTGAAGCCCTGTTTAATTGAAGTTCCCCGGTAATCCGCAATCTTCGTATTAAGCACATCTGAATTTACTTTCAACAAACCCGGGAAGGAATCGTCATAAATGTCTTGGATAATTGTAGTGGATTTATTCAGTTCGGTTTTGTTGGTTTTATTTGGTACTGTTTTGTTGATATCATCCAATATCGGTTTGGTTGTAGTTTTTTTGGTATGAACAAGCTTCCGCGTGTTTGTTTCACTTTCTAGAGTTTTGTTGTTTGTATTATATTTTGTTGTAGTTTTATTGGTACCAACAAGTTTCCGCTTGTTTGTTTCACCTTCAGGAGCCTTCAAGAAACTTGACATCGAAGTATTGAAAATATCATCAATGCTTATTGAAGAAGAAAAGGTTTCCTTCTTTTGTTTCTTTGGTTGAGATCCATTATGACTTGAAGAAGACTGTGAGTGGCTACTACTATCATCAAATATATCAGGGGAACGAGGATGGGGCATTCTGGATGAAGATTTTTCAGTCCTATGATCTTTAACAATGGATGTTTTTTGCAAAATCGGGGATTGTGGGACAATATTTTTAACAGTTGATCCTCCAGTTTTTCGCACATTTTGGGATTTCGCAATATTTCTACCGGAATTATCGTTTTTGGAAGACCTTGGAGATTTTTTAATTTCTTCTTTTCTCTTTCCAGAGTTTTGATACAAGTCACTTAAATCATTTAACGCGAAAAAATCCAACGTGTTTTGGTGCAGCTTCTTCATTCGAGCCAAAACAGCACTTGAATCATCCCTATGCAAATCTAACTTCGATTGATGATCATTTTCTTCAACATTTGTCTTATATCCCAATAATATCTTTTGAGCGCTTTTTGGTAACTCAAAATAAACGGATTTTTTTGTTGGTGTTGACGGAATATCTTCAAAATTTACATCTAGATCAGCCAATTCGGCATCTACATCACCAACATCTTTCAAATGAAGTTCCTCAACATCTTTCACATGAAGTTTATCAACATCTTTCAAATGAAGTTCCTCAACATCTTTCACATGAAGTTTATCAACATCTCTCCAATAAGGTTCCTCAACATCTTTCAAATGAAGCACATCAACATCTTTCAAATGAAGTCCACCAACATCTTTCAAATGAAGTTTATCAATATCTTTCAAATGAAGTTCATCAACATCTCTCAGATGAAGTTCATCAACATCTTTCAAATCAAGTTCATCGACATCAAACTCTGCTAAAATATCGTCATCCATCTCATCGAATACCGTTTCCTTTTTCGGCTTCAGTCCCTCGACAAAATCGTTCAAACCATCTTTCGTCAGCGAATCCAGAATCGTCATTTCCGGCGGCATCCAATAATCCAACAACTGCACTTCCTGTTTGTAGCTGGTGCATACAAATAAGTTATCGCACACGTTACAATTGAAACTGTTCAAACTTATCATTGATAAGTATTCGTTGAGTTCTGATTGCAACTCTTTAAAAGCTTTGTTTTGGTATTTGTCGTCCAAAATGTGATCCTGGGATTCTTGAAAGTCGGCTTGTGAACATGTTTGTTGCTTTTTGAACATGGTTCGTATATCGCTTTGCTTGAAATTATCGTTCTTCGAAGCTTGTTTGTTTATAATATTACCTGTAATAACGGAGAAAGATTACAAATGCATTCGTATACACAAAATAATACGGCTCCAATATTGGCTACACTGACAACATGATATTTGTTCTGTTGCAACCCAAAATAATACGGCTCCAATGTTGGCTACACTGACAACACGATATTTGTTCACTTGCAACCCAAAATAATATGGCACCAATGTTGGCTACACTGACACTTGATATTTGTTTGCACTCTATTATGTAGAATGGGTGACTACCAGTAGTGGCTGGTGACGATGGTAAGGCCATCGGAGTTGACACTAAAGATGGTTGCGGTCTGATCGACTCATTCTGTCCAATCTTTACTTCTCCTGGCCCTACCATGAATGACGACACCAGCTGCCACTGGTGACTACAAATGTATTATAATTACTCTCTCGCCAGAGTCGGGGCCTTTTTTGCGTTATATTGGCAAGTTGTATTTTTGATACTTTTGATGTTTGAAGTATATTGTTAACCTATAATAATAAAACGTTGTCAAATAATATTTTTACACGTGAATGAGGGATATAAAATTGAACTACACATAACCAAATAACCAAAAAAAAAATGCAATGATATAACCAAATTGTTAGTAACTTTTTTACCACCAACAAAAATGTCACCCTAACAAAGCCAACTGCGACGAAAATAAAATATGAACACTGTATAGGTACTAGAAAAAGTTAACTGAATTCTGTTGCTGAGTTAGCCATGTCTGAGAGAGAGAAACATACCAGTCATGTCTGAGATTAATTAATTTTTTTAAATCTAATTCAATTGAATTAATCTAGTCTCATGACGTAATAATATGCGACATACTTCATTCATCTCACAGCCAACTCTGAATTTTGGATACAATTCCCTCTATGAGAAAGAAGATTTAATAAAGTAAATATGCAACGTCTGCTTGTAATATCTAACATATGTGCAATGGTAAAGTTTAAATTATGTTCGTGTATAGAAATCATTACTTACTTTGTGCTAATGGAATATTAAATCGTTTCGAATTGGCAAACTCTAGCAAGGAAACCAAAATCTTAGAATCGGCAGATGAACCAATTTGACCGTACGTCGACTGAAGTATCCTGTTCTTTTCGACACTATACGCGCACTTGTTATCCAAACCGTCCAACACAATTTTCGTTTTGTTAAAATAGCACGTACTCTCGGGAATTCTGTCTTCAAAATTCATCATCGAATTCTCGTTCATATTATCGAACATCGACACCAAGCTGTCGTTCTTCAGCTTCTGCTTGGGTTTATCGACCGTTATGAATATTTTATTACAGACCGGTTTGATGTCGTCGGGTATCATTTTGGCACCGTTGGAGTATAAGGATTTACGCAATTCCTTTGAAGTTTTCATGGCTTCTATCATGAAGTCTTTGTGCGCGAGGCTGTCTCGTAAGAGTTCTTGTTCCTTTCCCGCGGTGACTAGCATGATAACGTTGCCTTCCTGTTTTCGGCCGGTCCTGCCGATGCGTTGTATCATCCGGATCGATGATTTGCTGGAGATGTCGAAACAAACTACTAGGTTTATGTCTCCAATGTCCAGGCCTTCCTCACCGATCGACGTGGATACTAATGTGTTGCAATACCCACTCCTGAACGATTGTATCACCTGTTATAAGACATCGCTATAATTTCAAAACCCAATCAATGTTTTATTAACCCGTTTTTGCCCAACGATATTTTTTCAAATATTACAATTTTCTGTGCAGTTTCTTAACACAAAAAAAAAGTAAAGGTTGTTTTTTTTTTCTTACCACAAAAGATTCAAACGGCAAATGCGCGTTTTCCTTTAGTACACAGTGGTCTTACCTATCATAAATTCTGCGAAAACAAGCGATGAAAGCAAAAACGGGTTAAGAATGTTGCTATAGAATTTCACTTACATTCAGCTGTTGTTTCTGTGTCATCTTGCCCTGTCCCAGAAATATCCTTGGCTTTACCAATGGTGTGTACATAAGAAGAAGGGTATACGCTTCCATGACGCTCTCTTGGTATTCGCAGAAAACTATTACCTGGTTGTTTTTGCTCTCTTTTTTCTTATTAAAGTGGTTTGTTAGGATTTCGGCCAGTTTGTAAAATTTGGGATGCCCAAATTTTGTATCTTTTGGGACCTGCACAAAGAAGAAATTTTGGCAAAAGTTGAGCAAAACTGGTGTGCAAGCGTGGAACTAAATATCCATAACCAATATACGGCTGGCTATAACAACAATTTCGATGTTCGGGTGAAACAAAAAAATGTACTCAAAATGTGTTCTGAAGCGGTTGATCATGGGCGATGAGAAATTGCAACAATGTGTTAAAACGATAATAGTCGAACCGGGGAGACGAAAGTGATGTATTTGGTGGAATTATTAATCAAGCTGCTCATCGTCTGGCTAAACAATTGAGATGGCAACAAGTAATTCAAAAAAATCGGCGGGAACTGGTCAACAGAAAGAGCGTCGTCTACAATTTTTTGACCAGAAATCACAAATCACAGAAGTTCTATACTCCATTTTTTTCTACCGATAGAGTTGTAAAAACGCCAACAATCGCCGAATGCTTTGCACAAAAGTTCCATTTACGCTATGTTAATTTTTTTAACGCAAACAGTGGCGCCATCTTTTAGAAAAAGTGCAAACAAAGTTTAGTTTTTGTCAATTCGTTACAAAAATCGAACTTAAGTTCATTTGAAATACAGTGGAAGCCGGTTATAACGCACATTCGGATATAGCGCTGGCGTTTATTTTGCCAATTTTTTTAAGGCGCTAACTGATTTTTCATAAAAACAATTGCTGAATCATAGGTGTTAACAAAATGGCAACAATCCAAACTTGAACAGAAAAAACAAAAATTAGATTCGACGATTGGAAAAATAGTAATAAAATATTCCGTTGAAAAATTTGCTTCAAAAGTTCAAGATTCATAAAAAAACAATGCATTACTGATTGCCATATCCTAGGTGAAAACAAAACGGGAACAATCTAAACTTGAATTGTGAAACCGAAAATTGGATTCAATGATTTCAAAAATTGTAATAAAATAGTCCATCGATGAATTTGATCCTAAAGTTCAAGATTCATAAAAACACAATGCATTTCTGATTTTTCATAAAAACAATTGCCAAATTGTAGGTATTTATAAAATGGCAACAGTCCAAACAAAAATTGCATTTGAAAAACTGTAATAAAACAATCCAACAAAGAATTTGATTCAAGTGTTTAAGGTCTATATGAAATAGTACACTGAATAAAGTTGCAGTTTTTAAATTATCAGGAATTGGTCAATTAAGCGTTTTACCGCCATCTTGTCTCGAGCGACACTGTGGAGGACCAAGAGTACGAAACCAGTCTTTAATTGTTTGATGTGGAAACAATAATTGATAGCTTATTTAAAATTCTCTTAAAAATGTGAAACTAGTCAAGAATTCTAAACTTTGATAGAATTAATATCTATTTTATATTACTATCCATACTAAACAAATGAATTTGAATTGTAGGCATACCTCGGGTATCGTTCCATCTGGTAGCATGTCCACAACTGGAATCGGTCCAAGGTAATGCGATACATCGTCCACAATCGTTTTAATCTGATTGTTACTTTTGAGCAACGGATCATCTTGGTGTTCTACAAATAAAAACATCATTGAACATATATTTCAGTGAAGATCGGAAAATCCTCGTTTACCTTTAAAGAATGTTAAGAAGACCCTCAGACCGTGTTTGGTGAGCACATCGTATGCATGATAGAGAATAAGGCAAATGTTCAAGTTCTTCATTATTTCATTATATTGAGGGCTTCTAAAAGATTGTTTAAAAAAAAAAATTATTCATTCCGCGATCATCAAGAATTCAAGAAAGTGCAACCCAACCTGATCACAGTGGCCTACGATTCCTTTCCTGAATATATCGGGTAGTCAAAAGAGTATTGAGCTATTGACCATGAACAGCAAAAAATTCTTCACAGATCTACACAATATTGGGGCATTTGTAAAATGTAGCAAATTCTGTAGAAAGTTCATTCATCTTCAAGGTGCTCTAAATTGCACCTGAATAAATGAATTCCAACAGTTTTTTTTTTTTAATTCAAAACTAAGTTAATAACAATAATATTTATTTCTTATAGATGTACATTCAATTTACACAAGCTAAAGTTAAGTACATATTTAAGAAAATTGTCAAAAACTGTGTTAATCTGTGTTAAGAAATCGGTTGTGTGTGCAGCTAATCGTAAATGGCGCTTATCTATTCCAATTTATCCACATGCCCTGTCCCTTCCTGTTATTATTCCATGGTGTGACCCGATGTGATTTATAGTAACTGACATATGTGCGCCATCTAGTGAGAAAAGGGGGCAATACTTTTTCGACTACCAGATATAATCAAATAATGATGCCAAAAGGATATTTTGTGTTTAATCTATTAAATGCACATAAATGTTTGATTTCCTTTAATGTTGACCAGTTTTTGGTTGGAATCAATCACCAGTATCAGTTCAATCGAACTGTCAACCTTTAAAACTTAGGCTAAACTCGTAATGTGGCTGAACTGTCGACCGTATCGACCACTTTCCAACAACAGTTTTGTGGGCGCTTGTTGGCGTGCAGTGGTTGTATTAAATCACAAATGAACCACACAAAACAGACTGTACAATGATGAATTTTGAAGAGGAAGCATTGTTGTGGCTTTTATTACGCCGCAGAAGTATGTCGTCGGTTTGTGGTCGGCGAGTTGCACGTGTGAGTCAGGTTCGGTTGACTGCTGCGACAGTTTTGTGGGTGATATCACCCACTGACGACAACTGTTGTCGAAACCGACCACAGTTTGTCGTCCGTCTGAGCGCTTTCACGACATTCCATATAATTGAGTACTCTCTACATACGACCACTTTTTTGTGGTTCAAATGTGGTTGGAAAGTGGTACGTCTGAGTTTAGCCTTACATTCCCATAGGAGACCACAAACATTTTTCATATTGAAAGTTCTTGAAAATATTTCTCTAATAGCTTTGCGAAACTTTCCTAGAGGAAACAAGAGAAATTTCCTATTCAGGATCAAAATTTGATAAGCAATGATTTTACCACTTGTATAAAAAATGTCTTTTCTGTTTTCACAACAAGAATTCCCTATAAATGGAAAATTCTCTTGAGACACTCAAGCGACTCTGCTCTATTTACATAGTAGAATAATTTTTAACGCCATCTGGTAGTCAATGATCGCAACAAATAAAAAATTTCATTGACTATATCCCGCTAAACGAAGCATGCCGAAATTCGAATGAATTAGAACCAATCAGATTCTATACAACTTCTGTTTTCAGGAAACATATCATGTAGAGTTCAAATGCGGCTTTGTGATTGATTCGCTACTCGCATTATGTTTCGGCACATGATTGGTTTAAAGAAAAACAATGTTAAATGTCAAACGTCAGTTTGCGGGTAGAACGTTATAAAAATTAGTGAAAACTCCGCATTGGAAGTGTTTCTCTTGAAGTAATTCAAGAAAAAGGGAAAGAGGCCCAACCAATATAAGTTTGAGCGGAGTCACTAACATGACCTGTACTCGGGAAGTCATTTCTACAATATTGAAAAACAGGGCACATAACGTGTGAAACGCGAACGGTATGTACTGTAAAGAAAATATAAACTCCATATGGAATACCAGTGCTAAGTTAGTGCAAGAGAAGTACGTTTCTGATTTTCAAATTTTGTTTGATCTGTTTAAAAATGTAGAATTCAAACCGGCACTACACGCCCGCGATGACAGTAAATGTCATTCTATTTTGTTGTAATATTTTTGTTGGGATATAGTCTGATAAATTGCTCTCGTGCATTGTAAATTATCGCAAGTTTGCACTCTTTCGACAAACTCAGTCGCATTGTTTTAGGCAACAGCCCCTCACCCTTCCGGGCTCGGGACTGTTGCCAAACAATACGACTTCGTTTGTTGAAATCGCACAAACTTGTTACCGATAATTTCCAATGCACTTGTGCAATTACTGTTGACAATCTAAAATACTCAACTTCAATCAAGTTTTCTAATAATCTCGACGTACCTTGCAAGCCTATTCTTCTCCATATACTCCTTCTTTATATAGAACATTTTCCCCTTGGTAAGTGCACTGCAGTTACCATCCGTCACATGATTCAGCGCCAAAACCCTCACGTACTTATCTAAAACCTTGACACCCGAGTACAATCGACACATCGTAAAAACACGAATCTCACCTGTTCGTAATCGTTTCTCACTTGGCACAATTTCGAATCGAGCTGCACCACCAAGGTTTCGATGTTTTTTTTAAAAACGAACGGCGCAACGTCGGCACTGTCCTCGGAGCGTACCTCGATGTGCGATATCAACAAATCGTTGCAGACTTTGACGACCTCGCTGATGTTCGATCCCGGCGTCGCGGTCAGAGCGAGCACGCGGAAGTGTCGAGAAATGGGAGAGATTTTCTTGATGATTTCGCAGTAGGCGTGGTTTCCTCGGGCCTTGTGCGCTTCATCGAAAACCAGGCACTTTATTTGCTTCGCTAATCTGGTTATCCTTTGCAAGTCGTTTTGCAGGACTTGTGGCGTTATGAAGAATACGCGCTTTTCCTCCCAAATGTCATCCCTTGATGATTGCGCAGTTGTGCCTACGGAATAATTTTTTATTTTAAAATTAGAAAATCTCGGCTGCAGATTTCTTCAAATTAAAGAGGTAAATCAAAAGTTGCCGCAAATAACGCTTATTCAGCTCAAAACTCAACATTTTCGCACACAAAAGAATATATTGTACAGATAAATTTACTAATATTTCAAGGTTAAGCTGTTGACAGATGTCCAATTCACTAATATTTCAAGGTTATGATGTTGAAAGATATCCAGCCTTACAATACTTAATAATGCTGGTGGCGCCATCTCTTGTCAAACGGCGGAAACTCATTTGTACAACTGATACTACTTACCAGTTAGTTCAGCAGTCGCATTCATCGGAATAGCCATTATATTATAGCATGCTTCTACTTGTTGCTTCACCAATGGCTTCGTTGGAGCCATGAAAATAATTTTCCCGTGTGGATACCATCGAAAATAATTGTACATCACCACAGCCGCTATGAAAGTTTTTCCTAAACCCGTAGGAAGGCACACCTAATAATCATAATTAACAACATAAACAAACCTTTAACTAAATCTTACTTCGTATAATAACAGTTTGGAAGAAGTCTTTGATATTTTTAATTGGATCATTCAAAATAGTTGGCAGCACTTTTTAAATATCCCTTTAATCATTAAAATACGGATTTAGTTGGTGCAACGAACATGTACTTTGTTGGGATTTTCTGAGGTTTGAATGTTAATACTGAAAACTTCCAGCTTTACTACTACATTGACTATAATTTGTTAATATTGCGGTTTAACCAGTTAGCTGTGGGACGAGTATACTCGTCATGAACAAATTAGCAATATTTTGTGTTATATCGTGTAGGTACTTTTCATAATGACATTTCTTCATGATGAGTATACTCGGAAAAAACAACAAAAAAAATCAATGGCAATATTTTGTGTTTATATCGAGTATGTACTCATTATAATACAAAATATTGCCATTTTTGATGAAGAATATGCTCGTCAAATACAGCTAACTGGTTAAGAACACATTTGCACCAATGAAATTATTGGTGGAGCATACTTCAGTTAACCAAAGAATCCTATAGTTTGATCAATGGTTCTTTGCGTGTGCATCATTACCGAAAACGAAGTGTTCTCACTTTTGACAATTTTCATAGTAGACTTCTTACAAATAGGCAATGTAAAAATAAAACCGTACCATGGTATTTTTCAATAAGGCCTCGTTAACTATGTTATACTGGTAGTCCCTGATTGGTAAATTAGTTGGATAAATCCATGTTTTACCACTTTCAACGTTGAATCCTTCGGTTTCTGCATGTTGGCTTAGCACTTCGTCCCTTAAAATTTAAAAGATTGTCACCAAGAACCGAAACATGTTTAACTATTTACCCGTTATCCATTAAACTTAACAGAATTATAATAATGTTTATATAATCATAACAAACTTAATAATTATTGACAACACTGACTACATCTGACAACTAATTGAACTGTTTTCCTGTTGTGTTTTCTTGGAATTTATATAGGCAACCATATATGTCAAGAAATAGCTGTATGATAAAATAACTAAGCAGTGATTTATTTATTTATTTATTTCACTTTATTACAAATGCTTGAACAATCTTTCTAAATAATATAAGATATAAAATGGTATAATCTTACAAGAATTTAACATTGCATTGTAACGGGCTGAGTTCAGGCTAAGTTCATTACCAAGATGATCTTCCACTCTGGCCCAGGTTGCTGCTCTTTCAAGTGGACTATCCATCAAGGGTTTCCATCTTGGTCAGTATATTTTTTGGCTAACAAAATAAATGAAAGGAAATAAAATGCATTTTATCTTTTATTGGAGTAAAGGCCGCTTCACAACCACCCGCGAACGGTAATGAGGACCGGAACCAAAAGTTAAATGATATGATTCGTATGGTAACTAAAGCCAGCTTCACAACAGCCCTGGAACGGTAACGAGAATGGTTTCAGTTCTCGTTGCCGTTCCCGGTTCATTGTGCAGCCGTCTATACAAAACTAATAACTAATTTCCGGTAACGGGAACGAGAAGCTTGGTATATTTTCGTTCCCGTTCCTAGGTTGTTGAGTAGCCGCTTTAATAATAACCCGTACCTAAGAGGTTTGTTACTATAAGTTACGCTTTCGTACTCTTGATATTAACCGAAACTGGCTATGAAGCCAGTTCTATTACAAAATCCATTCCTGAAGTATAGATTTTGTGTTACGTATCTTAATCCAGATGATTAGAAAATTAATGAGTTGTGAAAAAATCATAAAACATTGTTTGAGTAATAATAAATTTACATCTTTACTGATTTAGGTTTGGCACGAAGCTACGCCACTGGACCGGAACCTAAGAAAAACGTCGGGCGAATTTGTGCGCGTGTGCCACATGACTCATTGTCGCTGTGAAGTGGTGCGCTACCTGTGCACACGTATCCGTAACTGTTTTATTCCGTACTATATCGCCGTGTAGTGTATAAATGTTGTTATATTAACAGAACAATGGGAGACTCGCTGGAGGCCAGTGAGACTGCCTCGGACACGCAGAATGTCGCTATCGTGGACGTGAAAGAGTTCGCCAACTACATCAGAAACGCCGCTCAGGTGTTGTTACCGGAAGATGACGGCCAGTTGGAATCGCCCGCCTTGACCGCCGCTCTGGACGACAAAACCAACCAGGAGAGCATCCGAAAATTCATCTCCGAGTCGCAAGTCACGATCCTTTACGTTCAGCGCAGCTCATCCAAAGGTGGACCATTTTGCCTTATCATAATTCAAAATAATCATTATCTCATTATACATTAGCATTCGAGAAGAGAGGGGTCTTGGTGTGATGAAATCAGCAACCGTAAAATCAATAGTTACATGTCACCTTGAACTTCACAAACTGATTCATTTGACAGTCTGAGCATGTGCCCGGCTATTTTTTTACTTACATGTAAAAATTACATTTTGGCAGTTTTTAACTTATACCTGTGTATGAAAGAATTTGTATGGTATTGTTGCTTGAAGCTGACAGATAGCAAGGGTTGGCTGAGAAATAATTTCCTGTTTTAATTGCTTGGATCAATATTGCTCAGCCAGGGGCCTGTAGACTGTCTATTAGTCATAAGTGTTATATTTAAATTTGTTGTCACATACCCAACACAAAAAAAATATCAATATAATCTGGCACAAATCAGAAAAATGTTATGCCGGATCACCAAAATCATCGGATTGTTCGAAGGTTCTAGACAACCTTCCAGCAATCTGAAGAATGGTTGGCTTAATACCCACCTCAAACATGCAAGCACGAAATTGGCTATTCCGGTGGCTCTTCACCAGTTTTTAAATCTTTAACACTTTATATTACAATATTGCCACACAAAAACGCGGTAAATCAAATAAATTAAGGCAAATAATCGCAAAAGCGAATTTCTGGCCTTCGCATCATTCACATTTTATTCTCACTGCAGTAGGCTTTGTTAGGGTGACATTTTTGTTGGTAGTAAAAAAAGTTACTAACAATTTGGTTGTCATTGCATTTTTTTTGTTATGTGTAGTGTAATGTTGCACATGTAAAAATATTACGAGAGGGTGGGGGAATGGGCTATTAAATATCAAACATCGATTTGGCATTTTGCGACAATGTTTGGTAACGTTTTATTGAAATTATAGGTTAATCCTGAACTGGTGCGGTGCCATGTTTGTACTACACATAACCTAAAAAATGCAATGACATAACCAAATTGTTAGTAACTTTTTTACTACCAACAAAAATGTCACCCTAACAAAGCCTACAGTGCAGGGGGTGTTCACTCCATACGATTTTTTGGTACCATATCTCTGTACTAAGATCAAACGTATGGTGGTGCTGCTTTGTACAGAATGGAGTTTTGCTTCAAGATAAGGCAAGATTTAAGTTATGGGTCAGCATACAAATTTAGGTTTATATTCTTTTGAGATCCATACAAATTGGTTTGTTCCAAAATATTTTTCTGGACTTCTTCAAAAAACAAGTTATTAAAAAAATCCAAAGGTGTATTTAGATTTAACAATTCTGTTTTCTTGAAAATTGAAATTGAAATTAATGGATCTGATGAAGTTGAAATTGACTCAGTAACTTGTGATAATATTATGAAATAGCTTGTACCTCTATTATTAACCATCCGTTATTACGATTCACAGATGATGATGATCAACCGACCGAGGGCGAGGAAGAGAAAGAGCCGATCACCTATTACATAAGCAATGAGGTCCATTACACCAGCTCGAAGATGTCCAGCATCGTGTTTATCAAACGGGGCGCTGTTATTGAAGCGGATAAAACGATCCGCTCACAGACCCGTGTCATGAATTTCAGCGAAGGCTCACCTTACGAAACCCTACATTCCTACATAAGCAAAACAGTGGCGCCGTTCTTTAAGTCCTACGTGAAGGAGTCGGGCCGGGCTGATCGCGATGGTGATAAGATGGCTCCATCTGTTGAGAAGACTATTGCCGAATTGGAGATGGGATTGCTGCATTTACAACAAAACATCGACATACCCGAAATTACCCTAACCATACATCCGATTGTGGCTAATGTGATTAAGCAATGTGGTGATGAAGGCAGGAAGCCGAAAATAGCAGATTTCGGGGATAGATTAGAGGATTCATCGTTTTTAAATGCACTACAGAATGGGGTAAACCGTTGGATTAAAGAAATACAGAAGGTGACGAAGCTGGACAGGGACCCGTCGTCGGGAACGGCTCTACAAGAGATCAGTTTCTGGTTGAACCTGGAAAGAGCTTTGCATCGGATTCAGGAGAAGAGGGAGAGCATGGAGGTTGCGTTAACGCTGGAAATACTGAAACACGGAAAACGTTTCCACGCAACCGTATCGTTCGATACTGATACCGGATTGAAGCAAGCACTCGCCACGGTGAACGATTACAACCCTTTGATGAAAGATTTTCCGATCAACGATTTACTGGCGGCCACCGAACTGGAGAGGATCAGGGCTGCGGTTCAATTGATTTTCTCGCACTTACGGAAGATTAAAACCACAAAATATCCCATACAACGGTGTTTGAGGCTGGTCGAGGCTGTGTCGAGAGATTTGGGCGCGCAGTTGCTTAAAGTCTTGGGTACGAGGCGCTTGGTGCACATTCCTTTCGATGAATTCGAAAAGGTGATGATTCAGTGCTTCGAAGTATTCTCGACTTGGGAGGATGAATATGAAAAGCTGCAAGGTTTACTCAGGTAGGGGAATATTATTAATTTAATTAATTATTATTTAGTTAATTGTTTTATCCGAGATTTAAATTAAAGGAAAGTAAATCAAGTAATTAAGATTTAAAAATACAGAGACGTTACTTTTCGCTACTTGTCAAATATCAGTGTATAATAACTGAACGTACTTATTAGAATAAAAAATGATAGATGGCACTGACGATATTCTAGATATAATTTTAAGAGGAACTTTAACATAGTCGTCCTACATGTAGAACTGTGGACATATCTGGGTTAATATTACGTATTGGTATTATATGAAATGCATTTTAATTCTACCAAATAAAAACTGACAGTGGATTTCACAAAGGTGGTAATAAATATAACTCTGGCTTAAATTGACATAACACTGGTATTATATTTTCGGCTGTGTAAAAGATCTTTCAAATGGTAAACGGTATATATAATTTGAGGTTAGGTTCTGCGATTGCATTACTCATATTTTGATTGATATTTACTCTTGCACGATGTTTATTACATTATTTTCTATTTCGATGTATTTTTTACCTTAAATGCTCTTCTGAGGCTCCATTTTTAATTTAAGCAGTAACGATTCAAAAATGTTTTCGGTGACTGAGGGTGACCGCACAAAGAACGCTTAAACAGCTGAAAATATATTATAGGCTTACGAAAAACCTGACTTAAATAAATGTTTGTGAAATCCACCGTGAATGTTTAATATGCTAGAATTTTAAACATTCAAAATCACTATTATTTAGGTATCTAGTAGACTTACAAGCTGATTTAATAAACATATGTCTCATAAACGATAGTAGACTTACAAGCTGATTTAATAAACATATGTCTCATACACGAATTATATATGTTTTAGATAATACATTAACACGTTCGCTGCCACCGATGCGCTAGTGCGTCCAACTTTATACTTGCGTATGTGCAATCCCAATTGTAGTGCCAGCGAACGTGTTAATCAATAATGCTTTTTTTTGGATAAGTAATAATAATTCATTGCATTGCAATTGTTGTATTTTTTATGGTCGAACTTTCAGAGATATTGTCAAGAAGAAGAGAGATGAGCACATTAAAATGGTTTGGCGAATTTCTGCACAGCACAAGAAACTACAATCTAGAATGGAGCAGATTCGCAAGTTCAGGAGGCAGCATGAGCAACTGCGCACGGTTATTGTGCGCGTGCTGAGGCCGTCCGTTCGCGAAGTTAATGCCGGAGGGGGCGATGCTGATGTTTCTGATTTGGAGACGCCCAAACAAGATGCGTTTACCATTGATGCAGCTGATGCTAATGCAATTGAGGTTAGATTCTGATAGTTTCCATTAGCTTTGTTAAATGTATAAAACATTTGGTCGCTTTTTACCAATCGACTCTGCTTTTAATGAGATCTCTCTCTCTCACCCTCTCGTTCAATCTCCCCCATCTCTCTTACATCCTCCCCCTTTCTCTCATACTTCCCCCCACCCCTGAGGTCAGTACTAAAATTAAATAAAGTTGTCAGAGCTTCCATGAGGGCGGGGGTTCAAAAATGATTTTATTTTCCTGATGGAAAAGTTTTTGTTGGTACAAGACAAAGAAAAAAGAAAGTAGTAGACGAAACAGCGCTTAAGAAAATATTTCAAAAATTCCTAAATTGTAGCTGCATGCACCCAAAATTTCTCTACATTATGTTTGATGGTATTCAAAGAAACAAATAAAAAACATTCAACATTGCATGCTTGTACCATTATATGAATTTAATTTTTTTTTGTTTTGCTTGCGCCGTTGTACTCGTACATTTGACCTTTAGCCATTATCCAGTGTATTAATTTCAATGTATGTACAAACACAACATCCATGCCCCCGAAACTTGTTCCCCAAAGCTCCGAAAATGTATAAGCTACAAAAAGTGAAATTCAGTCATGGCATGCTTTAACTGTATTTTATTTGATCCTTAATTTTTTTGACAAAAACACACCAAAATTTTCATTTACAGGAAGTAAACTTCGCCTACGAGAATGTCAAAGAAGTCGACTGTTTGGACATTTCCAAAGAAGGCCAGGATGCGTGGGACGCGGCCGTACAGCGCTACGAGGAACGTATCGATCGCGTTGAGACCCGCATCACGGCCCACTTGAGGGATCAACTCGGCACCGCCAAGAATGCGAACGAAATGTTCCGCATCTTCTCCAGGTTCAACGCCCTGTTCGTCAGGCCGCACATCCGTGGAGCCATCAGGGAATACCAAACGCATCTAATACAGAGAGTTAAAGACGACATCGAAGCGCTCCACGAGAAGTTTAAAGTGCAGTACCCGCAGAGTAACAGCGCCCGGATCAGCAAGGTCAGGGACTTGCCCCCGGTGGCCGGATCCATCATTTGGGCCAGGCAGATCGATCACCAGCTGACGACTTACCTGAGGAGGGTGGAGGACGTTTTGGGGAAGGGATGGGAGAACCATATTGAAGGGCAGAAGTTGAAGGCGGACGGTGATAGTTTCCGGTTGAAGCTTAACACCCAGGAGATTTTCGATGATTGGGCTAGGAACGTGCAGCAGCGCAATCTCGGCGTTTCCGGTAGGATTTTTACCATAGAAGCGGTGCGTTCGCGGACCGGAAGGGGAAACATATTGAAGCTGCGGGTTAACTTTCTGCCCGAGATCATCACCTTGGCTAAAGAAGTGCGCAACCTTAAATGCTTAGGATTCCGCGTGCCTTTGGCCATCGTAAACAAGGCGCACCTCGCTAATCAGCTGTATCCCTACGCCATTTCGCTCATCGAAAGTATTCGTACTTATGAAATGACTTTGGAAAAGGTAAGCTTTGATTTGTCGATTGTATAACGTTGCACATTAACTGTATGCAATTCTATTAATCAGCTGACCACTAGGAATAGTGTTCAAGGTTCAGTAAAGGTAGATCTGGCATGTCTTAATTATTGATGTTGGATGTGGCATGGTTTATCATTAAAAAATACTTTAGAGTTAGCTGCATATAACTCAAAAAATTTGATTATTAATTTTAAGGAAGCTGCTTGGACCGCCATTTATAAAGAAGTTGCACAAAAATGTTTAACTATTTGTTGCTCGAATAAAAAATACCTTGAGTAAATTTTATTTGAGCAGTTTGGTATCTGCTTTCAGTGCGGGTGTTGTGGGTTCAAATCCTGCGCTATGCAGTAGATCTTATCAATGAAAATTTTCTGTTTCGGTCCATTGATGTTCAATATTTTTCCCTTTCATAACAATTGGTTGTGGGTGAATAACCATTCTCCTATATGATTCAGCCTCCCAAACCAGCATTCCCTTAAAAAATCCTTCCTTAAAAAAAAAGTGAATACAGTGACACCTGTTCTTTGAAATCAACACTAGTTTCTCAGTAGCAGGACAATGGGTGAATTGAATAAAAAATAAATACTTGCCCATTTTCAAAGTAAATAGTTCCCACTGCTTTTTAATTTAAGTAAATTCTATAGATTTCACAGCATTTGCTTACAGAATATAAATGAGTAAATGCTTTTTTCTTTTGGACTTGTTCCATTCTTTGAACCAATCTTCCTGGTTTGTTGTCCTCCATCACTAATATTCAAACATCAAATTGCTTTAACATTTTTGTGCGTATATGGTTTGGAATACGGCGCATTTTTTTTTCTTTAAATAGAAATATTTCCAAATTTTCAGCCACTAACACATTATTTTCGCAGATTGAAGATAAAGCCAGCATCATACCTCTAGTCGCCGGGATGCGGAAGGAGGTGCAACAGTTAATTGCGGAAGGTGTCCAACTAGTTTGGGAGAGCTACAAGTTAGACCCGTATTCCCAAAGACTCTCCGAGACCATTGTCAGTTTTCAGGAGCGCGTCGAGGAACTAGCGATCGTGGGAGAACAACTGGAAGTCGACGTTCGATCCTTGGAAACGTGTCCTTACTCGGCCAACACATTCGCCGACATATTAGCCAAAATCCAACACGCCGTCGATGACCTGTCGCTCAAACAGTACTCCAATTTGCACATATGGGTCAGTAGGTTGGACGAGGAGGTGGAGAAGAATTTGGCGGCGCGTTTGCAAGCCGGCGTTCAAGCTTGGACTGATTCGCTCAACGGGCTTAAGAAGGAAGTAGACCACACCATGGACACGGACGCTCCAATCCAGCCCACGCATAAACCTGGCGGGGATCCGCATATACAGACCGTGATACATGAAGTTAGGATCACGAATCAGACCATGTATCTGTTCCCCAGTATTGAAGAAGCTAGGTTCCAAATCATGCAGCAGATGTTTGCCTGGCAAGCTATTGTGACGTCCCAACAAAGATTACAAAGTACTAGGTTGGTTGATTTTTAATGATTTTTATCGCCAGCGTTAATAAATCTTGTTTTCGTTGTAGATATCAAGTGGGCGTCGATAAACCAGTGACGGAAACCTACAGAAACATCCTTACTAAACTTCCAGAGGGCTCGACTCCATTGGAAAGCGCTTATAGTGCAATATCTTCAAAGATAAAAGAAATCCAGAATTATGTGAATGAGTGGCTTACTTACCAATCCTTGTGGGATCTTCAGGCTGATAATTTATACGGTCGGTTGGGAGAGGATATCAGTAAATGGATGGAATGCCTAAATGATATTAAGTAAGATTTTATTTCTTATTTGCCACTATAACAATTTCTTAGACAAATAATGACTTCAAAAAGTTATCAGAATCCTCCATTGATTACTAGCCACACAGTTGGAAGAGTAATGGGTGTTTACATTTAAAGTGACTCTACAGTAGATATATGTTTGAATGAGTCGGCAGAAAACATCGTAAATTCGTTTATACAAACAATTCAGTATCAAATTTGGTTGTTTTGCCAGAATATGGCTCCTCATATATTTAATCAATTTGAATTAGAAGATATTTTATATATGAATGATTAAGTAGATGTGTACCAAGCACTCGAGGTGTGTTGCGTAATCAACAGGTTAAATTAATTTGGCACCGGAGGTTTGTTGTCGCGTTCTCCGAATACTACTCTCACTCTGCGCAAACTTTACCCCCACACGTCTCGAGTGGTTGGTAATACTGTACTTATAACACAACCTGAACAAAAAATAGAGCAATTGGTGAAGAAAATGATGTTGTAGATAAAAATGATCCAAATTTTTCCATAAAAAAAAAAATGAGTTTTGGATAACTCTGTTTTTCTTTCTACCTAATTTTGGCATGTTTTTCTCCCATAACTGACAGTTATGGGAAGTACGCTTCCATTTCTAACGGATGGTTAATTTTCAATAAAAAAATGGTCAATTACACCCTTTATTCGATATATGCATGTGATAAAATAATGTTTTTGTTTTACAGAAAAACCAGAACGACCTTCGATACATCCGACACACGAAGAGAATTCGGCCCAGTCGTCATAGATTTCGCGAAGGTGCAAAGCAAAGTCTCCCTGAAATACGACTCGTGGCACAAGGAGACTTTGGGCAAATTCGGGACGTTGCTCAGCAACGACATGACCTCTTTCCATGCCCAAGTTTCCAAATCGAGATCCGACTTGGAGCTTCAGAGCATCGAAGCCGCAAGCACCTCCGATGCTGTCAGCTTCATCACCTACGTGCAAAGTCTGAAACGCAACATGAAGTCGTGGGAGAAACAGGTGGAGATCTACAGGGAAGGCCAGCGGATTCTGGAGAGGCAACGTTTCCAGTTCCCCACGAATTGGTTGCACGTGGAGAATTTGGAGGGCGAATGGGGCGCTTTCAATGAAATTATCAAGCGGAAGGATTCCTCCATACAGACGCAGGTCGCTAGTTTGCAGCAGAAGATTATGTCCGAGGATAAGGCTGTCGAGAGTAGGACGAACGATTTCCTCGGAGAGTGGGAGAGGAGTAAGCCTGTGGAAGGTCATCTCAGACCTGATGATGCTTTGTCGCAACTACAATTGTTCGAAAGCAAGTTTGCTCGTTTGAAAGAGGAACGTGATAATGTGGCCAAAGCTAAGGAAGCCCTTGAACTACAAGAAACCGGTGGAATCAGCACAAGTGAAGATAAGATGCAGGTGGTATTCGAAGAACTACAAGACCTGCGTGGAGTATGGTCCGAGTTGTCACGCATTTGGACCCAGATTGATGAGACCAGGGAAAAGCCGTGGTTGTCAGTACAGCCTAGAAAGCTTAGACAACAATTAGATGCTATGTCTGCACAGTTGAAGGAATTACCGGCTAGATTACGGCAGTATGCTTCTTATGAATACGTGAAGAAAATGCTGCAAACTTACACGAAGGTCAACATGATGATCGTCGAATTAAAATCGGACGCACTCAAAGAGCGCCACTGGAAGCAGCTCATGCGCCAGCTACGCGTGAACTGGGTTTTGTCCGATTTAACGCTGGGGCAAGTTTGGGACGTCAATTTGCAGAAGAACGAGTCGATCGTGAAGGAAGTAATACGGGTCGCTCAGGGTGAAATGGCTCTCGAGGAGTTCTTGAAGCAGGTCCGCGAAAGCTGGCAGAGTTACGAGCTCGATCTTATCAACTACCAGAGTAAGTGCAAATTGATCAGAGGTTGGGATGATCTCTTTAACAAGGTCAAGGAACACATCAACTCCGTTGCTGCTATGAAGTTATCTCCGTACTATAAGGTGTTCGAAGAGGAGGCCTTGACTTGGGAGGAGAAGCTGAATAGAATTAATGCCCTTTTCGATGTGTGGATCGATGTGCAGAGGAGGTGGGTTTATCTGGAAGGTATCTTCTCGGGGAGCGCCGATATCAAGACCTTGCTTCCAGTGGAAACGTCGAGATTCTCTAGTATAAGGTAGGCATTGTAAACAAACACCCAGTATATTACACGAAGTAGTAAATCTTCAATTTCTTTATCATCTATCATTTTGCAATGATGGTGAATAAATCATATATTTTATCAACAGAGTTAAGGAAATATGTTCTTCAACTAAACATTTTTTTGACTCGAGGCTAAGATAAGATTAACCCTTTCGCTGCGGCATTAGGAAAATACTGGCGTGCCCGTGGTGGCGCGTTAGATTGGCCTGGAACATATATATACGTCAATAGCAATAGCATCTAGCAGAATAGGAAAACGGCTATAAAATTAATAAATTAAAGAACTAGAAAGTAACTTTTCAGGAAAAATATGTTGACTTATTAAGAAATTTAGTTATCCTTAATTTCTTATATAAATGCACAATATTAAAAAAAAAAATTAGTTTTAACATGAAGTTTATTGATATTGAAAAAACAGAAATATTTCGTCAACAAAAAACAGATACGCTACTATAAAATAAATAAAAAAGAGGGAGCCACTATCCCTACTTGGTTCGACAAAATGGTTTTTCGACTTTTCTGAGCTATTAAAAGCCTGTTACATATAGAAATTCTCACAGAATGAATTTGGCAAAACACATACATATATATACGGCAATAGCAGTACATATAAACAGAAGCGTAAATATGCGTCTCTAGCAGCGAAAGGGTTAAAGAAATAAGTAAATGATTATGTTGTGATTGTGACTTTGTGTTTAAAATTTTAGCTCCGAGTTTTTGGGCTTGATGAAGAAAGTAAACAAATCACCTATGGTCATGGATGTCCTGAACATTCAAGGCGTGCAGAGGGCTTTGGAGCGATTAGCCGACCTCCTAGGGAAGATCCAGAAGGCGCTCGGTGAATATTTGGAAAGAGAGAGGACCTCGTTTCCGAGATTCTACTTTGTTGGAGACGAAGATCTGTTGGAAATCATCGGAAACAGCAAGAACATCGCAAGACTTCAAAAGCACTTCAAGAAAATGTTTGCCGGTGTTGCTTCTATTTTGCTAAATGAAGATAATACTGTCATTACGGGAATTGCTTCTAGAGAAGGTAATTTTCTTAATGATTAGTGCATTAGAAATTATTTCACTAGTGACGTTACGTTGTATGGAAACTTGAGGGAATTTTTGATATGAAAAGGAATAAAGGAAAATAAATTTAAATTTTTCATCTTTCAATAATACTGAAAAACGTAATCGTAAATCTACAAAAATAGGTTTTGCAGCTTGTACGAACCATTTTTTGTATCTATGGACCCGTCTACACACTCATGCAATTTGCGCCAATTGGCTTGTACAAGCAAATTTGCGTGTAAACGAATGGATGAGGTTTGCTCAAGTCAAAAAGTTTGGCTTGAATAAGCACTAGAAAATTTGCATGAGATTGGTGCATGCCTAGAGCGTGCGCATGGGTAACTGCCGCGACAGACACACTTTTCGAGATGCGGTCGACAATCTGTGCAAGGGAAACTGAACGTGTAAACGCCAACACATGTTCAATTAATTTGTGCAGTTTGCATGTGCAAATCAGCTTGCTCGAATTGCGTGTAGACGGGCCCTATGACATGCAAAAATAAAATGGTAAGTCACTGACGAGTTTAATGGCAAACTTAAATTTTGAGGTTAGAGTATGAACTACTAAATTACTGTTCAGAAAAAAATACACAAATAACTTATTGAAGGATCTACGGCCAACACCATTATTACATTTAAATAATAAATTTATACACACTTACAATTTTTGTAAGTGCTAATTTAATTTTTTTTATTTTGTTCCCAGGTGAAGAAGTGAGCTTCCAGAATAACGTCTCCACAGTCGATCACCCGAAAATTAACGAGTGGCTCACGCTGGTGGAGAAAGAAATGCGCATGACCTTGGCCTCGAGTTTGGCGCAAGCCGTTCACGACATAAAGCAATTCAAGGACAACATCGACCCTAAACTGTTCATGGAATGGGTGGACAAGTATCAGGCGCAAATTGTTGTCCTCGCTGCACAAATTTTGTGGAGCGAGGATGTCGAGGCGGCGCTTGCGAAAATGAACAGCGAGCCGCAAAAAGGTGTGCTCGAGACCGTCCTGCAGCACGTGGAGAATACCTTGAATGTGCTCGCCGATTCGGTCCTTCAAGAACAGCCGCAGTTGAGGAGAAAGAAGTTGGAGCATCTGGTAAAGAAATTATTTGCATTTTATTCTAGAATGCTTTCCATTTTTACGAGTTGGCAGCACATTTTCTAAAAATAGGAATGATAATTCAAGTAATGTTATATTGGCTGTCTGGAATTCTCCAGTGCAGTGCATTTTGTTTATTTTCACATCTTGTGGTTTTTTGAGGTTACTTGTTTTAACAGTTATTTATTATACGAATGTGGAATGTACGTAATTAGTCCCGCAAGAAAAAATTTATCCGTGAGCTCGAAGGGACTAATGAGTAACTCCACATGAGTATAATTTAAGATTTTATCCAAAATCGTCTTTAATTGCATTAAATATTGAAATAATGTTTATAAAATTTTGACGTACGTGGTGTCAGTGTGAATTATATCAAAAATCTAACGAAGGATCTATGTATTCTGCGAGTCCCGAGTTATTCTCTCACAAGGGGGTAATGAACAACATTCCTTGCCTCAAATGATCATAGAAATTCGCTTATTACACACGATTTTGTATAAAAATAATTTTTTGTTTAACTGCCGATTTTGTCTATTTCTAAGATAACTAACCAAGATATCAAAACAATACGCACGTGCACTGCACTGGAGAATTCAAGGCAATCAATATAATATTACTTGAATGATCATAGGGATTTTCAGAAGATCTGCTGCCAACTATTTTTGACTTTCTGATCTCACGGTGCAGTGTGCCGTAACGAAATTTTTGATAAATGGGATTAGCTATCAATTATATTAAAACCATATTTTATTTGTAGATTAACGAATTTGTCCACAAAAGAACCGTCACCAGAAGATTAATTTCGAATGGAGTCTGCAGTAACAAAGCTTTCGAGTGGCTGTGCGAAATGAGATTCTATTTTGACCCCAGGCAAACAGAAGTGTTGAAGCAACTTACAATTCATATGGCGAATGCCAGGTTCTATTACGGATTTGAATACCTAGGTGTGCAAGATAGATTGGTTCAAACACCTCTAACCGACAGATGCTACTTAACAATGACTCAAGCTTTAGAAGCCAGGCTTGGAGGCTCACCATTTGGTAAGTATCTAAGTTCATATGGTTTAGAATAGAGATGGGCGAAATTTTGGGGCTCTTTTTTGTGAGTCGACTCTTCGTAAAGAGTGGCCTTAAAAGCGTCGACTCTTTACATGACTCATTACCTTTTAAAAAAGTATGTTGACTTTTTACCCCAAAAAATTTTGAAGAGCAAAAAAAGAGATCCTCACTTCAAATTTCAAATGAGGAAATTTGCATTAACTTCTAAGAATTAACTCTTCGAGTCGATTCACTCGTGAGTTACCATCTCTATTTTGAAAGTATACTCTCTCCAAATTTTATTCTCGCCACAGTCGGCATGTTTTTTGTCTTTATATTGGCACGTTACATTTTTGATGGCAAGGATTGAAGTATGTTGTTAACCTATAATTTCACTGAAACTTTGTCAAACAACATTTTTATATGTGAATGAGGGATATAAAATGTAACATTACACTACACTTGACAAAAAATGCATAACCAAATTGTTAGTAACTTTTTTACTACCAACAAAAATGTCACCCTAATAAAGCCTACTCCGGCAAGAATAAAATGTGAACAGAGTGTAGAATTCATTGATTAAAACGTTGTAGCGTAATCCGCGGTGGGTTCGGGGAAATGAGACCGCCAGGCGAGGTAAATTAAACACGCAGGGAGAGAAAATATTTTAAATTTCCAACGGTTGACCAGATTATATCTATACAATACAAAATCACTTAATTTAACATTTACAATAATTAATTAATGCTCACCTATACACCAGATTTGCTAGGCTCCCGAGGATGCACAAATATATTCCGATAAGCACGTTGGAAAAGCGTTAATGGCCGACGATGAAATATACGCCGAACGATCAACCGGGCCTCGGTTGACAAAACAAAAATATTCAACGCAAAGAACTATCACTAGGAGGAGGAGTAGAAAAAGTTGCCTATATTAGTTCCCCATTATTTTAAATAAACACGGCGCGGTGCCGGCGCATTTGAAACCTCCACAACGTACATATTAATTAATTACATTTTATAAAATGCTCTTCTGTAATCATAATATACATCAATACTTTTAAATGATTTCAGGACCTGCTGGTACCGGTAAAACGGAATCGGTGAAAGCTCTTGGCAACCAATTGGGCCGCTTTGTGCTGGTGTTCAATTGCGACGAAACGTTCGACTTCCAAGCGATGGGAAGAATTTTCGTGGGCCTGTGTCAAGTCGGCGCGTGGGGTTGCTTTGATGAATTCAACAGGCTCGAAGAACGTATGCTGTCGGCCGTATCTCAACAAGTGCAAACGATTCAGGAAGCATTGAAGTCGCAAAAGGAATCTAACCAAGAGGGAGCTAGTGGAGGAAGTAAGCTTTCTTTTTCTTTCATTACAGATTGTACAGGCATGTACCCTAAAATAAGACACATTAAATATAAATGCTCATTTCACGACTGACGGTGAGATTGGCACTCATCAGAAGATCGGGGTGTTGAACATGCAAAAACATATATCTATTATATCGAGCGTACAACAAAAATCGAAGACGAAGTTGGTGTTGGAAATCTCGAGTCATGTTTGCACTAAGATCACACGCGTGAAATGCTGGTTGCGATTAACCGTTTTACTGCGGCTGTCGTCAATAAGCGACTCGGGTAAACTTTACCGTAACTACGGCTGTCGTCAATAAGCGATTCACATATTTTTTGCGGTTCTTTTATGCCGTGAATCGCTTATTGACGAAGACTAGTAACATGATACGTTGGTTCAAATGGAATAAAATTTATCAAATTTTCAGTCTTTGTTTTTTTGCGTTCAGGCAGCCAGTTTCTTGAAAACTTTTTAGTAGCTAAAGGGTTAAACGGTGACGTGTCAGATATTGTAATTAAGGGTTATTAACATCTGATATGGTTTGAATAAGTAAGAAGAATGAGCAAAGAAACAAACACAAAGAAAATAATATATGAGACAAGAACAACTGGAAAACAACAGGAATTAACAAATTATTCGGGATTCATATTTTCCGCGTTTGGTATTTTGTTTTTTGAAACGCGCTGTGCAGCCAATTTTGGGGACTTCCCATACATGACGGTTGATGTAAAAAAGAAAGAAGTCTTCTTTTTGAGTAAAGATCAAAAACGGACGTGAGAGTGTGTCCATCGTGTTCTTCCTGATCTGAGTGTTTCGTTACCGGCCTCGTTCTCGTCCAATATATGTCCTCGTCAGAGCCAGAGCAGGGAGACTGTGTCAAAGTAGCCTGACCCGCGAGACGGAAGGTAAGTGCCCCATTTTTGGTTGCACGGCCCAAACCGTCATTACGTAAATTACAGCCCACTATCATAAACCTTCCACTGCACAGGTGGATTGCCATCACAAAAACAAAAGATAGGAGGAAGTGGAGAGAATACTATAAAAATTAGTAATGTAAGCTTTACACCAAAAGGTAGATGGGCATAGGAATAAAAAATAAACACATCTGACAACTAGTACTTTACGCGTGCGCAAGTGATCTTAGCTCAGACATGACTTTAGATTTCCAGTGCCAACTCGATTTTTGATGTACGCTCATAACAATATCAGGTTTCAATAAACTATTCTTTACTTATTAATTTAAAAATATGAAATTTTCTAATATGCAATGAGATCTAAAGGTAGAAATTAGTTTAATATTTATTCATTTTCTATTTATGTTTAGGTATAAGTGTAGAACTTGTTGGTAAACAAGTGAAGGTATCACCAGACATAGCGATCTTCATAACGATGAATCCCGGTTACGCAGGACGCTCAAACCTGCCCGATAACTTGAAGAAACTTTTCCGCTCGCTAGCCATGACCACGCCCGACAGACAACTGATCGCCGAAGTCAT
This sequence comes from Ocypus olens, assembly GCA_910593695.2. Lineage (NCBI taxonomy): Eukaryota > Metazoa > Arthropoda > Insecta > Coleoptera > Staphylinidae > Ocypus > Ocypus olens. Next base: position 17,135,299 of record OU343059.1, on the reverse strand, counting down.
GCTGTTCTCCCAGGGTTTCAGGACCGCCGAAAAGCTGGCGTGCAAAATCGTCCCGTTCTTCAAACTGTGCGACGAGCAACTGTCCAACCAGTCCCACTACGATTTCGGCCTGAGAGCCCTGAAGTCGGTGCTGGTGTCCGCCGGCAACGTGAAGCGGGATCGCATCATGCGCATTAAGGAAAACATGCGGCAGAGGGGCGAAACTATCATCGACGAGGCCAGCATAGCGGAGAACCTGCCCGAGCAGGAGATTTTGATCCAGTCGGTTTGCGAGACCATGGTCCCGAAATTGGTGGCGGAAGATATTCCGTTGCTCTTCAGCTTGCTGAGCGACGTGTTCCCCAACGTGCAGTATACGAGGGCGGAGATGAAGGGATTGAAGGACGAAATTAGGAAAGTGTGCCAGGAGGAGTATTTGGTTTGCGGGGAAGGAGATGAGCAGGGAGCCGCCTGGATGGAAAAGGTGTGTAATTTATTTTTTGTGGTATTAGATTTCATTGCACAACAACGTTTTCATGCTGCTTATAGAAAGGATTGACTGGAGATACTTGGATTGAGAAGGTAACACGGCACTTCGTGATGTTTTTTTTTTGTACATTTTTTTGTGGCTTTCTATTAATCCTTGGGGCATGTAATTTTGAAAAAAAAAGTGCAGGTGCCTCAATTTTGACAATGTAAAATGATATAATACTTCATAGTAAGAGCCTTTACAAAGCCTACAAAATAGAAACATATTACTAATTATTAAGAATAGTTATATGAATTAGGCATTACGCGTTTAAAAAATCCCAGTACAATTTGAACTGACGGTGCAGTCACCTAACCTAACCTAAGGCATGACAAGTACTATCGCACCTTTTGACATTTTTTTGATAAGAGCGCTGTCGCGCCGCTCGGGCCTCGCAATCGATGAAGACAAGTGCTGTTTGGCATTTTTCGACAAAAAAAAAACACAGTTTAGATACTGAATGTTTAAAATTCTGAATTATCAGAGCATTTTCAAGAGAATTTTATTGACAGAAACCTATATTGGGTGTCTGGCGGATAATCTATACGTGATATTCTTCTTAAAATTCTAAAATATCAGCATATCTTAATTCTAAAATGTTGTACCGTGCTACCTGAGCCTTCACGAGGTCCTCAAAGTTTGAACATCCAGTCTTATAATATACGTTATTATTCGATATTAATTTACAATTTGAGTCGTTTGAAGATTATTTGTTAGTGTGTGCTATCTTTCTATATGATTATAGAATAACACTTCTTAATTAGCTTATTTTCATAAAAAAGGGTGTACCTCTGCCCCCACTTGTCAAATTTTAACACAGTAACGAACTTGCCAGTTCGAATTTTGTGACAATTCTGCTTTCCCCGTTATTATCAGTTTGTATTACTCCCTGAATTTTAGTGTTTGTGTGTTTCCGAGTTATTTTTATTTTGTTTTGTTAAATTATTATGGATTTTATGACATGTATACTCTGTTTACATTTTATTCTCACCGCAGTAGGCTTTGTTAAGGTGACATTTGGTAGTAAAAATGTTGCTAACAATTTGGTTGTCATTGCATTTTTTTTTTGGTTATGTGTAGTGCAATGTTGCATTTTATAATATCCCTCATTGACACGTAAAAATATTGCGATAGTATAAATAGGTGGGGGAATGGGCTATTAAATATCAAATATCGATTGTCAAAATTCATTTTGAGATGTAAAACGCTCTTTTGGTGGGGTTGCAATATTACCATACAAATTTAGGATTATACAGTGTGTATCAGCCAAATGGAATAAATTCAATAATAAATAAATGGGGGCGTGTTCGACAAAACGCTCAGATACGTCGATTAGTATTTTTAGTCGCGCATTTTTTTCCGCAAAAACTTTTTATACAGGGTGAGTCATGTAGTAGAGGTCAATACCAGCTTTCTTATTTTAAATGCAACACCCTATATATTATTCAATTTTTGGATTGTTCAGAAAATTCTAGATATATTTCATGTATCATGTCTACTTATCTTCAACTGTTTTTTTACTTATTAGTTTTTAAATGTATTGTAGCGAATTTCTGTAATCAAATAATATTCTTTTTTACTTTCTCCCTTACGGAGTACGAGAAACTATTGTGATCGTGAAACATTTTGAATAATTGAATAATATACAGGGTGTTGCATTTAAAATAAGAAAGTTGGTATTGGCCTCTGTTACATGACACACCCTGTATAAAAAGTTTTTATTGGAAAAAATGCGCAACTAAAAATACTAATCGACGTATTCGAGCGTTTTTTCGAACACGCCCCCATTTATTTATTATAGAATTTATTCCATTTGGCTGATACACACTGTATTTATTAATGCATGTGAGGTGCGTTAGTGGGTATTCAACCCCCTTAATTAATTAACAACCAAGAGTTGGTAAATATCGTTTATTGTTACAAAGTAAATATGTAAAATATTTAATTAATTCATTGCGAAATATTTTACATAGTGTAGGCGGTGCAAACGCGGATTCTCCTAGGGTCGTTGATGGCGATCGTATACTGGTCGATGCCTTTGTATGGTCGTGTAATTCAATTCAGTTTCAATGCCAGTCTTGGCATATTGCCAACATTTTATCAAAATTATAGGTTAACAATATACTTCAATAATACAACGTGCCAATATAAGAACAAAAAAACACCCCGACTGCGGTGAGAATAAAATGTGAAGAGTATACCGCGAGATCAGAAAGTCGAAAATAGTTGGCAGCACATTTTCTGAAAATAGAGATCATAATTCAAGTAATATCAGGCTCGAACCCAGGGCGGTGGCTATCGGGCTTGAGTCCCCCAAGACATTTATATACCGAGTGTTAACCACCAAACCTGGCCATAGGAAAATACCGTTTTTTAGAATTCTTATTAATTGTAATGCCATTGCTATTTGCACTTTTATTTAATGTCATTTTCACGGATTTTCAGTTTACACATATGTTTATTAATGTTATTATATGCGTGAGCCCCCCCAAGCCAAATTATATATGTGAGCTGCCCCCTAAGCCAAATTTCTGGCTGCGCGCCTGAGTAATACTATGTTGGCTGTCTGGAATTCTCCAGTGCAGTGCATTTTTTAAATTTTAACATCTTGTTTGAGGTTACTTGTTTTAAAAATGTTTTGTGTGCCAATTTTGTCTATTCTTAAGACAAGTAACCTCAAAAAACCAGAACATGTTAAAATAAACAAAACTCACGTGCACCGCACTGGATTGAAGAATTCAAGGTAGCCAGTATAATACTACTTGAATGATTGTAGGGAATTTCAAAAAAAGTGCTACCAATTTTTTTCAGCTTTCTGATCTCACGGTACATGGTGTACGTTTTTTGTAATGGAAATGCACACATGGCAAAACTAGAGTATCGAGTATGTTTTCCAAATCCATGGCATCTCTCTATAAATGTATTTTGAACAAACAGCTACACGAAACAGGTATGTTTGTCCCCAAAAATTCGAACAGTGGTCGGCCACGGTTCAATTTGAAGAGCAAGTTTAGGTGCAATGGATGAAAATCCCTTTGTTAGTATCCGACAATTAACTGTCACATTAGATATCCCTTGTAACAAAGCCGTTCATTTGGACCTCCCAAGAAAACCTTCTTTATCCATTTCATCTCACGAAAGTCCATCCCCTGTGGGGGGGACAATATCAAACAAATTGACTTCACACAGGACGCTCAATTATGACAATCCAGACTAGAGGTGGGTAGCTCATGAGCGAGTCAATTAAAAGAATCGACTTTTAGAAATGAGCCGAGAGTCATGTGTAAATTTCCTGACTCATTTTGAGTCAAGAAATTTGAAAATTTATGTGCCCCATACATAAAACTTTTGGAAATGAGAAATTTTTTTTTACTCTTCACAACCTCTACTCTGTTGAAAATGGCCAACATTTTCCCACTGTCAGTAATGTCATTTTTTAACTGTCAGAAAGTCTGACAAAAAATCTTTCGATGTATCAATTTTCTACTGCCAGAAATGTCAAACATTTCAATGTTTTGCTCTCACATTTTTAACAGTAGAAAATTTGCTTTTTGGCAATACAAAATTTTGTCGGAAAGGAATATTTTTGATATATAATGCCAACATTAGTGAAACAAACTTTAGCTGATTTTTTTGAACATAAAACTAATTTCCAAAAATTTGGACCTATTATAGAGTGAATGAAAAATATCCCTCATTATTATTTATTTACTTTATTTTACACCAAGCAGCATTGATATTTCAACTTTATATATAGGTACTACAATTATATCAAAATTTTTTGTAACATTAAACTAATTGCCAAAATTTTGGACCTAGTGAACAAAAAATATCCCTCGTTATCATTTATTCCATTTATTTTACACCAAGCAGCATTGATATTTTAATTTCATATAGGTACTACAATTATACCAAATATCCAATCTAAACCATGGACTGATGATGGTCGGCCCGAGTGGTTCCGGTAAGAGCACGGCCTGGAGGGTACTCCTAAAATCCCTGGAAAGATTCGAAGGCACCGAAGGTGTGGCCCATGTAATAGATCCCAAGGCCATCAGCAAGGAGGCACTTTACGGCGTCCTGGATCCCAATACCCGCGAATGGACCGATGGCCTCTTCACCCACATACTCCGTAAAATTATTGATAATGTAAGAGGAGAAATCAATAAGAGGCAGTGGATTATATTCGACGGCGACGTTGATCCAGAATGGGTTGAAAATCTGAATTCGGTGCTTGACGATAACAAATTGCTCACCCTACCCAATGGAGAACGTCTTTCTCTGCCTCCTAACGTTAGGATCATGTTCGAAGTGCAAGACCTAAAATATGCCACGCTTGCCACAGTGTCACGTTGCGGTATGGTTTGGTTCTCCGAAGATGTGTTGTCTTCGGAAATGATTTTCGAAAACTTCATCATGTCCTTGAAGAGCATTCCTTTGGAAGAGGCCGATGATGATACTTTCGGGAAGAATAATAAAGACGCCAAGGAGGATATGGTGTCTCCAACTTTGCAGATACAAATTGAGGTTGCTAATATTCTACAACCATACATTCAACCCGACGGTTTGGTGATCAAATGCTTGGAATACGCTATGGAACAAGAGCACATTATGGACTTCACCAGATTGCGGGCTCTAAGTTCGCTTTTCTCGATGCTCAACCAGAGTGTGAGGAACGTTTTGCAATACAACCACGCGCATTCCGATTTCCCCTTACCAACCGAACAATTAGAACGATACATTCCTAAATGTTTAGTCTACGCGTTACTATGGAGTTTTGCCGGGGATGCAAAGTTAAAAGTCAGATCTGATTTAGGGGATTTCATCCGAAGTGTCACCACCGTTCCCATGCCTCCAACTTCCAATATTCCCATTGTCGATTACGAGGTTAACATCGGCGGTGAGTGGTCTCCGTGGTCGAATAAAGTCCCTCAAATTGAGGTTGAAACACATAAAGTTGCTTCGCCGGACATCGTGGTGCCCACTTTGGATACAGTCAGGCATGAGTCGTTGCTGTACACTTGGTTGGCGGAACACAAACCGTTGGGTAATGTTTGGCTGGGTTGCGGATTTTGGTTTGAGTTAATGATTTGATTTGCAGTTCTCTGTGGCCCACCTGGTTCCGGTAAAACTATGACGTTATTCTCGGCGCTTAGAGCCTTACCCGATATGGAAGTCGTCGGTCTTAATTTCTCCTCGGCTACAACTCCTGAATTGCTGTTGAAAACTTTCGATCATTACTGCGAATACAGGAAGACTCCAAATGGTGTGGTTTTGGCTCCTGTTCAGGTAATTCTAGATTAAAATGTTTATGTACAGTTATTTACTTTACATTTTTTTTACACTACTATATATCATTCCAAATAAGAAGATAGGTGGCGCTACCGCCGTAAGAAAGGTATTTAGGTATTTCGTTTGGTTGATTTTTTGAGCCTATTTTAATAAATTTTCTGTAAAAGAACCATAAAAGATGTTTGGACATGGCTTGCATAGTTTATTTAGTCATTCTCAATTTTTAAACATTATTTCGTAGACCAGAATGACCTGCAGATAATTTGACTGCGCATCTGTCAAAAAGTGAATGTCAAATGACAGTAGTGATTCATCATTTCCAGGTCATGTGAAACAAAGAAGTAGATATTTTTCTTAACACGTTCACTGTGATACAGGGCATATGTGTCCCGGCATGCACATCCGTATTTGGCGAAACAGAATTTCATCGAACTCCCCTATGGGCGGAGGTTGTAGCTTTGTCCTACTTTGACGGAATTAAAAAATTTTTGGTATTAATCTGTGCTACCGATTAACACCATTTGGTTTGCAGTCACACTATTTCATCGTAACCGCAGTGAACATGTTAATTGTTCAAATAAAACGAATAACTTTGTAGGTATCACTTTATTAACTTCAAACTATGAAAATGACAAGCTGAAATTGTCGAAACTATAGTTTCAGTGACAATTTCAGCTTGTCATTTTCAAACTATGAAAATCGCAAGCTAAAATTGTCGAAACTACAGTTACTCCAAGTTAATAAAGTGACACCAACAAAGTTATTCGTTTTATTTGAATTATTCAAAATGTATCACAAAGTGAAAGCCTCCACAATTACTTATTTCATGTTAATTGTTATCATGATGGTTATTGTCCTATCATTCAGTTCCACAATATTTTGAGTTTTCTTAAAATGGTGGACATGTGACTAAAAAAATAAAGTAAAAATAGAGCCATTTTGAGAAAAATCAAAATTTTGAGAATATGAATGACCGCAAGATGCAGTCCAAGTCACCTGCAGGTCACCTAGGCAAAAAATAATGTTAAAAAATTCAAGAATGACCCAATAAAATAAAATAAACCGTTTCTAATCATCTTTTTTGGTTCTTTCACAAATAATTCCCAAAAAATCGGCCAACAAAGCGGAAGAATGATTTCTAATGTTCTTAAATGACATATAGTATCTAACAGTGGCGGCTCGTGAAAGTTCAGAGGAGAGGCTAAGGAAGAAAACAGTTGTTAGTTTCCTCTCTTAACCCCCTTTCTAAAGGTCATGAATTGCCACTGGTCTCTAGTACTATTTAAAATAAAAAGTTTATAAACCTTCCGAATGAGTTTTATAAATTACGACAAGTAATAATTTCAGTTGGGAAAATGGCTGGTACTATTCTGTGATGAAATCAATTTACCCGACATGGACAACTACGGCACACAAAGAGTCATCATGTTCTTGAGGCAATTGGTGGAACAAAGAGGATTCTACAGAGCTTCCGACCAAATGTGGGTCTCCTTAGAACGAATCCAATTCGTCGGTGCTTGCAACCCACCGACGGACCCTGGAAGAAAGCCACTTTCCCATAGGTTCCTCAGGCACGTCCCTGTCATCTATGTCGACTATCCAGGAGAAACGTCTTTAAAACAAATCTACGGTACTTTCACTAGAGCAATGTTAAGGCTTACACCCACCTTAAGGGGATACGCTGAACCCCTCACAAACGCCATGGTCGAGTTCTATCTGGCTTCGCAAGATAGGTTCACTCAAGATATGCAACCACATTATGTTTACTCCCCTCGTGAGATGACCAGATGGGTGCGGGGTATCTGCGAGGCCATCAGACCGTTGGATAATCTGGCTGTGGAGGGTTTGGTCAGGTTATGGGCGCACGAAGCCTTACGCCTCTTCCAAGATAGATTGGTTGAAGATACGGAACGCCGTTGGACTAACGAGAACATAGACGCCGTGGCGCAAAAACACTTCCCTTCGGCTAACTGCGACAGAGCCTTATCACGCCCTATCCTATACAGCAATTGGTTATCGAAGGATTACGTGCCGGTAGAACGCGAACAGTTGAGGGAGTACGTAAAAGCTAGATTGAAGGTGTTCTATGAGGAAGAACTCGACGTACCTTTAGTATTGTTCGATGAAGTCTTGGATCATGTGCTGAGAATTGACAGGATTTTCAGGCAGCCGCAGGGACATCTTCTGTTGATCGGAGTTTCTGGTGCTGGAAAAACTACACTATCTCGGTTTGTGGCTTGGATGAATGGTTTATCGATATTCCAAATTAAGGTGCATAACAAGTATACTGCTGAAGATTTTGATGAGGACTTGAGGCAAGTGCTGAGGAGGAGCGGGTGCAAGGATGAGAAGATTGCGTTTATATTGGATGAGTCTAACATGCTGGACTCTTCCTTCCTCGAGAGGATGAATACTCTGTTGGCTAACGGAGAGGTGCCTGGGTTATTTGAAGGTGATGAATACACAACTCTGATGACTCAGTGCAAAGAAGGTGCACAAAGAGAAGGTATGTATGTGTTATATCTTAGTAATAATTACTGCGTTGAAACATGTTTTGGAATAAAACAGGAGTTAAAATATGCACTTAATGTACTTACATTATTTTTTCTCATTTTTATACAAGAGTTATAGTGCATTACCAGCACCAAAATTCTCATTTTCTGTTCATTTCTGTCATTTTTGCAAAAATTGTAGTGTATTATATTGATGATTTTTTGACATTTCAAGCAACAGTTGTCACATTTTAGACTTATTAGAGTGATATTATTTTCAAATGTAAATATTAAAATTAACACGTTGGCTGCCCTGAGCATCACCAGTGATGCTCGCTCACGGTTCACCTTAGTGCCATGAGTATCACCTGTATTGCACGGATGGTCCTCTCTATTATTAAAGAAAACTCAATTATTTTTGCACAAAGAATATATGAAGCCTAAAGAATAATAAAAATTCAATTTCCTTATATTTATTTATTTATTTCTATCTGGGCACATAAGGGATGACATTTTCTTATGTGGGCAGCCAACGTGTTAATAGAACAACTATTTATTTTTGAATAAATTAATGAAAAATCAATTTTTTCAAATATTCTCCATTTTATTCTATGTAGGTTTAATGCTGGATTCCAACGACGAATTATACAAATGGTTCACCGGGCAGGTGATGCGCAACTTGCACGTAGTCTTCACCATGAATCCATCCACTGACGGTTTGAAAGACAGGGCAGCCACTTCACCAGCCTTGTTCAACAGGTGTGTCCTCAACTGGTTCGGCGATTGGTCAGATGGAGCTTTATTCCAGGTACTACGACTATTCGAATTTTCCCCAACAAATCATAACTCAATTTTTTACGCAGGTCGGCAAGGAATTTACAAACCGCGTCGACCTCGACAAACCAACTTGGAAAGTCCCGGACTTCTTCCCGGCAGCCTGCCACAGAATTCCGGCCGCGCCGTCGCACAGAGAAGCCGTAATAAACGCCTGCGTCTACGTCCACCAAACCCTCCACAAAGCTAACGGCAGGTTGGCAAAGAGAGGCGGAAGAACCATGGCCATCACACCCAGGCACTACCTGGACTTCATCCACCACTTCGTCAAGCTGCACAACGAGAAACGATCCGATCTCGAGGAACAGCAGCTGCACTTGAACGTTGGTCTTAGCAAAATTGCCGAAACTGTGGAGCAGGTGGAGGAGATGCAGAAGAGCCTGGCCGTGAAATCGCAGGAGTTGCACGCGAAAAACGAGGCGGCCAATGCCAAGCTGAAGCAGATGGTGAAGGACCAACAGGAGGCCGAGAAGAAGAAGGTGCAGAGTCAGGAGATTCAGCAACAGTTGGCCGAGCAGACTATTCACATCGAGCAGAAGAGGACCGAGGTTATGGCGGATTTGGCGCAAGTTGAACCAGCCGTAATTGATGCACAAACTGGTATGTTAATTAGTTACTTTAACTACATCACAGTTATACATAAAATGCTTCATATTTCTTCAGTATTATTCAATTGAATTGGAGGGTTTATATCAAAATCGGCTTTTATGATTTTGAAATTGTGAATTTTCTAAATAGTGCGAATTGGTGATTCATGATGGAAACTAAATAATGTAGGGTTGTTTGGTTGCGTTTTTCAATTATTTATTTTTTTCAACATAAATGAATGGTTTCTGAAATTGCCCTTTTTCCAACAGTTTGATGCTACTAAAGGTATATTTTATCTTTATCTTGTCCTAAAATCATTATTAGAGAAACTAAATGATCCTCAAGTAATGAAATCTTAGGAAAAACATAAAATCCCCAATATTCACAACTTACATACGGTGTGTATCAGCCAAATGGAATAAATTCGATAATAAATAAATGGGGGCGTGTTCGAAAAAACGCTCGGATACGTCCATTGGTATTTTTAGTTGCGCATTTTTTTCAACGAAAACTTTTTATACAGGGTGGGTGATGTAACAGAGGCCAATACCAACTTTCTTATTTTAAATGCAACACCCTGTATATTATTCAATTTTTGGATTCTTTCGAAGCAGCTGCAAACGAATCTTCTTGTTCACCTCGAACAACAATTATGCAGCTATCGACTTGTAAGGTTGTCTATGTGACCACCAGTGTCTTCATCTGCTGAATCTTCATCAGAGTTTATATATACATCTGGCGGTTCTATGTTTATTCATGGACATCATCGGCGTACGCCATCTTCTTGCAGCTTTATGTTTCTGTGGAAAACAAAGGAAACTATATAAATATTAATAAAACCTAACTGTTTTTAGTTAAATATGTCCGATATACGGAATAATACATCATTTTCTGTTACTTTACTTCTGTATAGGTTAAAAATGTAGAAAATACATAGAACCGTATTCACGCTTATTTGACAATATTCGCACACAACGTACCATATGTGCCACATATAATTGCAGAAAAAAAACAGCTTGTAATATTTTCTGAGATCTAAATTTGACTAATATACCGACCCAACGAGAGGCAAAAATAAATTAGTTAATTATCATACATACGTAAATCATATATCCATGATTGCGATCGAAAAAGCACCAAAACAAGAACAAAGAACTTGTACAGTTGCAGATGTATTGCGAACAGACTAATGCTGCGTCGTTTAGTATCTCGAGCCGAATGCTTCAAGGTCGCCATGGTGTTGTAAATTTTTATCTCTTTGTGCACAAATAATAAGCAGGGGGAAGGTTAATGACCCTCTCAACATGCCATATATGGCACTCTAGACGGTAAAGGGTTAATGCCCATTTGCACCGCACTCGGTTAAAATCTATGATTACTAAATCAATGATTAAGTTAATCATGCCGCTCCGCTTGCACCGCCCATCAGTTAGTATCCGTCGATGAAATGGTTGTGAGCAAAAATACGGTTGGCAATTTGGGGGGTTATTTTTTTTTTCTGGGGTGGGTGTCACTGAAATTGATGCCTTTGCGCATGCTTCGGACATGAACAGCTGTTTACAGTTTCCTATTATTTAGAAAATATATTTTATGTTCAGATGTTCAATTACTTGCAACAAATTGAATGTGAATTGTTTGCTTAATCCATACCTGCTCCTAAAACACGCTTCATCTAATAAATCAAAATTTTTTATTCGCATATTCCCTTGGATTGTCATACCGACATTTAAATCTAGCGCTTGAATAAATAAAATCAATTGTATTTAAACTCCGTAATGATTTTATAATACTTAACGTTGTCCTCAATGTAATAAACCTTCATGTTCCTTTATTTTTAACACGAACGCACATGTATTTCCTTAACCGCCTTCCTAACCGCCTTCCTAACCGCCCAAACTCGGCCGGTTAAAAATTGGGACTTTAACCCGACTTTAATCAATGATTAAATGGCGGTGCAAACGGATTAACTTATAATCAATGATTAAAGAGTTAACCGGGTGCAGTGCAAACGAGCATAAGCTGCAGATAATTTATACATTGTAGTAACATCGCTCGGCCTTGATATAAACCCTACAATTTATTCTTGAAATATTCCTATTTGTTAATTAATAATAAACTCTCTGAATTACAGCTATTGATTAATTTTATGGTTTATAAATATTTTTTTTATAAATCTCTAAGGTAAATAAAAAATGTTCATTTAGTATATCAGTGATAGCTCGCTTCAGAATATTGGCCTGCTAGATTTATAGGCAGGCAATCAATGTACACAAGAAACACAAATTGTTGAAGTGAACCGTCAATCACGATATGAACTAGGAACAGAAGAGATGACTTCAGTAATGATTGAGCTAAAAATATACAGGTTGTACGATTTATCTAAAGACATTGAAAAATCTCGAAAACTACAAAAATATTTATTTATTTATTTATTTCAAAAAAACGGAATATCTCGAATTTGTAACATGGTATAAACTTAAATATAATCTAAAACTACCTTAAATTTAAAACGTGTACGTATGTACACACAAAATTAAAAATACTGCAAAAATTATACATGTGACGGTTATCTAACCATCAACCAAGTTGTTCAAAATGTATCGTAAAAACGCAACAAGTTGGCAGAAAACGTCAAAATCGATAAACCCCTACCCTAGCACACTTTCGAGGTTAATGCGCAGTAGATGTTTTTTAACATTCTGGATAGAATTTGTCCAATGATACCCCCTCTCCACCCAACTAATGGGAACCTCCATTTTTTATTGCAGATTCGGATTCCCCCTAAAAAAATAAGTAACTGTTATCTGAAGCATCTTTTTCCATTTATGATAGATGGCGCTGTAATCACAAGAAACCTGATTTTTTCGAATATCTCGAGAAAATACGTTATCGTAAAAAGAAGTTTATTTTTCAACGATACGAAACTCGATCCAACCTCCCCCCACCCCTATCCCATTGGGGTGAAAATGGAAGTTGCTTCAAAATCGTTATTGGAAAACCCAATTTTTTATTGCAAATCCTGGCTTTCGAAGGCAATGGGAGTGGGGGTCGACTTTGGTATCATTAGATGATCGTCCAGGCGAACAAATTTTATTCAGAATGTTTTTTGATCCGGTGCGTAGTTTTCGAGATATTTCAACGTCTACAGATAAATCGGCCACCCTGTATATAAGTATAACTAACACAGCCTCACGCTGCACCATTATATTGGTGTGTTCTTATAATTTTGCATTGCATTTTAATTTTTCATTAATAAGAGAGTATTGAAGAAATGATGAAGTAATTAATACATACAGGCTGACACAGAAAACAATAAAAAATCCTAAAAAAAAATGTATCTATCATGTAGCTGTAAAATCAATTAAGAAACAGCACCTAGTGGAGGTCCGATCGATGGCTAATCCACCGCTCAGCGTCAAAATGGCACTAGAATCAGTTTGCCTCTTACTGCACGAAAATGCCAACGAATGGCGTTCGATTCGTTCTGTAATAATGAGGGAAAACTTCATCGCGACAATAGTCAACTTCAACAAAGACTTCTTAACGTAAGGCTGCCGAGAGAGCCTACCTCCTCTTATCTTTAATTAAAGTATTGCTTTATGATTATTCTTTGTTTCCCGCTTGAATTTTTCATTGCTGTTGATTTAATTTTTTGTTGTGCTCCTTCTTATTTTTTTATTTGTATGTCTGTGTGCACAGCCGTTAAGTCGATCAAAAAGCAGCAGTTGGTGGAAATCCGTACAATGGCAAATCCCCCAGCCGTGGTTAAGTTGGCTTTAGAATCCATTTGCTTGCTCCTCGGGGAGAATGCAAGCGACTGGAAGTCTATTCGTGCCGTCATCATGCGTGACAACTTCATCAATACGGTTGTCTCCAATTTCAACACCGAAGACATTAGGTATGCATGAACCCCAGCTTCATTCTCTCTTATCGCTTCATTGTAGTTTATGACTCATTTCAAAGCATGGATTTTATTATTAGATTATTAGATCTTCGCTTTTTAATTTTTGTTTTTCCTCAGTATTTTTAATCCAGTATTTTTGAACTAATTAAACTTTGTATATCACTAGTGATGATGTTCGTGATAAAATGAAGAGCAGGTACTTAAGCAATCCGGATTATAACTTCGAAAAAGTGAATCACGCCAGTAATGCTTGTGGTCCACTTGTAAAATGGGCTTTAGCACAGGTAAAATAGTGTTTGTATTTTAAAAATTTGTTTATTTAATAGAAAATTTTAGATTCAATACGCAGATATGTTGAAAAAAGTGGAGCCACTTAGAGATGAGTTGAATTCGTTGGAGAAACAAGCCGAGACTAACAAGAAACGTGGTGATGAAATGAAGAACTTGATCAGCCAATTAGAGCAAAGCATCGCTTCTTACAAGGAGGAGTATGCACAGCTCATTGCGCAAGCTCAAGCTATAAAAAGCGATTTAGAAAATGTGCAGGCCAAAGTGGACCGTTCAATTGCTTTAATCAAATCTTTGGTTATTGAAAGGGAAAGATGGGAGGCTACTAGTGAAACGTTTAGATCACAAATGTCCACCATCGTTGGTGATGTACTTTTGACTGCTGCTTTTATCGCATACGGTGGCTATTTTGATCAACATGTAAGTATCTAACGGTGGATTTCACAAACATTTATTTACGCCAGGTTTTTTGTGTAAACGATCTTTATGCGTCAGTCACCAAACAGATTTTTGAATTGGTATTGTTTAAATTAGAATTAAGGTAAAGATACATCGAAATAGAAAAGAATTTGTTAATAAACATTGTGAAAGAGTAAATATTAATTAAAATCTGTGTAATGTAATCACAGAACCTAACCTCAAATTATGAATTCCAATTGCCCATTGAAAGATCGTTTACATAACCGAAAATAAAATACCAGTGTTATGTGAATTTAAACCAGAGTTATATTTATTACTACCTTTGTGAAATACACCAAGTGTTAATAAATAATTTCTTGAAGCGATATTTGCATTCGATACTAATAACTCGGCATCAAATCTTAAAAAACCCAATTTATCTAAAGATGTCTATCAACTTAGATAAAAAAAAATTAACATGTTTATGTTTTAACAGTATCGTCAAAACTTGTTTACGACCTGGTCGCAACATCTAACTCAAGCTGGAATTCAGTACAGGGCTGACATAGCTCGTACCGAGTATTTATCTAATCCGGATGAAAGATTGCGCTGGCAAGCAAATGCTCTTCCAACTGATGATCTCTGCACAGAAAATGCTATTATGTTAAAGGTAAGTTAAAATTATTGTGTTAGTTAAACTAATTATCAAAATTAGCAACTGTTTTTTGAATACTGTAGTTTTGTTCTTGCCTGCACTGCAACTGCTTTAATATTAAGAATTTGACACTTTGAGTCCGAAGCGGTGCGATCGCGCTGTTGAGATTTTTTGTTGAGGATTCTCGCAATCAATAAAGCAAAGCGCGATTGTGCTGTTTGCCATAATTGCTTCCAAAGAGTTAAGCATGTAACATATAATTTCAACTTATGTTTTCAGCGATTTAACAGATACCCTCTTATAATCGACCCGTCTGGCCAAGCCACAGAATTCATAATGAACGAGTTCAAAGAGAGGAAAATAACGAAAACGAGCTTCCTGGACGATTCCTTCAGGAAAAACCTAGAATCCGCACTGCGTTTCGGAAATCCGTTACTGGTACAAGACGTCGAAAATTACGACCCCATCCTCAACCCCGTCCTCAACAGAGAGCTAAGAAGGACCGGCGGCCGAGTCCTCATAACTTTAGGCGACCAAGACATCGACTTATCGCCATCATTCGTAATCTTCCTGTCCACCCGTGATCCGACGGTTGAATTCCCCCCCGATATCTGCTCGCGAGTCACTTTTGTAAACTTCACCGTAACCAGGAGCTCGCTGCAAAGCCAGTGTTTGAATAAAGTACTTAAAGCGGAAAGACCCGACATTGACGAGAAGAGATCTGATTTACTGAAGCTGCAAGGGGAGTTCCATCTCAGGTTAAGGCAGCTCGAGAAGTCGTTGCTGCAGGCGTTGAACGATGCTAAGGGGAAGATTTTGGACGACGATAGCGTAATCACGACTTTGGAAACTTTGAAGAAGGAGGCCGCCGAGATCGGGCAGAAGGTGGAGGAAACTGATAAGGTTATATCCGAAATTGAAACTGTTTCCCAACAATATCTACCGTTGTCACAAGCCTGTAGTAACACCTACTTCACCATGGATAGTTTGAACCAGGTGCACTTCCTCTACCAGTATTCACTAAAGATGTTCCTGGATATGTTTAGTAGCGTATTACTGAGCAATCCTAAGTTAGAAGGCCTGTCTGAACACCAAGCACGTTTGAATGTTATAACAGCGGATTTATTCACTGTTTGTTATGAACGAGTTGCTAGAGGAATGTTGCATACCGATAGATTAACATTTGCACTACTCTTATGTAGAATCCACCTTAAAGGAGTACCTTCCGAGCCTAATTTAGATCAAGAATTCAATTTCTTCCTACGTGGTAAAGAAGGAGTCTTTAACAATCAAGCCGCGATGGAAATTGAAGGCTTCACCGGTGAACAACAAGAAGCGTTAACACGACTGGCTACTAGACTTTCAGCTTTCAAAAAATTACCCGAGAAAATTAAGGAACTGCCCGAGTTTGGTGCGTGGTTGCAACAAGGCACTCCGGAGCAGAACGTGCCCAGATTATGGTCGGAGGAGAAGCCGCTGAGCCAGGTAGCAACAGCCATGTATCAGATCTTGTTGATACAAGCTTTCAGGCCGGATCGCGTTATAGCGGCTGCTCACGTTTTCGTCGATGCGGTGTTGGGGGATAACTTCATGCCCAGTGCCGAGAAGGAGCTCGACTTTGGTGGGGTCGTAGATAAAGAACTGCGTGCTAATGTGCCGGCGTTGCTCTGTTCGGTACCCGGTTTTGATGCTTCCAGCAGAGTTGATGATTTAGCCGCTGAAATGAATAAGCAAATTTCGAGTATCGCCATCGGTTCGGCTGAAGGTTTCAATCAGGCCGAGAGGGCCATTAATATGGCTTGTAAGACTGGCAGATGGGTGATGTTGAAGAATGTCCACTTGGCGCCTCAGTGGCTGGTGCAGCTGGAGAAGAAGCTACATTCCTTACAACCGCATTCGGGCTTCAGGTTATTCCTGACGATGGAGATTAATCCTAAATTACCTGTTAACTTGCTAAGGGCCGGTCGTATATTCGTTTTTGAACCGCCACCGGGTATCAGGGCTAATTTATTGAGGACATTCAGTACCGTAAGTTACTTAATTTATTAGTATGGAGATGTAAATAATGGAATTAACTTGTAGGTACCAGCTAGCAGGATGATGAAAGCACCCAATGAAAGAGCCCGTTTGTACTTCCTCCTTGCATGGTTCCACGCCATCGTACAGGAAAGGTTGCGTTACGCACCTCTGGGTTGGGCTAAATACTACGAATTCAATGAATCTGACTTGCGAGTTGCTTGTGATACTCTTGACACATGGATAGAAGCTACTGCAATGGTAAGCCTAACTAATACATATTCATCTTGTACCCTTACGACCAGTTGTTCAGTAGCAGCTTAAAACCGGCATTACCTTAAAGCCGGTATAAAACACTTTAAGGTTATAAACTGGCACTTTGCGCATAAGGGCCCGGTTGCATGAAGCATTGTTAAATTTGATCAAAAACTATAACTGAACTGACATGACGATGTCAGACTTTCGTGTATGAAATTTGTTTGTGTAATCGGGTAATACCAATTTTACAAAAATCTGAGAATAAATTGATGACGCACAGTTAACTACACAATCAGCTGACAAGATGATAAATATGTTCTATACAATGCATTCATAATTTGGTCATGTTGTCCAACTGATCGGCCTGTTAATTGATCACGTAGGTAGGATTAATGTTAAACTGTAACTAAAACCAAACAACACTCTATAGGGTGTTGAAGGTTAAAAATATTTTAAGCTGTCATTGAACAACTAATTATTAACCTTCTAGGCTGTGCGCTCTAAAAATTGACAAGCGTTTATACGCGCACCGGGTCTCACAGACTTGGCGCCCGGCCTGGAAGGTTAGGGTTTCAGGAAACTAATATGTTAACTGACTCTGTTTATTAAGCATATTACCACTGAAAACTGTAGTTATTATTAATGCTTGATTTATTCTCCTCAATAGGGTCGTACGAACTTACCACCAGAAAAGGTACCATGGGATGCACTGGTTACCCTAATGTCGCAATCGATTTACGGTGGAAAAATCGACAACGTCTTCGATCAGAGGCTGCTGCACTCGTTCTTAATGAAACTGTTTACGCCGCGCAGCTTCGAATCAGATTTCGCTCTAGTTGCCAATATTGATGGTGGACCAAGCGGAAATAGGCATATCACGATGCCCGATGGTACTAGGAGGGATCATTTCTTGAAGTGGATTGAATCGCTTTTGGACAGGCAGACGCCGTCGTGGCTGGGACTTCCCAATAATGCCGAGAAGGTTCTGCTGACCACAAGAGGAACTGATTTGGTCAGTAAGTTGTTGAAGATGCAGCAGCTTGAAGATGACGACGAGCTGGCTTACTCGGGCGAGGATAGTCCTACAGATCCCGCTCAGGTACATTTTTTTTATGTTTAATGCTCTTGGTTAACCACTCGTATATTGTTCCTTTCCAGATCCAATCATTTATTTTTCTCATCACTTCTTCAACTTGTTCTTTCTCCTTGCCCAGTGTTTTAATACCTGAAACTGTCAGGTTCTATTGGTATATCTCAACTTTGTGAACTTCTCATATCATTTTTTCTCATCTGTTATTGGTCCTTTACTCCACTTTCATTTGCTATACTCTGTTCACATTTTATTCTCGCCGCAGACATTTCTGTTGGTAGTAAAAAAGTTACTAACACTTTGGTTATGTCATTGCATTTTTTTGGTTGTGTAGTGCAATGTTGCATTTTATAATACTTATGCTACCTCAAATTTGTTAACACCAATCGATTTGTCTCCTTCTGATGAAAAAAAGTGCACTTTAATGATCTGGGATTATTAAAGAAGTTGATTTTTTCGATTCTCATCATTTTCGCTTGAAATTGACATAAGTACACTTTCTGATGCATCTTAACGAGATCTTTCCAATTAGAAACTCCGAATCGAACCAGTGGTTTTCCAGGAAATCATTTTTAATGCAATTTTTGAGCTCGTCCACATGTAAAAATATTACGATAGTATAAATAAGTGGGAGAATGGGCTAAACATTGATTGCCGAAATTATTTTTTTTATTGGATCAGCTCCAAGTCTGGATGATCTTTTATAAGGTTTCTAAGCCTTTATGATGGCTTCTTTTAATTCACGTTAAATTAGTTTTGGCATTTTGCCACAATTTGGCAATGTTTTATTGAGATTATAGGTTAACAGCATACTTCAATCATTACTATCAAAAATACAACATGTCAATATAAGGACAAAAACACCCCGACTGTGGCGAGAGTATATGTCTTATTATGGAACAAATATCGAATAGATAACACAAATTTTAAACATTAAAACTTCATAATTGTTAATTATAGGTCGATGGTAGACCATCGTGGATGAAGACCTTACACAATTCCGGGCTAACCTGGTTGAAATTGCTACCGAAAACTCTGCAAACCTTGAAACGTACAGTGGAGAACATTAAAGACCCCTTGTACAGGTATTTCGAAAGGGAGGTCAACTGCGGTTCTAAACTGCTTTTGGACGTGATCCACGACCTAAACGATGTGGTCTTGATCTGCCAGGGTGAAAAGAAACAGACCAATTACCACCGGACGATGCTCGGAGAGCTCGTGAGAGGAATCCTTCCTGCCAATTGGCGCAGATATACGGTTCCGAGAGGTTGCACCGTGATACAATGGATAACGGACTTTAGCCAGAGGGTAAAACAGCTGCAACAAGTTTCGCAACTAGTTTCAAGTGCTGGAGCAAAGGAACTACAGGTAAACCTGTTTCTCGATTGTTTAAAATTGAAATTTCATCGCAAAATGTATTGAATTTCAGAGTTATCCAGTTTGGCTTGGAGGTTTACTTAATCCCGAAGCTTACATTACAGCAACTAGACAATGCGTCGCCCAAGCAAACAGCTGGCCGTTGGAAGAGTTGCAGTTAGATGTGACGATAACGGACTCAAATGATAGAAATAACATTCCCAGTGACTGCTTTGCAGTAGTTGGTAAGTACTGTGAGATCAGAAAGTCGAAACTAGTTGGCAGCACATTTTTTTAAAATCCCTATAATCATTCAATTAATATTTTATTGGCTGCCTTAAATTCTCCAGTGCAATGCACGTGCGTTTTTTTTATTTTGATATCTCGTGATTTTTGAGGTTACTTATCTTAAAAACAGACAAAATTGTCAGATATAAACACAAAACTATTTTTTTTTAAACGTGAGTGAAAGTCGATTTATCAGTCTTCGAAATCGTGAGAGAAATGACATTTCTCTCCCTAAGGAGTGAAGTAATCATTTCTCTCCCCGCTAGGTTCCTATATTTATTTTAACTGTCACATTTGACAGCATTTTTTTCTAAGTTGGGTTTTAGGAATGAACGTTTTACTCTTGAAATATTCTGTTTGTGAAAAAAGAAGTATATATACCTCTGGAAAGAATGCTATTTTTCCCTTGGTGCGTTGTATCCTGAGGGTGAAAACCTCAGGAGAAATCACGCATTTCTCTCCCTTGGTATATAACCTCAAAATAAACAAAGAGCACTGCACTGGAGAATTCCAGACAGCCAACATTATTGAATTATCATCCCTATTTTCAGAAAATGTCCTACCAACTATTTTCAACATGTTTTTCATGAAGAATACAATAAGTTTACTAATTAATTAACAGGTATGAAACTGCAAGGAGCCCAGTGCAAAAACAACCAACTCCTACTCACGTCCAGTATAATGTTGGACCTTCCGATTACCCTCCTACGTTGGGTACGAGTGATTGGAGAGGATAAGATACTTAATGGTCGCTTAGCTTTACCCGTCTACCTTAATTCTACAAGAACTGAACTACTCTTTACCGTAGACCTGAACATAGCCCCCGGGCAGGATCCGCACAGCTTCTACGAGCGCGGTGTGGCGCTGCTAACATCCACATCTCTAAATTAATATTTATTTACAAAAAAAAATCTATATATATATATTTATTTGCAATAATAAACGAGCTTTTTAATTATTTTCCATTTGCAGGGTGCTGCAAGATAATTGTTTTCCGCCACATTGAAGTTTTATCGAATGTGTATTTATCATAATGTTATTTTTCATTATATATATATTTAATAAATTAATGAAATGATGATTCGAGCATTGAAGAAAGTTTGTATACTCTAATATATTGACCATTCATGTGCACATACAGGCTGACCGATTCCATAGAAGCATAAACGTGCTATCAGCAGGGATAGCTGCAGTCGTATTACCATTCGTGTTGTATAATCGAGGTGAAAATGGATTTTAGGAGAAAATTGTCGGGTCGTCTCTTTAACAGTCAATTGCGGGAGATTATTAACGTTTTGGTTAAGTTTACGCAAACGGAGCTGGTGAACTTCTAGTGTAAACCGCGACGGTTAAGGAGAGCTTTGGTGCCATGACGTCGTATAGTAATATAGGTACAACTCTCCCAAGATTTTTGATAAAAATAATAGCAATGGACTTACCGTAGTATTACCATCTTGAACGAGAAAAAAAATGGACAAATAGATAAATAGAAAAACAAATAAAACAATCAAATTTAGATTTTTTACATTAATTAATAAATTCAAAGTTTATCATATATAATATGTGATGATCATTGTAGCATTTGGTGATTATAGAAAAGAGAAACATGTATTATTATGAAGAGAATGAAAAGATAATAAGCAATCTTTATTCTAATATAAATATGAATATACATAAATAGTAAATTAGATTCAAATATTCATATAAAATTGTTTAGCCTTTGGCGTTAGTGTTCCACTTTGACAAATTCCCTGTAACAATGGATGTGCAATTGATTACATCTCTTCATGTTTACCTCTGCCATCTAGGCATCCATTTCTCCTATATGGACTTCAAATCTTTATTATCGTAGGCTTCAACCCATAACTTATATTTTGTTATATGTTTTTGTAGATGGGCAAAGCTTAATTTATCCACACAATTTTTAACCAGACAAGTACGATGAGGTGGGGATATTGGCTTAAATATAACCCAGCGGCGGCTCGTGGATCTTTGTAGACAAGGCTAAGACAGATGCCGCTCATGCTACACTACTTACTCTTGTAGAGGAAGCAAATATTTCACTGTTGTTTCAGTCAAATTTTTCTCCGTAGCCTGCTCTCCGAACATCCACGAGCCGCCGCTGCAGTGTAACCTCGCGTGAACATTTTGAGGACGGCCGAAATTTTACATAAGACCATTTGCTCAAATTTAGTTCCTCCTTGAAGGAGCGTAGCTCCGATAGAAAACGTTTTTAGAAATAACCCCCTTATTTTTTAGCAAGGAATCGCTCCTAAAAGTAGAAGTATTAAATAAGGAATCGCTCCTAAAAGTAGGAGTATTAAATAAGGAATCGCTCCTAAAAGTAGGAGTATTAAAAAAGGAATCGCTCCTAAACGTAGGAGTATTAAATAAACACCCTGTATACACATACATTTTAAATATATGGATTTTTACTGCAATTACTTCCGTCCCGCATTAGAAATTAATGAATTACTCGTGCGGGGTGCATAGGCAACTCTGTATTAAAGCTTTATTTTAATTCCAAAGCCCCTAATGAAATAGTAAAATTGCAGCGGGAAATTTAAATCGGCAGACATTTTTGTAAATACCCAGGGACTTGCACAGTGTGAAACCGGCGCAACGATTTTGAAATTGATAATTTCTCAGGTAAAACTCAAAAGAAAGACTATTTTATCACTGCCTTATTCCACCCCCTAAACATGCAATTAATTTGTAGGTGCAAACATTATTATACAAAACAAATCTACCAAAGAAAAGAAAATCTAGGTTATGTCATTCAAATAAATTGAAGCACTGCCCCAGAAGAAGATTGTTTAATTTTTGCCATGGAAGACTTCACCTGTCCAAGATGCAAGACTTCCAAATTTCAAAACCCATCCATGAAGATGATGGTGAACGTCTGCGGGCACGGTTTATGTGAGAGCTGCGTTGAACTTCTCTTCTTAAAAGGTATGAACACGTATTTATTATGCATATTAAAACAAAAATTAGGTATTCCAGTACTAAGAATAATTTACTCTGCACTCCCAATCAATATGCAACTACATTATTTTGGTGTTTGTAATCTTGCGCCGAGTAGTAGGTACTTGTCATATTGCCATTTCTTCATGACGAGTAAACTCGTCAAAAACAGCAACAAAGAAGAAATGGCAATATTTTGTGTTCATGTCGAGTAAGTACTCGTTATAACACAAAATATTGCCATTTTTCATGACGAGTATACTCGTCTGGTTAATATACAAATGAATATAATTCTAGGATCAGGGGCCTGTCCAGAATGTCGCATTCCGCTCCGCAGAAACAATTTCAGGGTCCAGCTGTTCGAGGACCCCGCCGTCGAAAAAGAGGTAGACATTCGGAAAAGGGTCCTGCGGGATTTCAACAAGAAAGAAGAAGACTTCGGAACTTTAGAAGAGTTCAATGATTACTTAGAGGATGTGGAAACGATCATTTATAACTTAACCAATGACATAGATATAGTAGACACCAATAAAAGAATAGAACAGTACAAAAAGGACAACCGTGAAGTGATACTGAAGAATAAGACGAAGATCGGGAGAGAGGAATACGAGCTGGAGGAGATTTTGGAAATGGAGAAACAGCAGGAGGAGCTCCGTAGGAATGTGGTAAAGACCGAAGCGGTGGCTGCCAAGAAGAAGAAGATCCAGCAGAAAGAAGCCCTAATCGATGAGCTCATGTTTTCCAATGCGAACGCTCAGAATATCCTCGAGACTTTCGCGAACAGCGTCGAGGAAGCTAAAAAGGAGGAGGAAATCAAAGCGCCCACGAAGGTGGCGCAATTTTCCACCGGCGTTAAATTCGGAAGGAGTTCGCATTCCACATTCTTACCGGTTAAGGTCGACGAAGGTCCGCTGTATATTTACAAATCCCTTCCTGTCGAAACGGAAGGTCCGCAACCACCTGATATGGATCAAGTTATGAGTTTGGGTTACACAAATCATATTAGGTTAGAGACCGAACAGGAGAGGGCCGGCGGATTTAAGTCAAATATTGCTTGTATGCGTGCTTTACAGGACGCTCTGGCTGGGTTGTTTCATGTAAAAAAAGTTACTGCGTAATGTTTACGTGTTTAGTTTTGTACTATGTTTAATATATTTGTAATGAAATGCATGTAAATCATTTTTATCCCAAAAGTCAATAAGTAATATGGCACGGCTTGTAAGTACTAAGTGTAGTCCTGCGGAGCGAGGGTAGAAGACATCCACTGGCCACTTGACGTGTTCTAAGACGGAACTTATGGGTACTGGCTGGGTATCGAGTATTTACCCAATACTGGTAAGCATACTTACCGAAACTTAAGTCGCCAAAAAAAATATCCAAGTTATACAAAATAAAGTAAAAAGTGTAATACAAATAATTGATCAAAAAATTTGCTTAAAAAATACATTGATTTCTGACTATGCATAAAAACAATTGCTATTATGACATGAAAAATTTTCAGGTTGTTTTTTATGTCATAATTCTGAATCCAAGTAATATTTTTTTGAATTCCTCAGCCATAAATGTTTATTTTGGAGATAAGTATGTGCATCAAAAATTTCACAGAAATCGGTCTAGTAGTGGATGGGCCTTATCCTATCTTCCAATTCTTGGAACACAAACGAGGCTTTTACAATTGTTAATTAATTGATAAGAGAAGATTCAAATGGTTTATCATTGCTTCGACAAAATAATTTGTTTATAGAAACTCTGGGATGTGTCTAAAGGGTCGGAGAGTAGATATGGACCACCCACCACCCTTCATTTCCACTTTAACTTAACCCAGCGACCCTCTTTATTGGTGGTCTTGCAACTTTTGAAACTCCAATGAATTGACGAAGAAATTTCTTTAACCAAACAGTGTTTCCTTGGTTAGGTTAAAGTGGAAACTCAGGGCGGTGGGTAGGCCCTAGCCTATCCTCCAATTCTTAGAACACAAACACAGGTTTTATAATTGTTAATTGATAAGAGAATAATCAAACGGTTGCTTCGACAAAAGAATTTGTTTGTAGAAACTTTGGTGCGTGTTTAACGGGTTGGAGAGTAGGATGGGGCCCATCCATCACGCTTCGTTTCCACTTTAACTTAACCCAGAATCTCTTTATGAGTAGTTTTGCAACTTTTGAAACTCAGTGGTTTGACTGAGAAGTTTCTTTAATGAAACGTTTTTTTTTTGGTTTAAGTGGAAACGAGGGGAGTGTGTGGTCTCTATCCTATCCTGCAATCCCAAGAAGACAAATGTATGCTCGTTGTACAATATACTATTAAACATTTTACGTTCGTATTCCCACGTCTTGTCGCCATCTATTCGACGATGGCCGAACTACTAAGTGATGTTTTTGAACAGCGCCAAAATGCTCGAACTTTATCCTTATAATCAAAGTGTTAATATTCAGTAACGCGCTGTACACAAAACGATAGACTATTTAATTCCGAATCGAATGGTGTATAAAATAGCTGAGGAAATTTAGCGGTTTTCTAGTAATTTGCGAATGAAAATTAAGCACGACACACTTACCGACATTTACAGTTCACTGTAACTTAAAACCTAAATGCACAACAATTTGCTATATTCTTCAATGAAATACGGGTCCCAATACTTATTACTGATTATTAAATTAACTTTTTATATTATTAATGCATTACAATAAGAGAAATATATGAGGAATCCTAATCTTCATAGAGGGTACCCTCTGTTATCGTGGGGAGAAACTACGTTTTTTTTTGTGGATTTAATAATTGTTTTAATAATGAAAGAATATTTAAAAACTTAAGAAGACTGTTATCTTGTAATAAAATAAATTTACTTGTAGATATTTTGTATTTAAATTGCAGAAACAATACATTATAATATATCCGCCTAATCACAGGCAACCCGATAAACATATAACTACTATAAAAAACTTCCAATTTTAAAGGTGACAGTGACAAAACCATAAGTGTAATCCTCAGTAAAGCTTCAAAAATAGTGCGAATATTGAAGTATTTAAATTGCAGAAATAATTATATTATATAAATGCCGACTTACAGACAATGCAATACACGCATACATAATATTAATTTATTACTAAAAACTTCCAATTTAAACGTGACAGGGACAAAACCATAAGTGTAATCCTCCGTAAAGCTTAAAAAATAATGTGAATATTAAAGTATTTAAATTGCAGAAATAATTATATTATATAAACGCCTGCTTACAGGCAACCCAATACGCGCATAACTAATAATGATTTATTATTTAAAACTTCAAATTTTAATCGTAACCGGGACAAAACCATAATTGTAATATTTTTAAAGCGTTGCTAAGGATTACACTCATGCTTGTGTCCCTATTATATTTAAAATTAGGAGTTTTTAATAAAAAATAATATTAGTTATAGTATATTGGGTTGCCTACAAGTAGGCGTTTATATAATACCATTGTGTCCGCAATTTAAATACTTAAATATTCCCACTATTTTTGAAGCTTTACTCAGGATTACACTTATGGTTTTGTCCCTGTTACGTATAAAATTAGAAGTTTTTAATAATAAATTAATTCGAGTTACGCGTATATCGGGTTGCTTGGGATTAGGCGTGTATATTATAAAATATTGTTTCTGCAATTTAAGTACGTAAATATCCACAAGTGAATTTATTTAATCATGAGACAACATTCTTTTTAAGTTTTTAAATATTCTTTTATTATTACAACAATTATTACATCCACCAATTATTAAGTAGTTTATCCCCACGATAACAGGTAGAGCCCTCTACTTAGATTATGATTTCTGGTATATTTCTCTTATTGTAATGCATTAACAATATAAATAGTTAAATGATTAATCAGGAATAAGTATTGTAACCCGTATTTGATTAAAGAATAGAGCAAATCCTCCTTTATTGAATTTTTATGTTACAGTGAACTGTAAATGTCGGTAAGTGTGTCGTGCTTAATTTTCATTTGCAAATTACAGGAAAACCGCTAAATTTCCTCAGCTATTTTATACACCATTTGATTCAGAATTAAAGCGTCTACCGTTTCATGCACAGCCCATTGCTAAATATTAACACTTTGGCAATAAGTATAAAGTTCGAGCATTTTGGCGCTGTTCAAAAACATCACTTAGCAGTTCAGCCACCGTCTAATAGATGGCGACGAGGTGCGGAAATCCGAACGAAAAATGTTTAAAAGCTTCTAAATAGCAATTCTAAGGGATGATTTTGATAATGTAAGCAATAAATGACCGCCAATCTTTTGAAATAAAAGTGCTGTAAAAATCCTGCAATAATAAATATTGCCGCAGCAATTTTTTAATGGTTAAATTGATTTTAATGATTCAAATTGTAATTTACAGAGGTATTAATGGTTTAATAATAAACAATAATAGTATATTGTACAACGAGCATATAATGATTTGCTCAAACGATTTGCTCGGCTCGTTCCGCAAACCTCGTTCTCGTGATTAATAGCCATTATATGCGAATTGCACACTATACTTTGTTCACGAAAATTAAAATCAAGATCAAAATTTAATTTAAAATTACAATTAGAATCAAAATTAAAGTTGTAATTACAATTACAATTGAAAAAAATTTAAAATCAAAGTTAAATTCAATATTAGATAGGGTAAACAAAATATTATCATAAATCGCGTTCTGTGAATCAAAGCGCGAATTACCGTGTTTAATGACCATATTAAACACGCAAATGAGTGTGCGTGTTTAATAAGCATATTAAACATGCAAATGCGTGTTTAATGAAATTGAGTGTTAAATGTACTCCATTAATGTTGCCCATACAATTAAATAATGCGCACATTATAACATTTTCGTGAACAAAAGTCATAATCCGGCCCTGCATACGTTAACACGTGTATTCTGAATAGAACACATATCCGTACTCTTCGCTATATCTAGATCGGATTTAACCACCAAGATATCAATTAAAGTTAATAGCTGAAAGTAGTGAACACTGCTCCAGGTAATTGCAGCTAGTTTAAAATAACTCCCGTGGAATGCACGTCACGCCTAGATACGTTTACGTTTTTACTCCGATAAATCATTTTATCTTAATCGTTATCATAAGCAATCGCGATACAGTTCTGGCTGGGCGCCGATGTCTTCTTAAAAAGTATGTGCTCCGCGAGCGCCCAAATCCGAAAACAAGATGCGTCCCCTGAACTGCTTCTGCTGCGGAAAAAAAGACTCCATCCCCACCACGAAAGCAAAAGGTAGGCACACTTTGTTGAATCGAAAAGTAGAAATCGATGAAATGTGTTTTTTTTAGCAACAAATTCGAAACAGGCGGTCACGATGCAACCGAAGACACCTGCCGACAGGACCGCGTCCGTTTCGAGCGCGTTCAGTGTAAAATCGTTCTACAGTATCAGATCGCAAGCATCGGGACCGGATGACTTCCTCAGTGTTTGCAGTGCTGATTCGTTTCAAAGTACAAAACGTTAGCGTGTAATATTTGGTTTGGTTTTTATTGTATATATTAGTTCACGGAATCGTTGTTTTATCCTATGTTTACATAGAAACATGAGTACCCGTACGTATCGCTCTATCGATTAATAAATTTGATTGTATCTGTTTGTTATTTACGATAAAGTTTAATTACATAGCAAATCAATTGTACGATTATCAAGTATCTTGTGAATCAATCAATAAATTTTCATTTTTATAATCAAATAATAAAATATTTTTCTTAAAATAATTGCGCAGTTAGGAATAACAAATACGATTGCTAATTATAGATGAGAGTAATTAATACAAGCTGACATTGTTATAGTCGTAACCACGAGAGCTGTCCTATGATGATTCTAAAAGAATTTATTATGCACAAAAAATGCGATCCGTGTCTCTCTATTCCATAAGAATGCTTGAATGAAAAGAGACAATAAATACTATTAGTGAAAGTGAATAATAGGATTGTGGCGTCGCCTTGGCCACTATACATATGATAAAATTAATCTGAATAGAGATGAATGTATACATCAAAAAGTGCAAGTTTTGGCTGAACAACTGTAATTTGACATTTATTAACAGGTAATGGTATGAACCTCTAATGGTCAACATCAGACAATCCTGAAATAATTAATATGAATTAAGAGCAATTATCCAGAAAAAACTGAAGGGCACAGGATATAATAAGTACAAAAAGCAAAAAAAAAGTCTTGAACGTTTTGGCTGATTTCTTCTTCTTCCTTTGACACATAGATGTCGTCGCAATGTCATCCTTAGAGTATCTTCGTTGAGATAAACTAAAAAACCTTTTTCGCTTGGTTGACGGCCGGCAATACTTCCGGGAATCTCAGAATGATCAAGAAAATACTTTGATTACAAATTAAATGAAATTGTTTGGATAAAAACTGAAAATACTGTGTATCAATTTTCATATACAAAGCTGCGAATTATGCAATTTAATACAGTTAATAGAGATATGAATAAATAATAGATCATTTATTTAAAGCCGGCCCTGTTCACATTTGTAATTACATTTTTAGCGGGAAATTTAATTAATCCAATTAGCAAAAACGCGCAATACGAACCTAATATTTGAATATGAAATGTTCAAATTACTACAGCCGAGTCGAAATTAGCAAATTTAAATAAAAATCCGTGCGCGGACGACCCGATAAAATAAACATTAACGTCCCTCGCGGAATTAAATTGGAAATTGCAACTAAATATTTAACGAAGCAATTTAAATTCCCGCACGGGGCCTGATTAGTTCGCACGGTTGCCAACGCAACGGCGCCGATTCCTCCACGTATAATAAATGACATCCCCGTCCGTTTGACATCCTGGCTGACAGTTCGAGCGAGAAGAAACCGAAAATGTCGGTTTTATGATTGCGAACGGTCAAATGCTCGTTTCGTTTTATGTGTTAACGGGGGCTGGTGTCCACTAGCAAAATGGTCGAGGTATCGGGCGATGCGGATTTTCTGAAGGCGGAGATCGAACGTCTGACGCGAGAACTCGACCAGGCCAGCAGTGAGAAGATACAGTCTGCACAATATGGACTTGTCCTCCTGGAAGAGAAGGAATCCCTGCAGCAGAGGTGCGAGGATCTGGAGACCCTTTACGAAAATGCGAAGCACGAACTCAACATAACCCAAGAGGTATGTGAATTGTTTTCTTTTTTTTTGTTGGGTCGAGTTTTATTATCATTTAGTATACTATGAGAGTGAGGGTTTTTTTGGGTGCTTCGACAACTTCTGCATGCTACGTAATATCTCCACATTTAAATTTTCATTATTTACTTAGTGAAATATTATCAGAAACACTAATGTGCCTGATACAGCCATAAATATCATTAAACAAAAATTCTGCGTCATTATTTTATGGTTAATTAAAGTTGATACAAAGCACTATCGGTCATTATAGCTTTAATAGAATCCATTAGCTGAATGTAAAATAAAAATAGTACAACAATGAGTTGATTATTATTTAAATATAAATCATGGAAATGTTATTTATATTCAAGTATTTTATATTAGAATGACTATCCTGGCATGTTCCAGACCATATCACATGGATGAACATTGTAGATTAAAAGATAGATATATGCCGGTCAGTGTAGCGTGGCAAGAAACTTGGGTGCGGAGTGGTGTAAAAAAAATGCAAACTGTTGGAAAGAGAATTAAAATTATAGTGAAAAATATTTTGAAACATATTGTAATATGTAATGAATAAAATAAATAGGCTCTTGGTTTGTATCACAAAATTTAACTTAACCCTTTTCACTCGTATTTATATTTGAGACCACAATGGTAAAACGTATCGTGGCGACTATAATTCAAGTGCAAAGGGTTAATTCCAACTAGTTACGATTGTATTAAATCATTTTCAAGTAAAGTGTGCAGATAAAACATTACAATTAATAGATCGATTCTATGAAAAATGCGTACCCCATAACTGGACGCCGTAGGTCCTTGTAGGTTTTAGCATTGTGTTATAGAGCAGGACTTTGTTTTCTAATGACAGTCTTGATTTTTTTACACTTTGCTTGCCTTCAAGTTTAGTTATTTTCTTTTGCTCCATAAATGGGTACGCTAGTTTATTCGTGTATCCAGGTGCATCCCTAAATATTTTGCTGAGGCTTCTTGAGGTATTTGCTGTCTATTCAATTTCACTGGTAGGCATAGCTCTTTTCCGAGTGAGATGTTACAGGTAGAGATTTTTGCTCCCTTTCCCAAATTCCTATTTCTTGAGCCAACTTTCTAGTTTGTCTATGCGCTTCCCCGTTTGGCTTGATGGCAATATTGGATTTGAATAGGATGCCATTATTGGTGAGTCATCTGCATGTGTTGTCATTCGTCGGCGAGTCTGCTGTTTACGGGAGGTATAATATTGGGTCCAGCACACTTCACTGTGGGACTGTTGCTTGAATGGGTTTTAGCTCAGTCATTTTAGAGTACTAAGGCAAAATCTGTAAGAACCTAGCTTCTCCAGTAAAAGACCACAATCAACCCTATCAAAAGCCTTGGAACTTCTGGTTTCAGCTAATGACAAGTATCTATTTATATATTTTTTCCTTGGTCTTCTATCAAAAGCTTTTTCATGTCCGGATTTTTGGATATAATTATTCTTTTTTTTCCTGTATTTCTTTTTGTGTCATTTGTTTTATTGTGAACACTTGGTCCTGTATATCTCTTCCTGAAATCACTCTGTGATTCTTCTACGCTATTTACAATCTCTGTTCTTATTTTTGTGTCCAATATCTCCTTGTACATTTTCATAACTACACTCAGTATGTTTATTCCTCGGTAGTTTTTACAATCCCCCTCCCTTGTATATTTATACTATAAGGGCCGTTTATCATTCCTGTGGTACATTTTCTTCCTTCCATGCTTGTTTGAATATTTTACAAAGCTTATAAAACTTAAGAAGTTAGCCAATTCACTATTTAATTAATCGAACGTTCTTCAATTTGGTAAGTTTTCAGACAATGATGTCTAGATTCTCCTTTGAGTTTTCCTGGGTTTTGATAACCTATAACTTCTGAAACTCCTGGAGTTTTTGCCCAATAATTTGTAGATGGTTCTTCCTGAACTTTTTCTTTAGGGTTTTTCTGGATATGTTAAGAAACCCTTTGTCTCAATTTTTTTTTAAGAAACATCAAACTTTATTGCATTGAAACAAAGTACATCGTGTTATTGACAATTTAAGCTATAAAAAAATTGTTTACTGGCAAACATTTTCAAAATGGTGGCGCATCAGCTGCTTAAAATTGACTCCTCAGTTTTGCGCCAGATATTGCCGAGTTCGTAAAATTAATCTGAAACAAAGATTTTGCTAATTCATGTAAAAACTCATAATTTAATTTAGTAAAATTATTTTTTTTGTTGAATTTGGTTCTAGTTTATCACGTGGTGAAACATTTTCAACAATCCTAAATATCAATTAAAATCGCATAAGTGGCGACTTAACCTTTTTAAATTAACTTGAGACAACCTCACTTATTGCAAATAATAAAGACGAAGAATAGAAGAATAGTTTTTGAGAAAACTGACTATTTGAATTTTAAATATAATTTGTCACTTTCATCTTTCATAATTTGATGTTTCAAATGTCACTGTCATCCAATCCTGCAAAACCTTTGACTATAGAGGGTGTTTCAGAGCTCTGGGAACGTGCTTATTTTTCAAAATTTCGAAAAATGTTTTATACAAAAGTTGTGTATAATTGTGAGCTGCACACTCTAAAAATATTTAAATTTATACAGGGTTTAAAAAATAAGCACGTGATTGACCGTTCCCAGAGCTCTGAAACACCCTGAATAAATTAAAAATTAACACTTCGGTTTCATACATGATCGCCTTCAACAAAGCAATATATCGCCATGGTGTTAATAAATTTCACAGTATCACAATATTGAAGCGATTAAAACACAACAAACTACACAGTCACGAGTCAAATGTCATAGACGCAAAATGGCTACCATTTTAGTAACATACTTCACCAATTTGGGTTTCACCGCGCCACTGTTCTTAGACACACATGAAGTTGGCGTTAGCAGTCCATATTTATATATTAAAATTGCAAAACGCTCTACCATGAGATCAAAAAGTCGAAAATAGTTGGCAGCCCTTAAAACATAACTTAACTAACAAAAGTTCAATGGCGTCATTAACAATGGGAATTTTGGCATGGAAAATCCTGAAATTTAAACAAAACAGCTAGATTATGGATGCTAAATGTATTATTAATCACTTTTCTTTGAAAATAATGGGGAAGGAACTCTGACAGCTTGCTCGTCAAATTTTTCGAATTTTTGAGTAGATTTCCTAACAATTTAAGCAATAAAATAGAAATGGTAACAAATAAAAATTTTACACAGGGTGATCATATTTTGACATCTAACACAAATTTTATCATCTTGTCTAATTCTGGGATGCTATTGATGACTCTTTTGGGTATTGTAGTTGATATTAACAATTTTTTTCTGTAATATCTGCTACCTTTTTTTTTCATTTTTGTTATGCTGCCAGTGATATAAAATAAATTGACGATAATACAGGTTGTCCAAAAAGATGTTACCACTTATATGGGATTGACTTTTATTTTAGTAACATAATAGCACACACTATGTACACAAGCTCTAATGACTAATGCACTCCTTCGACCTATACTTCTTGGTTCTCAAGAGTGTGAAGTCTTTTCATGCCATAGCTGGTTCACACATTTCCGTAGGTATAGATCAGACAACTGTTGTTATGTGTTCTTTAAGCCCATTAATGTCAGAAGGTTTTGTAGTATCCACACGTTCTTTCACCATTCCCCATGGCGAAGAAGAGATGGAGAATTCTTGAAACATTTCCGGTTTCCGGTTATTGGTTTCCAGTGCTAATCTTGCAGTTGACTTTTGTGGACTCCCAATAATTGTGCCTTGAACGTTTATGATGTAATTCCGTTCGAACACTTCTGGAACGCCCACTGTTTCCTTTACAGTCATTGCTCACAAAGACCCTGTGCGCACAAATTTCTCATGCATAGCTAAACGACGTGGTGGATCTTTCAGAAACCATTGTTGAAATTTTTTTCTTACTACTAAGGGTGGCCAAGCTGCTGCCTTCCTTCTCGCATCGAAAGTAAGTCGGATGGCCTTATTTAGTCTGCAACAATAGAAACTTACCACATGAGTGGCAACATCTTTTTGGACAACCCCATATTTCATAAACAAACAATTATGTACCTTATTTTCAAGAAAATATTTTTGTGTATTAATATTCATAATTAAAATAACACATGAAAATGAAAAACAACATAATTAACAGTGTAACAAAAAAAAACGATAAAAATAATTAATTAATTTTTAGAAATGCTTTTTAGTGTGATAATTTTCAAAGCAAGGTGTTATGCGTAATCCCACGTCACAAATTATGCATTCGTAACGAGATTCCCTTCGTTCCTTATTCTTTTTGCATACAACAAAATTTCTCACAGACTTTTGTTCCGGTTGCATGGCGTACACATGGTATTTGCTCCTGTCGTTTGCGATGAATTTTACTGAAATTATTATCGAAAAATAATTTAAAAAATTGTAATGCCGTTGACTGGAAAGAAGTAAGTCCAATGCAGCCAAAGTTTCTTTCATGGAAACAATGGTTTTTCGGCATCAAATCTTTGTCGATCCACACAATTTTGTCGATTACGCTTTCTTCACATTTTCATCATTTGCATCTATGGGTGATTATTAACATCTTACTGTTATTGTGTCAATCAATTATAGTCATAAGTTACCACCTGTATAAATATTGTGTTTTGACGTAGCCAATCCATTCAACTGTAATAGCTAGTTATATGAAGATAGACAAGTTGCCCGACAAGCGGAGCATCGGTGGACGGACAATGAATTATTGTCCTCAAACACTAAATACTTTTTATTATACAAATTAGAAACAACTTTACTTGTTGCAGAAAGCATTAGATAAATACAAGAAAACGAAATGTAGTCTGAATATATGAATATTCAACCTGTTCGTTAATCTGCAAGCAAAAAAAAATTAAGTCTTACTAAGACTATACCGGGTGGACCATTTAATATGTTTTCAGGAAATATCTTCGAAACAAGAAACTTAAAAAAAAATGACCCAAACAAAAAATGATTGTATTGAAGGGGGCCATAATAACATAATTTTGTTTTTTTCATAGATGGCGCTGTTGTCGCTAAATCGAGGTCAACTTAGTTTTTTTAAATGGAAACCCCTACTTTTTATTACAGAATCAGAGTCCTTGTTAAAAAATGAGAAGAATTCACTCACCTAACTTTTTCGTCAGAGTGATAGATGGCGCTGTAATCACGAAAAGAAGTTGTTGCATTTGGACGCTTGCGTATTCGAACTTCGCGCGCATGTGTGTGTGTGTGCGTGTGTGTGTGTATGTGTCAAAACATGACGTCGGCCGTATTTCCATGAATTACAATTTTAAATTGAAAAATAGCTGGAAATAGCTGGATTTTGATGCTTTCTTTGACTGAACAAAAGAAAATTTAGTTTGGTAATCAGTCGGTCTTCTGCATTGACGGGGAAAACGTTACAATGGCGCGGTATACTATCGCGGAAAAGGTCGACATGATTTTCGTGTATGGTGAAGCTAGACGCAATGCACTTGATGCGTGTGGCTTGTATCCTGATCGAGATCATCCGAGTCACATGACTTTTCTTCGGATCGTCAACTCATTTGTGGACACTGGCAGCCTAAAACGAACCAGACATCGAAGACGCACCGTAACCCAGGAGAATGCCGAAGTTGATATTTTAGCTGCAGTTGCAGTCAAACCCAACATAAGTTCTCGTCAACTGGCGCGGAGTTCAGGCACACACACACACACACACGCACACACACAAATGCGCGCGAAGTTCGAATACGCAAGCGTCCAAATGCAACAACTTCTTTTCGCGATTACAGCGCCATCTATCACTCTGACGAAAAAGTTAGCTGAGTGATTTCTTCTCATTTTTTAACAAGGACTCTGATTCTGTCATAAAAAGTAGGGGTTTCCATTTAAAAAAACTAAGTTGACCTCGATTTAGCGACAACAGCGCCATCTATGAAAAAAACAAAATTATGTTATTATGGCCCCCTTCAAAACAATCATTTTTTGTTTGGGTCATTTTTTTTTTAAGTTTCTTGTTTCGAAGATATTTCCTGAAAACACATTAAATGGTCCACCCGGTATAGTTGTTTCAATAAGTTATTTGTTTATAGTCTTAGTAAGACTTAATTTTTTGCTTGCAGATTAACAAACAGGTTGAATATTCATATATTCAGGCTACACTTTTTATTATGTTTGTTTTTGTATACAGCAGAATAAATACTTTGAGTTTGGCATTAATTGCTGTTAGTCATTTGTACGCTAGTTTTCCTAAGAAATAATTTTTTTTAAAAAACCTTCACGGACCACCAAATTACATAATTAGCTTAATGGGCAAGTAAAAGTGATGATGACGATGACAATTTAAATTGCACAATTTCTTGTTTAATCAATTGTTTAGTGTAAAACAGCTTTTAGTCAATTGTTCCGCTTCACTGCTTCACCAATAATATTTGCTGTCTGATATTGTCTGCAGGCGTTAACCAAATTTCAATCTAGTCACCGTGAGACCACGAAGACCGGGATCGAGACCGAGGAATCCTTGCTGAGCGAGTCCGCCGAGCGGGAGAACTCCCTAACATGGCAAATCGTCGAACTGGAGAACGAAATCAAGGCCCTGAAGCTCGAGCTGGAGAGGGCCACCGGGGAGCGCGACCGCACCCTCCAGGAAAACAACGACATAGGAAAGGACAAAGAGGACAAGAACATGGAGTGCAAGAAACTGCGTTCGGAGCTGCGAGAGATCAAGTTCAGGGAAACCCGGCTCATATCCGACTATTCAGAGCTGGAGGAAGAGAACATCGCCCTGCAGAAGCAGGTGTCGACTCTGAGGTCGGCGCAGGTCGAGTTCGAGGGGCTCAAGCACGAGATCCGCAGGCTCCAGGAGGAGATGGAGATTCTGAACTCGCAGGTTGAGGAGCTGTCGAATTTGAAGAAGATCACGGAGAAGCACATGGAGGAGGCGCTGGAGACGCTGCAGTCGGAAAGGGAGGCCAAATACGCGCTTAAAAAGGAACTGGATCAATATATCAATAGGGAATCTTTCTACAATATTAGTAATTTAGCTTATAGTATCAGGGGTATGACCGATGAACAAGGATTGGGTTCCGATGATGACGACCTGCCCACACTCAAGCGGTACGAGGCCAGCATCGCCGATGGATCTACACCTGAACTGGCTTCTCCGGATGGTGAGTTAATTAAATATTGTTGCTTCTAAAATTAGTCACTTTTCCAAAGTCTGCTCTGAAAATGATCAAGAGGGTTTTAATTAAATTGTACTGACGTTGTCAGTGAATACATTTCATCGGTTCTAGACATAGAGTATTCAAGTTTGATGAGAGATAATTTTCAAAAAACATCTGGAGATTGCCAATGGCATGATTAGCATTTAGATTAGATGTTTTAATTCACAATTTGCAAAACCTGTTACTATTTGTAATACATAAGTTATCTATGGTGTAATTCAATACTTGTGGTATTAGACAAGAAAGAAGTTGTTGTAATAGATCAGTGATTCCCAAAGTGGGCGCCACCGCCCCCTGGTGGGTGCTGCAGCAATTCAGGGGGGCGCTGATGGCGTGTAAACACAGAAGAATTTCCGCAGTTACAAGAAGAACTGATGAAAGTAACTGCAAATGGTTCAATAAATAGTTTCATAATTTCAAAGTTCAATGTTTCTATTTTACACAATTCTTTACTATATTTTGCGAAAAAGGTAGAAACAATAATAAATATATATTTTCTATTAATTGCTATCAATATTAAAAAATATGTAATTTCCAGGGGGCGCTAAGTAATATTTTTTCTGGAAAGGGGGCGGTAGGGCAAAGAACCATTGTAATAGATCATTAACCAAGAATTTTGTGTGGTCTTGTATAGACTTAATGAGATTTGTTTTAAAATATATTAAAAATTATTTATTAACGATTTTTCTCACATTTCTCTTATTTGCTTTACATCTTCCTCTAAAAGCAGCAACATTAAAAGCCAAGAAATCATCAGGATAATGCTGAAAGTAAAAGTCTATTCCTGAGCCAGAATGTTATATTTTTTAAATCTCAATTTCTTCGAATTCCATCAACAAATTCGTGGTTATTAGATCATCAGCATTTTTTTTAAATAATGATTAAAAATCCCGTTTTTGGTTTGTTTTCATGTTACAAACATAACTAATAACATTTTAATTTGCACCAGAAAACTAGTAATTTATTGTTGTATTATTGGTACGCCTGTTATGACCCAACATAAACGCCATTTAAACAATCTGGCAATTTATCTCCCATTAAATATTGGATTGAGGAGGCTGTTACTTGGTGAAATTCCTTAAATATGTGGTAAATGAAACGTGTGTTGAGAATTTTCACAATTTTTAATGTCAAAATACTGCGACATATGTTTGAAGCCACACAAACAAAACAAAACAAACATTCTGAAAATTCTCAACACGTGTTTAAATGGCATTCCCGTTAAGTCATAACAAACGTACCAACATTATAACAATACATTACTAGTTTTGTAGTGCAAATTAAACCTAACAAATCTAGTAAAAATTATCTTCCAGTACTCTATTAATTTGTTGGTGGAATTCGTTTACACTCTTTTTATGTAAAAAATATATTATCCTTACACGGTTTCTGTCAATAATACTTTCATAAATTTGACAGAAAGAAAGTGCATGCAACTTTTATGGTACTAACAATTAGTTTTAGCTTTTTTAAATTGATACATTTAACTAATTAAATGTAATAGTTTATTATTGTAGCAAAAAGAGTATAATACACTATTAGTCATGCCTTTTCACTAACTTAAAAAAAATATAATTACGTTTCCGCATGATAAATTTTATTACAAAACCACCAATTAAATTCCTTTCCAGGTAAACAAGTCGACTTATTCTCCGAAGTGCATTTAAACGAATTGCGCAAGCTAGAAAAACAACTGGAGCAGCTGGAAAAGGAGAAGATCTCCCTAACCCAAAACCTACGCGACAGTCAGGCGGTCGTCGAAAGGAGCCACGGCGAACTCCAAGTGTTCCTCTCGCGCATCGCCCAATTAACTGCCCACGTCGACTCCCTGCAACACCTTGCCCAAAACGTCAACAAAAACATTAGCAAGCCGGCTGAACAAGCGTCCATAGTCCTCAACCAGTACCAGCAATGGTTCAAACTGTCAACGAAGGAAGTCGAGCAGCTCAGGTCCGATTTGAAGGAACTGGAGAAGCTCTCGAACACGTCGGACGCAACACTGCAGCTGCGCACCGAAGTGACGAATTTGAAGAACAAGGTCCTGGACACCGAACAGAAATATTTGGACGTCGAGAGCGATCTGAAGCTGCTCAGGGAATTCGCGAGCGAAGCAGGGACGTCCATCGAAGAAACACAGAATCATCTGCAGACGGTTACCGAAGAACTGGCGCAGCTTTACCACCACGTGTGCACCGTTAACGGGCAAACGCCGAGCCGTGTCGTCCTCGAGCACGAGAAGCTTCTGACGCCAAGTAAGTAATTCCACGGCACACTCGGCTAAATTATAGTAATTGGGTCGATTTACAGTTTTAATTAATTGGCAACAGTCGAGCATGCAATTTCATTAGAAAGTTATAATTAGCCTTCGGGTAATTAAGCTGTTGAATAATTCACTTGAATTTTAATGGCATTACGCTTTATTTATTAATTTTAATTGAATTCACGACAGTGACGGAAAC
Source organism: Ocypus olens (assembly GCA_910593695.2). NCBI lineage: Eukaryota > Metazoa > Arthropoda > Insecta > Coleoptera > Staphylinidae > Ocypus > Ocypus olens. The sequence goes on along the minus strand of OU343059.1, from coordinate 17,095,538 downwards.
CGCTCCACCTATCGGGGATATTTCCAAGCTCGAAGTGTTGAGAACACGTCTGAAGTCGGATATACCCCTGAACGACTTGGAGAGTCTGAACGACACCACGGTCATCTGTAAAAACGTGATGACCGTCGTCGACCAGATCAAGCACCTCAGGAATGCCATTGAAAACACAATAGAGCTTACCAAAACCAAGGGGCATAAACTCGAAACATCTTACGAAGGTAAGTTTGAAAAAATGATCAAAACGATGTAATATGTTATTGATTTTCTTTGCTAAACAGAATAATACCACTTTAAAAATAGAAATATTTTTTTATAATTGATTTAGATTGCATGACGATGGGCGGAGTTGACTGGGTGTGTCCTACCGCACACACTCATTCCTCTCCTTTAATTTACTATGGTACACTAATTAGTTTACGATTCAGATATTTTTTCAATGTTTTCATAAGTGTAAATATTTATTTTTTTAATAAAAACCCTTGTGCAAGCACATTAAATATTAGCAACAACACTAGGGTTTTTATTAACAAATATTTAAATGCATAAGCGTAAATTATTTGCTCTGCTAAAAAGTTGCGATCAGATTTTTCCATTCATATTCTATACAGCAGTTCTGCCCTCATAAATGGAAAGTAGGATTAGGTGGGTCAGAATTTATATAACAATTTTTACAAATTTCATTTTTTATTTATTTATTTTTTAACTTTACATATCCTGTTAATATAATACATACAGGGTGTTTCAGAGCTCTGGGAACGGTCAATCACGTGCTTATTTTTCAAAATTTCGAAAAATGTTTTATACAAAAGTTGTGTATAATAGTGAGCTGCACGCCCTAAAAATATTAAAATTTATACAGGGTGTCTCATAAAAAAGTTACAGACCAAACTTATGTTTTTTTTAAATGTAACACCCTGTATTTTTTGTCATTTTTGAATTATATGGAGCAAATAAAGGTGAGCTACTTCAATACTCCCTATACCTATTGTTTGCCGTTTTCGAAATATTTTAAGATTTGTTGAAATGCATGGTCTGGGTGAAATTTTATTTTTGTCCCAGTGATTGACGTTGAACGATTAAAATCATTTCAATTATTTGCTTGAAGGTTCGAACTATAGAGCCAACCATGATTTCATACAAAAAATTATACTGGGTGATAAAAAAAATGCGGTAGAAAAACCCAACTTATAAAGTTGAATAACTTCGTTTTTTTAAATGGCACACCCTGTATTTAGCAACGTATTCTCAAGTAGAATCCAATTATCTTTCAGATTATAATAATTATTCCTGATATGATAATCGCCGAATACAAGAAAACTATTGAGATTAGGAACAGGGAACCCTTATACAATCTGTATAAATTTTAAATTTAAATATTTTTAGGGCGTGCAGCTCACTATTATACACAACTTTTGTACAAAACATTTTTCGAAATTTTGAAAAATAAGCACGTGATTGACCGTTCCCAGAGCTCTGAAACACCCTGTATATGGAAAACAATATATACATAAAGTTTAATCACCCAAAAAATTATTATTCAAAGAGATATCGACCGAAAAGTTTATTCGATTTGTTAAGTTTTTTAACTACTTTCATCATTTATATACAGAGTGTCCCACCAAAACCTCACACTAAAAGTATATCGATTTCCAGCATTTATGTAATCGAGTGTGCTCTTTTAAACGAACATTTTTAAGATTATACTGTGACGCTAACTTCCTTATTTTAAACAAAATGCGATATTTTTTATTGCAAATTTGGATTCTGCATCAAATTCTTTGAAAAAATCATTAAGTAACATAACATCAAAATTTAACTATTTTTGAGATATTTGACATTCTTTTAAATTTCATAATTAACTTTGAAAATACGTATCTCCGAACAAAAGGAAATTGAAAGGATGCAATGTTGTTTATAAAAAGCCAATATCCGAAGGTACCAGGGGTGATTCATTTTTGGAATAATAAAATGCAGAGTATTCAAAATTTCATATACCATATTTAGTCATCGTTAAAACATTAAATCTCAAGTTTTTTAAATGGAACACCCTGTATGTTTTTACATATTCTGATTCAGAATGCATATCTGCATTGATCTATATTAACATTCCCTATACCCATCTTTTTTCGTTTTCAAGATATTAACATGTTTATAATTTTTTTTATTTAACACCCTGTATATTTTTACATATTCTGATGCAGAATTCAATTCTGCGTTGATCTATACAAGCATCCCATATACCTATCTTTTTTATTTTATTTATGTTTGTATTTTTTTATGGAACACCCTTTATATGCTTACATATTCTGGCGCAGAATTCAAGTCTGCATTGATCTATAACTTTATTCCTTATACCTATCTTCTATTGGTTTCAAAATATTAACATGTTTGTAATTTTTTTATGGAACATCCTGTATAATTTTACATTTTCTGATGGAACATCCTGTATAATTTTACATTTTCTGATGCAGAATTCAATTCTGCTTTGATATACATTAGCATATCCTTCGTCTAATTTCTTTCATTTTCAAGATATTAACATGTTTGTATTTTTTTTTATGGAACACCCAGTATATATTTACATATTCTGACGCAGAATTCAATTCTGCATTGATCTATACTCGCATCCCCTATAGTTATCTTCTTTCGTTTTCAAGTTATTAACATGTTTGTCATTGTTTTTATGAAACACCCTGCATATTTTTACATATTCTGACGCAGAATTCATTTCTGCATTGATCTATATTAGCATTCCTCATAGCTATCTTCTTTCATTTCCAAGATATTAACAGGTTTGTAATTTGTCTTTATGGAACACCCTGTATATTTTTACATATTTTGGTGCGTTCCTCCTGACTCACCCTGTATACATAAATGTTAACGAATACATTACGCTGGATTTTTCATTCTAGGCAACAGAGAGGATGTCAACTCTGAGACGGAAATTGCAGAGCTCCAGGAGCAAGTGATCAGGCTGAAGAGTTTGCTGTCGACGAAGCGCGAACAAATAGCCACCCTAAGGACGGTACTTAAATCGAACAAGAATACAGCCGAAGTGGCGCTCACCAACCTCAAGGCCAAATATGAGAACGAGAAGACTATCGTTTCTGAAACGATGATGAAGCTGAGGAACGAGCTGCGCCTGCTGAAAGAAGACGCCGCAACCTTCTCAAGTAAGCGCTTTGGGTATTAGGGCGTTCTTTAGAAAAGTTTTTAAATCTTTTCCTTTAGTCGATCATAGTTCTAGCTGTAAAAACTCACAGTTCAGATTCTACAAGGTCATTTAAACAAAAAAAGGAAATTCTTTTATGAATGTCTTCTTTGCCAATTGAAAAATAAATAGCTATTATTACAACTAGGGAAATATGAATAGTATATTTCCCGAGGTTGGCTAGTTACATCCCGAGGGCGGAGCCCGAGGGATGTATAGACAACCAAGGGAAATGTATTCATATTTCCTGTGTTGTAATCAATAGTTTTTTTTCTGATTGAAAGAATATTGTTCTGTAAATGGGAAAATATTGGATTGTAAATTTTTGAATTTATCGGATTGGTAACGTTGCTAAGGGCCTTGTTTATAAATATCATAGTTGACTGGTTTGATTTTTGCGTTGTTTCATAAATTGGTGAAATGTCAAACTATGTGTTAACGCAAGCGACGAAAGACCGTGAATGTTTGTTTCCGGTAAAATCCAAAGCTGTCAAATCCATAAAGGATACCTTCCTAAGAAATCGGAGGTGTTGTCCCGAGAGCAATTAAAACAATTCTTGCGAGAAGCTCCTAATGACATTTTTTTGATGTTTATATTTTCCTAGGGAAATATAAGTGTGTTATGACATATCGTAACTAAGGCAATATTACTCGATATTGTTTCAATCAGAAAAAAATAAATTTACCATCGGTACTTTTTTTCACGGGTTCGGTAAAATTTACTCTGTAAAAATGTAATGAACATATTTTTCAATTTTATTTATCATGAGTAAAAAAAAATTTCTTCTTAAGGTTTGCGAGCTATGTTTGCCGCTCGTTGTGAAGAATACGTGACGCAAGTGGACGAACTGCAACACCAACTGAACGCGGCGGAGGACGAGAAGAAAACCCTCAACCAGCTGCTCAGAATAGCGGTGCAGCAAAAGCTGAGCCTGACCCAGCGTCTGGAGGACCTCGAGGTCGACAGGGAACTGAGAAACGCCCGGCGGCCGGGCGTGCGGGGATTCCCGAGGGCGGGCCGCTCCAACAGGGACATGTTCTAGCCCAGGGCGTGGCCCGTGGTGCTCGCCATGGCGTTGATCACCACCTTGTTCAGGCTGTAACGGCCCCGCGAGGTAGGTCATTAGGAGAGTCAACTCTAGTATAAATTAAAAAACAAAAAAAGAAAACTAGTATTAAAACTATAAAAGCAGTGGTGTTAGGTGTAGAGATGTCTGCGGGATTATGGCAATTTTCATTGTACATAAAAACTTATGTACGGATGCAACCCTCTTTTTGTAAGGAAATCACGATTGCGTAAAATACTACTTAACTTATTTATTTATTTTTTCATTCGGACGACGATATTTTACGTAATTTCTTTAGGATAATTTATGATAAATGAAACACATAATCATCATAGTAGAGATACATATTTTGTTATGGATATTAATAAAAAAAAAGTATACATTTTTATACACGTAACAAAAACATAAGTATTCTTTTATATGATTTTCACTCAACTTTCGCCCAAGATTCGATTAAACAATTAAATCGAATTTTGGCGAAATTATAGCTTTAACAAATGCATGTTTTAGTTGTAGAACATTTTAGATTATTTATGAAATGTGTTATATCCTAAGTAATGTGTAAAGGGCCTCCAAATAACAAACGTCATATCGATTTTTTTCACTAGGTACAAGTTTCCGTTTGTCTAGGCATTTTTATACTCCTTTTTTAGCAATTGAATGAATAGCGTGAGGTTTATAGATGTCCAACTTGTTTAATCATTAGGTGTGCGGGTGTGTTCGCAAAAGATTCACCCACACAAATAATGCATTATAAAAATGTAATTTTGAAAAAGTATATATAAATAAAGTATATAATAACCGGGGTGGAAAAAACACCGCCCCATTGTTCCGTTGGTTGAGTGTCCATGTTTATCAACTCCGAGCCCGTCAACTAATGGAATGGCCCGTCCCTGACCTGCATGTTCATTGTTAATTATATCCGTATGATCTTATTAATAAACTATATATATTTTAATAATTAACAACAATAATAACGATCTAGTACTTGAATTTTTAAAATGTCTACACTATTAGAACATCAATATAAAAAAAAAACAGTTTATGCATTTTATTTCGAGATGTGATATATATTATATATTTGAAGATGTGTTTCTTTGTGTTGGTACTTACTCGATGCCGTAATAATGGTGTTTCAATATTTTTTTATATAAATATATATATTGATGGTTTATTATTGTATTGACTAATATTGAAATTTTAAACGGCAGTGGTAGCTAAATTATGTGTTGGTAGTTTTTCAGATGTTGTTATAATTCATTTTAAATATTGCCTATTTTATGTTATACGTTATACTTAATATTTTTAATAAAATCTATTAACTTTCAAACTATCGCATTTTTTTTTTACATTATAGAGGGTAAGTACATGGAATAATGTTATTCTAAAACGAATATAATTATGGCTTAATTACCCCTTTATTACAATCAAATATTACACTTTCAACCGTAGCCATAGTGACGTGCAGATCTGCGGAGGTACAAGAAAAAGAAGTAATGGAAGCCAGAAATGGGTCAAATGAAAGAAAAAACGTAAAATATATGATTTATTTATTTTACTTATTATTTATTCAACCAACGGACGAGCCCAGATTGAAAATTACAAATTAATACAATAAATGTTTACAAACGAATAGTCCTTAACTAAGATAATAACAATAATGGCTGGCTAACATATATTACGACAAATACCCAACAATCAGATTAAAGAATGCTTTAGCAGATCCACAGTTAAATCTATCCACGTCCGGATATTTAGCCATAATTTGATTGTAAGTAAAGCACATCGAATACAAAGGTTATTTCAACAGAGCATTTGTTTTAGGAATTGATAAATGAAATAGTCGGCTACTTCTTACACAACTGGGGACGTGTATATCCACTTGCTCTAGAATCTCAAAGCAATCAATGTGATTATTGAGGATTTTGTATAGTATGGTTACTAAGTGGGATTTTCGGCGACTTTCTAAGGAGTATAGGTCGAATTCACACAATAAATCATTGTACCTATAATCCACCCTTGGATACGTACCAAATTTCTTAAAATAAAGATATTTAAGAATTTACACAAAAATTAATAGAATTCAAGAATGAAGTAGGAAAGAGCATAAAAATACTAGCTATCCATATGCAATGAAATAATATAAACTGCAGCAACTATGGGGGAATATCGGAAAAGAGTGCTTTTTATTTTCACCTCAGACAGAGATAGATTGCATTTCATGCGGAGTAGGGAATAGGAAGGGGGTCTTAAAATTTTTTGTTTTAGTTTAAGGAGTTAAACAGAATTTTTTGTTGTTAATTTTTAGGTATTATTTAGATTTTGGGGTTATGGCGTTTTTAGTCACCTTAAAATCTCCAAATTAAATCGCGAGTTAAGTGGAGCCAAGAATATATTTAGCACTGTACTATTAATAGAGTTTACATAAATTTACACACTCGCCATATTTTACAAATCGGCGCATTTTAAAATTAACACCTCTTAACATGTCATTCTGAAGTACCCGAAATATAATCAGTTATAATCATTTTTTTTCAATGAAATCACGAGTTATAATGTCAAATGACTGTGAAGCAGGAGTTGCATTTTCATCCGAGATTATAACAAGTGTATTTCAAAACAAAATTGCAATGGTTTTAATCTCTCCACGCTTTATGTTCGGTTAGAGAATATAAAGAATTAAATATAAAATATGTTTCGGTTTTGTATATATTTTTCGGAACGTTATATTCCACTGTGGCGCAGGCGGTTCCAAAAACGTTTCATTTTGTAAACGTAGCGAACATTAACAAATTTGCGTAATGGATGTGCCGTTTGACAGACACTGTCAATGTCTAATTCATAATAGGACACACTTGATTTTGGAGCAAGAGACTTGTATTATTAGCGCTAGTCAATCAGCGTCCTACATTCCAGTTGTATTTTCAAGGACCAGTTGTATTTTCAGTGCCAGCGTCCCAGATTTGAGTTGTATTATTTCAAATCAGTTATATTCTCAGCCGTAATACAACAAGTGGTATGATTATTACCGATGATATTTTGAAGTTGAAACCGAGCTGTAGATTCAACGAGCGCTAGCGCGAGTTGAATGTGCTGCTTCGGTTTCAATGACTAAATATCATCGGTTATTAATCGTACCACGAGTTATATTTAGTGAGAGAATATAACGAATAACATTTTATAATCTTGATTACAACTCACATATTGCAATGTTTTAATTCGTCAATGACGTTCAACGACTAAATATCATCGGTTATTAATCGTACCACGAGTTATATTTAGTGAGAGAATATAACAAGACGACGGATCTCATCATCACATATAACATGCGAAAGAGAGATGCGAAACGTCCGATAGTGTTTATTACCTTTATTATAGAGACAAAGCAACACAACAGATATACATATTATATATGTATATAATACAGTCACACTCGCACACACACAGTTTACCTGGTGGTGGGTGATCTTTATTTTTGCACGTATTTTTGTTATTATTATTATATAATAACGAATAACATTTTATAATCTTGATCACAACTCACATATTGCAATGTTTTAATTCGTCTTGTAGTTTCTTGCAGCACAAAGACTCCGTAAACTGTCGGCACTGCGACTCTTTATTCCTCGCGGTGTTTTTGGGCGTCGTATTTTTCACCATTTCACTGATTTCACTGTTAGAAACTGCATCCCGATAATTTAGTATGTCCATTTTGAGGTTTAAAATTCTGACAGGACCACAATAAAATATCACCGCTACTTTTGTTTTTTATCATCGCGGTGATACACATGCTGCTATGCATTTTGTTGTATCTGATTGGCTGAAAATACATTTTAGTAGGCCATGAGTTGTATTCTCAGCCGTAATACAACAAGTGGTATGATTATTACCGATGATATTTTGGAGTTGAAACCGAGCTGCAGATTCAACGAGCGCTAGCGCGAGTTGAATGTGCTGCTTCGGTTTCAAAGACTAAATATCATCGGTTATTAATCGTACCACGAGTTATATTTAGTGAGAGAATATAACGAATAACCTTTTATAATCTTGATGACAACTCACATATTGCAATGTTTTAATTCGTCTTGTAGTTTCTTGCAGCACAAAGACTCTGTAAACTGTCGGCACTGCGACTCTTTATTCCTCGCGGTGTTTCTGGGCGTCGTATTTTTCACCATTTCACTGATTTCACTGTTAGAAACTGCATCCCAATAATTTAGTAAGTCCATTTTGACGTTTAAAATTCTGACAGGACCACAATAAAATATCACCGCTACTTTTGTTTTTTATCATCGCGGTGATACACATGCTGCTATGCATTCCCTTGCATCTGATTGGCTCAAAATACATTCTAGTAGGCCATGAGTTGTATTCTCAGTGTAATATTTCAAGTGTTCATTTTAAAATGCGGCGATTTGTAAATATGGTATTAGAGTGGAAGGGCACGCTTAACCACTTCGCGCCCTTGCTGCTTTGATTTAATCCCAGAGTTAATGAAAAATGACTTCTTTGTTGTTGTTACCTTTTTCTACGAAATATTATTTCACGCTCACAAACTTACCCATTTATGCAAAAAAATATGAAAAAAATATTCCATAGATGGTGCTAAGGGAGTAATTTTTTTGTACAATGTTTTTATTTTATTTTTTTGCTTGATGCCACATGTGGCAACCTGGGCGTGAAGAGGTTAACCCCGTCTTTTAGGTGATATTGGCAAGAGGAGGGTAGCACCAGTGATTTTTTGAGCATTGTATTGTACCATCACCCACGCACACAACATGCATTTTGGTGATCCATTATTAGCAGGTAAGTTTTTCAGGTCCTCTCTGAATTCGCTTTGCAATCATGTTTTCATTGCAGACTCCTGGAGATCCCCGAACGTGTGAAGGTTTTTATTTGTAAAAGTAAATTCCCTTCATTTTGTTTAGAATTACATTATCCCTTATCAGTGGGACAATTTAACTCGGAAAAGGCGCAGACGTGTACTCTTCCTTAATTTGTGGAAGCCCGAAGTGCTTTGCATGTCCCGAAGCACCGAAATCTGAAATCAATGGGCTGCGTGAAGTGATTTTGGGCACCTTAGAAACCCGCTTTTTAGCTCAATAAAGGCACTGATGTGTACTCTTGCATGGTCCGTGAAAGCCTGAAGTGTTTTTGCACAATTATTTTATTTACATATTTACGGAACCACAGAAATCACTCATTTGATTTTGCATCCATTGGATTTGAGGAATGAATTTTGGTAATATAGGTTTAAAAATTAAAATTTACTTAGTTTGTTTCACGATTAAATTGCTTTATTTTCAACTAGTTTCGGCTTAGTGCCATGTTCAACTAGTTGAAAATAAAGCAATTTTATCGTGAAACAAACCAAGTGAATTTTAATTTTTAAACCTATATTAACATAATGTTTCACCAAGTGATCAATGAGAAACAAGTATATGACATGAATTTTGGGTTTAAGGCACATTAACAGCTAAAATCATCGCGTGTGGTTGAGGAGGTTGTCATCTACAATTACTGCAAGTTCGGGCATGGGCTCCATGAGCAGTGGTTCTGGATCCCTTAGAAACATGCTTGGTTTGTTCTAACAGTAGCTATGACGTAATCTCACTTGAACCTACCAAAGCTTGCCCGGGTGCGGTAGTTTTATTCTGTTTGATGGGTCCGAGGGCTTGTAATTAATATAACCCAGGTACCCAGTAGCAAACCCCTTTTCATAGATGCCCCCTTACCCGGTTCCCATATAGCATAAAGACGTCCTGTGGGCGTACACTTCTGCACATATGGACGTACAATGTACGTTTCTTTGGCACAACTTTATACATCTGTGAGACCTACAGTGTCATACATTTATGAACCGTACAGAAGCATCCGTCCATGGGACGAACATAAGCAGACGTCTGTAGCACGTAAATAACCGGATGTCCATGGGGCATGATGCATGTACCAATCCAGACAGTTATTATGAAATAAAAACTTTCTTTGTTAGTATCACATGATTTATTTCGAGCGACCATAATTTCGATTAGTTACTTATAAAAAAGCACATACCGGGGTCCTCGAGCTGATTCCACAACTAAAAAAATCCATATCAGGAAAAATTATTACATAACAATAACAAGATCTAAACATTTTATTTCTAAAAATCCACAATTTACATCTTATTAACTAGAGATGGGCAAATCATGTTGGTACTTTTTAATACCTGTGATTTTAAACTGTGACTGTGATCACGGCTGTGAAATATATGTTATGTATGCCGCCTTGTATTGTGTTCTTACAATTAGGTTTTAAGTAACAGTCACAGTTTAAGTAGCAATCACGTTTTAGGTAGCAATCACAGTTTAAATTGCAGTGATTTTAAGTAGCAATGACGTTTTAAGTAGTAGTGATTTTGATTTTGAGTAGCAGTGATTTTAAGTAGCAGTGAAATTTGGCTATTAGTAACAGCAGCGACCTGTGATTTTTCAATACCAGTAAAAAATCACAGGTACGTGAAATATCGCCCATCCCTATTATAACATATTTTTTTTTGTCTGCCCTCTGTAAATAAGTCTATGGTCTCTACCAGCGGCGGCTAGTGGATCTGCATAGGGGAGACACCGACGAAGCTGGTGTTCATGCTGCACTACTTACTCTTAAGAGGAAGCAAATATTCCATTGCTGTTTTTGTAAAATTTTCTTCCATTGCCTCACCGCTGAACATCTACAAACCGCCGCTGGGGGCTACCGTTAGAGAGGATGCATATAGTATAATAATAATAATAATAATATTCCTTTATTTAGCACTGCTGCTATAAGATACAAATGTTATTATTTTGATATAAATTATGTATAAAAATATGGTTACAATATAATATATTTTACTTAGTCTATAAAATCTAAAAAATATATAAAACGTCTGTTCATTATAACGTGATAAAACTCAGCGATGCGCCGTGGCAAAATAGGACTCCACCCAATTGACAGCGAGTGGTTGGAGGGGCAACAAATAAATTTTCACTTAATTCTGAGCATACATTACGAAAGCCACTGAGCCGATCGGTCAAATATTACAGCCCCCACCGGGTAGGACTAAATTTATCACGGTATAGCTAACAAACTCCACAAACCATCAATCATCATAGCTAACAGACTGTACTATAACAAAAAGAAAACCAGTCTTAAATAAAAAATTCCTCCAACCCAAAAAATGTTCTCACCCACAAACATTTATACTTTAACACGCTAACAAAAACTGTTGCAAACATTCATGACTCATTTTGAGTCACTCATTTCAACGCGAGTCACTTGACTAGTTGGCTCATTCGCATGAGTTGTCCCAGGTTGCACAAAATTATAACTTGTTTCGAGTACATATACCATTCGGGAGGACAGAAATAATACGAAACGTAAGGAATATAACTGTGTTTAATTATTTAATTACGCAACTTCGCATATCTCACATATACATAATAACGAAACAAAGGCATGCAAATAGTTATGGAAATTATTTGAAAATACACATGTTACACAGGGTTAGGGAAATGTATCGGAACACCTGATTTCTGGCTAAACGTCTGTTGTTTTCTTATTACTATAAAAAGAAATATGTATAGTTTTATTTATTCTATAAAGTGACGTATTTTGATTTTCTACAGCTACCCTATTTGTCGAGATATGACAGTTTTTTTATCGGCAGTTTTTTAAATGGAAGACCCTGTATATTTTTACATTTTCGAATAGATACTTTTCCAACAATTGCAATGATGTACCTGTTAAACAGGCCCCAAAGTTTTTACAAACAAATTCTTTTGTTGAAGCAACGATGAACCGTTTGATACTTCACTTATCAATTAATTAACAATTGTAAAACCCTCGTTTGTGTTCCAAGGATTGGAGGGTAGGATAGGGAAAGCCTACCCCCCTCGTTTCCACTTAAATCTAACCAAGAAAACCCTTTGATTAAAGAAACTTCTCAGTTAAATCACTGAAGTTTCAAAAGTTGCAGAATCACCAATAAAGAGCACTCGTTAAACACCCCAGAGTTTCCATTAACAAATTCTTTTGCCAACTAAACAAAATATAAAAAATTGTTCTGTACTTCTTTAAACAATTAATTAACAATTGCAAACCCTCGTTTGAATTCCAAGAATTGGATGATAGGATAGGACCGAAAAATGCCAATATTATTTTTTATAACGATTACCTACTCGACACACACACAAAATATTGTTATGTTTTCTTTTTTGCTGTTTTTGGCGAGTACACTCGTCATGAACAAATGGCAATATGACAAGTACCTACTCGACATTTCACAAAATATTGCCAATTTGTTAATGACGGATATACCCGTCACACAGCTAACTGGTTAATTGTACCCACCCCTCCTTGTTTCTACTTAAACTTAACTAACAAAACTCGGTTTTCTTCGTTTCTTCGTCAAATCACCGGAGTTTTAAACTCAACCCAATAAATGGGGTTTCTGGGTTAAGTTAAAGTGAAAAGGAAGGGTAATGGGTGGGCCCTATTCCACCCTCCAGCTTATTTAACACACCTCAGAGTTTAGATAAATCAAGTCATTAAACCACAAAATCCACAATAGTTACTAAAATCTGTTGATGCATAAAGCAGGGTGCCATCTAGTTCAATTTTTTCTATAACTCATGATGAATTTGAGTTTTCATGAAACGGATCAATAAAAATATACAACATTTACACATTACTTAACTATAGTAAATATTATAATAGCAAAATAATGTTAAAGTAATGTAAAAATGATCTAAATTCCATATAAAACTACGAGATGTGGCAATTTAGTTCCGAGACTGATTTTTTCTAAAGAAACACCTGCGTAGCAAGAAGAATGAAAGGGGCGTGGTTTAGATCTATATATATCCCTTGACCTCGGTTAAAAATTTTAAGTTCTGAGACTGATTTTTTTCTAACGAACACCTGCGTAGCAAGAAGATGAAAGGGGCGTGGTTTAGATCTATATATATATATCCCTTGACTGGCTAAAAAATTTAAGCAGCTGCAACAAACAGTCTCGTTGTAATCGTCAAATAACGAAGGTGAAAAAACTGCTCGCGCCGAAAAAATGTTGGATAAAAAAATTGCGCAAAGAGTGAATTTAAAGTTTTTGTTAAAACTCGGGAAGTCCGCGACAGAAAGCTATGAAACTTTGCGGATGGCTTACAGGGATGGTTGCCTATCCCGTGCCAGAGTTTTTGAGTGTTACAAACGTTTTCAGGAGGGGAGGGAGAATGTTGAAGATGGCGAGCGCCCCGGGCGGCCTGTGCCTTCGAAAAGTGACTTGAACGTTCAAAAAGTGACCGAGATGGTTCGAAAAGACCGTCGATGAAGTATTAGGGCCATTGTTGAATATGTCAACATTAATAAAGAAACTGTGAGACAAATTTTGCATGAGAAAAGTGTGTGCTAAACTTGTGCCCGGACTCCTAACGGCGGAACAGAAAATGCATCGTAAAGACATTTGTTCTGACACCCTGGAATGCATCGAAAACGACTCAGACTTCTTGTCAAGAGTTATAACTTGTGACGAAACATGGATTTTTCAATATGACCCTGAAACCAAGCGGGAATCAATGCAGTGGAAGACTCCAAACTCTCCGAGAGTCAAAAAGCGGATGAGGAAGTCCAAATTTAAGGCGATGTTGATTGTTTTCTTCGATATACGGGGTGTAGTTCACATGGAATGGGTACCACAAGGTCAAGCAGTTGACCAACATTACTATTTAGATGTTCTACGAAGACTCCGAGAAAAAAATCGCAAAAAGAGGCCCGCAATGTGGAAAGAGAACTCCTGGATCCTCCATCAAGACAATGCGCACTCAGTCAAGGACTATTTGACCAAAAATTAGGTCACAGTCATGGAGCACCCACCTTATTCGCCAGATTTAGCACCCTGCGACTTCTATCTGTTCCCAAAAATCAAATCTTGCATGAAGGGAATCCGCCACGAGTCATTAAAGGACGTAAAACAAAAATCGGCGCAGCTACTCAAGAGCCTGTCGGAAGATGACCTGCAGCACTGCTTCGCACAGAGGAAAAATCGCTTGGAGCGGTGTTGTGCGGAAGGAGAGTATATTGAAGGGGAAAATGTAAAATTGTAAAAAATTGCGAAATACAGATATAGGAACAGTCTCGGGACTTAATTGCCACACCTCGTATACTCAAATCCAGTGACGGTTCACGGGGTTTTTTCTGGTACGGCCGAGGAGCAAGAGGTGATAATACAGATAGGTGCGGTCACGCAGCCAGCCGTCTCTGCAACTGACCCTACCTATCTGTATTAACACCTCTTGTTCCTCGGTCGTACCAGAAAAAAACCCGCGAACCGTCACTGGATTTGAGTATACGAGGTGATGTCAATCAAAAAAACTTCACTCTCGACGCGGCAGACTTTGAAGGGCATTTGTTAGTAAAGGGGGTCATTGAAACGAATGGTACCGATTCCACGCGAAGTCTGGTTAGCCACCTGTTTAATGGCTAATTTTCAAAATCGACTTTTGTCCGATTAGATTGGGAATCGACCATTGTGCGCCGGCGCCCCAAATAGGTGAAACTACTATACTAGCTGAGCTGATTTCAGCTCTACTCTCCGCTAGTGAGAAAATTTACTAACGGCTACAAAACTCTTCTTATGGAATGAATACCGCTATTAAACTTGCTTAGGGCAAAAATTGCGATAGAGAGCTCCACAGTGGCGGTTCGCGGGGATTTTTCTGGTACGGCCGAGGAACACGAGGTGGTAATACAGATAGGTGCGGTCAACCAGCCAGCCGTCTCTGCATCTGACCCTACCCATCTGTATTACAGTGACGGTTCGCGGGGTTTTTTCTGGCACGGCCGAGGAACAAGAGGTGGTAATACAGATAGGTAGGGTCAGTTGCAGAGACGCCTGGCTGCGCGACCGCAACTATCTGTATCGCCACCTCTTGTTCCTCGGCCGTACCATAAAAAACCCCGCGAACCGTCACTGCTGTATTACCACCTCTTGTTCCTCGGCCGTACCAGAAAAAAAGCCGCGAACCGTCACTGGAGCTCCACCCATTCCACGTCTGCCATTGGATAAATTAGTGCACAATAACCCGGAAACGGTAACGAGAACGGGAACTGGAAAGAAAATATAGCAAGCTTCAGGTTCCCGATACCGGAAATTAGTTATTATTAGTTGTGTATGTCAAACACGCGAATCATATTTAACTTTTGGTTCCCGTTCTTGTTACCGTTCCCGGGTTATTGTGTAACGACCTTTGACTATATACTAATTTAGTAACATACCGCAACCATGTAGGGTCCCGCCGCGCCACCGTTGCTTGGAGACACACATGAAGCGGCGCTAGCAGTCCAATAGTATATAGTCAAAGGTAACGACCTCTACTGTAATACGGCCTTGTGTTTAAAAATTTTATTTTATCCTATACATATTATCATGCCAATAACTCCTTAGTTACGAGTAACGTTAAGGTACCTTTAACAACACTAGTGTTATATTTATCTTAACGCAACTCGTTGCTGTGGAGACATTAGCATACAAACATTATTTCGCCTATGGCGGTTTTCATTAAACATTTTTCTTATTAAAAAAATAGATATAGGATAAAAAAAACAGTGTTACGACACACGTAACGTTATTTGTTTTTACATTACGAAAGAAAAGTTTGAAATTCCCTTCATAACGTTACTTGTATCGTAAATTACTATAACTGCAGTCGCCTAGGAATTGAAATGCGCCTCTATGGCGTTTCTCTTTTGTATTTTCGCAATGGAGTTCAACAAGAAAATGCTTGCTTCGACGAATTCCACCAATGCTGAAGTAAAATATTGATTATAATAAAAACCTTAAATTTTTGCATTTCAGTTATACACTTAGGGCCGTCATATTCACCTTTCAGTAGTGTTCAGTAGCGTTACCGATGAGATAATCAGAAACATAAGCATTTCTTTCTGGAAATCTGAACACAGAACCTATTCGCTGTAAGTGCCGCCATCTAGTGCTTGTTGCGATTAATCCACCAACTAAAGAGTCGATCCATAATTTCACTGACAGCCCTCATACTGACAGTAATTTCTGAAACGTAGTGAAAAACGCCAGCCTAGGCAGAAATGTAAGCGTTTATCAACACAACAATGGGCAGAACAGTGCAGAAATTAAAAGCAACTCTATGGAAGTGTATGATCGTGCGGAAGAAACATTTCATCCTAACGGCGTTCGTGATATTACTGCCCATCCTATTGTTCGCGTTACTTGGATATGCACGAAGCAAAGTCAGTTTCATCAGCAAGCAGGAGGTTAACACCACCACCTACAATGAGATATTCTATGAGGACTTCATTTACGAGAAATACAAAATGCACGTGGGGCACACCCTCCTCTACTATGCTCCGGATAACGGCTTCACTAGGGAACTTATGAGAAGCGTGCAGTTAAAACTGGAAATACCGAACGACAGTAAGTGTATATCATTACAACAATTATAATTTACAACAGTTGGATTGTTTCACAATGTTATGTTTAATGGTGTTAAAGAATCAAAACATGCTCAAGCCGATAGTTTTCAAAATCATTAACCAGTTTTTGACTAGTATACTTAAATATTTCGCAACTCAACACAAAATATTGACGAGTATACTCATTAAAAACAGCTAATTGGTTGGCAGAGTAATAGAAATTTTAAGCGTAATCTTTTGGCTAATAACCTGAATAACTAATGTTTTCTTAAGTGTGTGGAGATCATTCATAATTGTACTATCTCTACGCTGTACAATGATGGCAAATATTTAATGTAATGAGGACATGGATTGCGATGACAGTTTGACAGTTGTTTACAATGGAGATTTTGACAAAAGTTTTATTATGAGGTTGTTATAGTAATACATGAATTTTCCGCTGCAGTGTGGTCATATTTTTTAAAATTGCAACTGACGTGAAACAAAAAAGCAGTCCGTTAATTAGTTGCAGATGCATTAACCCTTTCACCGCCAGAAAAATATCCGAGACTCGACGAGAAGTCTCACATTTCTTTTTCAATCTTCAAATCAATTGACTGTCAGTTGTCTAATTGCCTTCTGATAAAGTATCATTGATGGTTCCTCTGTTTTTTGTAAATAAATGTGACTAGACTTTTGGTGCTTGGGTGGAATAGCATTTAACTCTTTGAGGGGCAGCAGTACATGTATTGCTAACTAAGTACTTCAATGAAATACAGCTATGTAAGCACACGCTATTTTATTTTAACTCCAAAAAATTTAAACTTTTATTTTCTTTTTTGTCTGGCCCCACTTGGATCTATAGATGTGGAAATTTCTTGCCCTTCGAAGAGTTAAAACATCACACAGATGTTAAAAATGATCACTCCCACACCAGTGGTCAAGCGTATAGACCTCCCATGTACAGATCAATAATAGAATGTCCTTAGTCAAAAATAGTTGGCAGCCGTTAAAACATAAACTAACACAAGTTCAGTGGCAGCACTAAGAATAGGAATTTTGGCATAAAACAGCTATATTAATATAATAAAAATTCAGTTCACTTTACAAGACATCGATCTTTTAAAATCATTTTGGTTTTTAAATATGCAGCAATTTTAAATCGAGTTATGAAATTTTGAAAATGTATTTTTTTCAATGACGAACACTCAAGCGCAAAAAATTTAAAATAAATATGAAACGCGGGAAAAAAATTCTACAAAAATTTAGTTTACTTCACAAGACGTAGTTCTTTCAAAATCATTTAGGTTTTTGAAAGTGCAGCAATTTTCAGTCAAGTTATGAATTTTTGAGAATATATTTTTTTTAATGACTTACATTCGAGCACAAAAAATTAAATATTCAAATGAAGTGCACGAATAAAATCCTACAAAAATTTAAATCACTTCACAAGATGTCGATCTTTCAAAATAATTTTGGTTTTTGAATGTGCAGCAATTTTAAGTCAAGTTATGAATTTTTGAAAATGTATTTTTTCAATGACAAACACTCGAGCGCAAAAAATTTAAAATTGATATGAAACGCGGGAAAATAATTCTACAAAAATTCAGTTCACTTCATAAGACGTCGATCTTTCAAAATAATTTTGGTGTTTGAATGTGCAGCAATTTTAAATCAAGTTATGAATTTTTGTAAATGTATTTTTTTCAAAGACGAACTCTGGAGTGCAAAAAATTAAAAATAAATATCAAACGCGGGAAAACAATTCTACTAAAATTCAGTTCACCACAAGACTTCGATCTTTCAAAATAATTTTGGTTTTTTAATGTGCAGCAATTTTAAATCAAGTTATGAATTTTCGAAAATGTATTTTTTAAGTGACGATTAAAAATTGACATGAAACGCGGAAAAAAAAATCTACAAAAATTCAGTTCACTTCACTTCGATCTTTCAAAACAATTTTTGTTTTTGAAAGTGCAGCAATTTTCAATTGAGTAATGAATTTTTGAAAATTTATTTTTTCAAAGACGAACTCTCGAGTGCAGAAAATTAAAAATAAATATGAAATGCGGAAAAACAATTCTACAAAAATTCATTCACCACAAGACTTCGATCTTTCAAAATAATTTTGGTTTTTGAATGTGCAGCAATTTTAAATCAAGTTATGAATTTTTGAAAATGTATTTTTTTCACCAACACTCGAGCACAAAAAATTAAAAATTGACATAGAACGCGAGAAAAAAATTCTACAAAAATTCAATTCACTTCCCGAAACTTCGATCTTTCAAAATCATTTTGGTTTTTGAAAGTGCAGCAATATTCAGTCAAGTTATGAATTTTTGAAAATATATTTTTTTCAATGACGTACATTCGAGCACAAAAAATTAAAAATTGACATGAAACGCGGGAAAAAAATTCTACAAAAATTCAGTTTACTTCACAAGACATCGATCTTTCAAAATAATTTTGGTTTTTGAAAGTGCAGTAATTTTCAATCGAGTAATAAATTTTTGAAAATATATTTTTTCAAAGACAAACTCTCGAGCTCAGAAAATTAAAAATAAATATGAAACGCGGAAAAACAATGCGACACAAAAATTCAGTTCACCACAAGACTTCGATCTTTCAAAATAATTTTGGCTTGTGCAGCAATTTTAAGTCAAGTTATGAATTTTTGAAAATTTGTCGAGCACAAAAAATGAAAAATTGATATGAAACGCGGGAAATAAATTCTACAAAAATTCAAATCACTTCACAAGACTTTGATCTTTCAAAATCGTTTTAGTTTTTGAATGTGCAGTAATTTTAAATCAAGTTATGAAGTTTTGAAAATGTATTTTTTTAAAAGACGAACTCTGAAGCGCAAAAAATTAAAAATAAATATGAAACGCAGGAAAAAAATTCTAAAAAAATTCAGTTCACTTCACAAGGCTTCGATCTTTCAAAATAATTTTGGTTATTGAATATGCAGCGATTTTAAATCAAGTTATGAATTTTTGAAAATGTATTTTTTCAATGACGAACTCTCGAGCGCAAAAAAATCAAAAACGCGGGAAAAACTTCTACAAAAATTCAGTTCATTTCACAAGACGTCGATCTTTCAAAATAATTTTGGTTTTTGAATGTGCAGCAATTTTAAATCAAGTTTTGAATTTTTGAAAATGTATTTTTTTCAGTGACGAACACTCGAGCCCAAAAAATTAAAAATTGACATGAAACGCGGGAAAAAAATACTACAAAAATTCAGTTCACTTGACAAGACTTTGATCTTTCAAAATCATTTTGGTTTTTGAATGTGCAGCAATTTCCAGTCGAGTTACGAATTTTTGAAAAAGTATTTTTTTCAATGACGAACACTCGAGCACAAGAAATTAAAAATAAATATGAAACGCAGGAAAAAAAATTCTACAAAAATTCAGTTCACTTTACAAGACATCGATCTTTCAAAATAATTTTTATTTTTGAATGTGCAGCAATTTTAAATCGAGTTATGAATTTTTTTAAATGTATATTTTCAAATTAAATTCTCGAGCTCAAAAAATTCAAAATAAATATGAAACGCGGGAAAAAAATTCTACAAAAATCCAAATCACTTCACAAGACGTTGATCTGTCAAAATAATTTTCGTTTTTTAATGCGTAGCAATTTCCAGTCGAGTTATGAATTTTTGAAAATGTATTTTTTTCAATGATAAAAACTCGAGTGCAAAAAATTAAAAATTGACATGAAACGCAGAAAAAACATTCTACAAAAATTCAGTTCATTTCACAAGACATCGATCTTTTTAAAATAATTTTGGTTTCTGAAAGTGCAGCAATTTTCAATCGAGTAATGAATTTTTGAAAATATATTTTTTCAAAAACGAACTCTTGAGTGCAAGAAAAAATAAAAATAAATATGAAACGCAGGAAAAAAATTCTACAAAAATTCAGTTCACTTCACAAGACTTCGTTCTTTCAAAATAATTTTGGTTTTTGAATGTGCAGCAATTTTTTCGAGTTATGAAATTTTGAAAATGAATGATGAACTCTCGAGCGCAAAAAAATATTAACAATGAACTTTTGCTAGTTAGGTTATGTTTTAAGGGCTGCCAACTATTTTCGACTTTTTGACCTCATGGTATATTTATTTTTCTTACATTTTTAAAAATTGTTTCTAGACATAGAAGGATTCACATCGGAGGATGAATTACTGGAGAATTGCAAGCAGAACGCCTCAAAAGTCATCTTCGCTGTCATCTTTAAGGAGCTGCAGGGTGATAGTGTGCCACTCCATTTGACGTACGACATACGGAATTACGAGGAGTACTTGGATTGGCAAACGGATCAGCTGTTTAACCCGTTCTCCTCCATGCAGTATATTCCTGGAACAGGTAATCAGTTTAACCACATTAAAAAAAAAAAAACTTTTTAGGATTGCTTGGATATTTGTATTGGAAAATTCACTATTTGCCCGCATGTAATAAATCTGGTGATTGTCAGTACTGATTCGTGAATTTTTGTAGAGGAGACAGATGGTAACGTGTCTCCATAATAACCAATTCTTAGTTTCATTTTCAGAGAAGAAAACAGTGTCTTCTCTGATTAGTTGTTATTTGGTAGTAGGTTTTTTTTTGTAGTAGGTGTGTATAAAAAATCATCATAGATTTTTCAGAACCTTTTCTCATCATTTAATTATCTGGTAGTATTTGTATCCCTTTTAATATAACTATTCTTAATTATAAAAATTACTAATATGTAAATATTAAAATTATTAATTAAATAACGTGTTCGGGTTTAACCCCTTGATGCACACAACCAATGTGTTACTGTCAAAATTGTGCCAAATATATTTATTATTAACTGTAAAAGAAAATTTTTTGCCGTTTTTCTGAAAAAAACTATTTTGACCATCAAAAATATTTTGTATTTATTATCAACTATAAAAAATAATTTTTTACCATTTTTCCAAAAAATACACCGTTTGTTAAGGGGTTAGAGGCGTTTAGTTTACAATCAGAATATTAAATTTCTTAAAAACGAACTGATTATAAATTCTCCTTATAATATCTTGATCATTCAGATGAAGGGAATGTATAAATAAACCGTTTGTTAAGGGGTTAAAGGCGTGTAGTTTACAATCAGAATATTAAATTTCTTAAAAACGAACTGATTATAAATGCTCCTCATAATATCTTAATCATTCAGTTGAAGGAAATGTATAAATCAATTCTTCTAAATAAGAAATAAGGTTGATATTTGAATATGATTCATTCTTGTCTTTGAATTGATTAATTTTGACATTAAAAGTCTGTACGTATGAACATGAAAATATTTTCGTTGATGATTTTTTGATAACAAACTGTATTGTGTTTACAATTAGTCATTTTGTTTTCAATTATACGGCCCGGTGTACTTGAACAAGGACATATCAACAATGCATGAAGTTGCGACGTATTCAATTCTTAATTCCTACTATTTATTCTGTCAATGGCATGTTTCAACCAAAAATTTGTACTCGTGGGAATAATAATTATATACATCGATTTCTAGAAAATGTAATGAATTTTTAAAATGTTTTAAGCACAATTTACATTGGAGACGATATAGCAACTTGAGTGTGAATTAATGAAACAATAATCCTAATAATAATTTATTTTAAAGATGGCAGATTTACATGTTTAAACCCTTAACGTACACGCTCGAGTTAATTCGAGAAATAGTGTGTGTTAAGGGGTTAAACACAAAAAATGGTAACAGAGGTAAAAAAAGTAATAAATTACATAGCAATTGCTCAGAATAAATTAATTTAAACGTGAAAAAAATTGAATAAACCCTGCAACAGAAATGGCTCGATGCCATAGAATTAAGTTTCAGATTTGGATTCCTTAAAACTTGCCATATTTTCCAAGTGCGAAGGTAAAATATCGAAAAATTTTATACATGCATAATATGCGGTTCTTTTTGTAAGTAATATTAATAATATTATTCGTAAAAAGATAAGGTATATTATACAAAAAACAAAATGCAACTAAACAGTACAATTCATAAGCAAGGCAATTTCTTATCAGTGACTGTAACAATAAACCTATCCAATGACTCAACACAACATAAATATTTCAATAATTAAAATGACTCGATGATAATATATTTAAAATACGCATAACAACTGCTACAAGTCAAAATATAAAACTGTTATTTGAAAATGAAACTTGAGCAATAAAAGTAAAGTGGTTTCCAATTCAACGAAGCCGATAATTGATTGGATTCGCTCACTATGTCATCACTGTGTGAATAAGAAATTAATGTCAAGCTCAATAATTGATTTTTCAGTCTAGATAACGGAAAGGATATCAAACAATGGTAAAATAAAATATCAACTTGTTGATTTATATTTCCTGACTATTTTCACCTATATTCACAAGAAAGAAATTAATAACTTTAAATTCTGGTTTTACTTTCTTATTTTTGTTTTTTGTGAAAAGTTTCAAATTTGTAATTTCAACAGAATTACCCATTTTAAGGTTCCGCAACTCTAAAGTTGGGCTTTATTTGATAATCTGATGAACTGAAAAGTTTTTGGTAAATATACAGGGTATTTCAGAGCTCTGGGAACGGTCAATCACGTGCTTATTTTTCAAAATTGAAAAAAAATGTTTTATACAAAAGTTGTGTATAATAGTAAGCTGTACGCCCTAAAAATATTTAAATTTATACAGGGTGTCTCAAAACAAAGTTACAGACCAAACCTATGTTTTTTTTAAATGAAACACCCTGTATTTTTTGTCATTTTTGAATTATATGGAGCAAATAAAGATGAGTTACTTCAATACTCCCTATACCTATTGTTTGCCGTTTTCGAAATATTTGAAGATTTGTTGAAATGCAAGGTCTGGATGAAATTTTATTTTTGCCCCAGTGACCGTTTTGTGGACTAAAATGATTGTGTTAAACAATAATTGAACAATAGTAATTTACGATACAAGTAACGTTATGAAGGTTTTTACATTACGAGAGAAGAGTTTGAAAACACGAGCGACGTAGTGTCACTAGTGTTGTTAAAGGTACCTTAACGTTACTCGTTGCTAAGGAGTTATTGACATGAAAAAGTATAGGATAAAATAAACACTTAAAACCACTCAATAATGGGTTTAAGGTTAAACTAGGTTTAACCTGATTTAAACAACCGGCCCTTAGTATCCAAGACCATTCACCATTGTAAATGAATGATGTTTTAAAGTGAAGGGAATAATCCTATAAAATGACAAGTAGTTATACACAGGAAATTCCATTAACAGGTTGGATACAATCCCCTATGCTATAATAATAATCATTTTTAATAAGTTTCCCTTTTGTTGCAGGATCTGAAAAGTATTTTCACGGATTTATCACACTCAAGATGGCAATCGACACTTACTTCATAAAAATGCGAACTCAGTCCGACTCCCCTGTTACTTTGGCGATGCAAGAATTCCCATTTCCCCCGCACATCAACGATCAAGGCTTGAACGACATGTTTATGACCATGTTGCCCTTCGTAACTCTATTCAGTTTCATTCTGATTTGCCCTGCCACTCTAAGGAGAATAGTCGAAGAAAAGGATTCTGGAATTAAAGTAAATATTGCTTATATTATGTTTTAACATCATCTTATTAGTACATACAGTGTCTCAAATTGTGTAGGACTATATCATGGATAACTTTCTTATTATTAACTGTTTGAGTCTTGAGCGAGCGGTGTTGAGTTTTTTTGTCGGGCCTCTTCACAATCGATAAAGACAAGCACTATTGCGCTTTTTGGCGTTCTTTTGTGCTTACTTAAATTCCATTAGGACAAATAATTATATTTTTTACACAAATAAAACAAAAATGTATCATGAAGTGAAAGCCTCCACAATTACTTATTTATATTTTTTTATATCCTATCCAGTTGTTGAGACATTTGGGATTTCCAGTTTTTTCTTAACACATTAACTGCCAAGCTATTTTTTATAAAATGGTCATACATTGTTTTTTTGTTTTAAGTTTATTTTGTTTAGATATATAGAAATAATATATATTTCATGGTTTTTTATTTGCATAAAAATTTATTTTATAAAAAAAAATTGAAAAAAAAATCACGATCACAATACTTTCTCGTATTTCGTAACGGAGAAAGTAAAAATATTTTCAGGCCAATCTGCAGCAATGTGCAGCAACGCCACCGCTGGTCAGTCTGTAATGTAGAATGTAAAAGTGTGAAAGTGTGACCGGCGGCGCAGAATGATAGTTCTAAACTCAGTTTGCTGTGCCGGTCACCCCCACGGCACCATTGGAATAACTAGGTCAGTCACCGGTGACCCCATGGCGGTTAATGTGTTAATAGCATCAAAATTTATAATATCTCCCAACGATATTATAAATTTTGACATTAAGAAAAAAACAAGTCTCTAATATTGGTAATAAGTAAGTTACCCATACTGTCCTATTCAGATTTATAAGGAGAGAAATATTTGTGTTTATTATCTGTTTGTTTTGACATAAATATATTTTTTCACAAAAGGGAGAGAGCATTCAGAATACAAATTTGCAAGTCAGGAAAAATTACGCATCTCTCTTCCTTGACATACAGAGTCCACCAGAAAATTGTATACACACTTTAAGGAATGAAAACCATTTATTATTTGTTTGTTTCACATTTAAATACTGATCACACATGTCGTACTGTCCTTAGTTAAGCACATGGTGACTGTAGATGTTCAAAATGTCCGCCGTTGGTGGCCAGACATCTAAAAGAACGATGAGCGATCAATTTAAAGGAGATCGCTGCAAACTTTCCTGTGCACAACTTTCATGTACTGCTAATCGCTACTTCATGTGCACATTGCGTAGCAGATTTTTGTGCAGAAGTACAGGTCGGCAAACATAACTTGCCGTTGCGCAGTGGTAAAATTGTGGGCGGTACCTTCAAAAGGCGCTCTCGATAGATTTCGTGAACAGTTCGCACACCTGGTACATTCATTTTCAATGTGGAGGAGAGCTCCCGATTGAGTTTTAAAGGAATAGCGCACGCGAAGAATATGTGCTTGAATATGAGACTGTACTCGGCCGGCAGAAGATTGCCATCCTGTAATAAACCTTTCATACTAGAGAGTCGACGAAGCAGGACTTGCAGCAGTACGCGCTCTTCCGGATATTTCTTTATGAGCCTCAAACTTGTCAATAATACTTTTAATTGTGAGGCAGGTTTGGGTTTCTGTTTCAAACTTCCGCTTCCACCTTCAATGGCCAACCCTGTAAGCCACTTCAAAATGCCTTTTCTCTCTCGCGATGATGAAAGTACTGGTATCTGTTGGGCGAAATATCATACTACAATATACTTGAAATTCAAATCAATTGACAATAGGTTTGTTCCAACCCGCGATTCTCGTATCGCCCCAAGACCGTCACAGAACTGTTCGGATCGCTTTTATACGCATGCGTAAGCTTTGCACCGTCCCGTTGCCATTTACAAATATGCATGGGTTGGAACGGTTTTGGGATATTTTGCACATCGGTTATAACCCTACTTTTGATTGATTGTCAGTAAACAGACAGTGGTTCTAAAATTCAAGAAAATGTTGTGGCAAATTCCTAATCATCTCCACTACTTTCATCAGATTTAAAGTCACTATCTCTTTTGTCACTCATAATTCGTATAACAATTAATAAACGCGACAAATCGCCGTTCGTTCACCAGAAAAATACAGTGCGCATGTCAGTCCAAACAGTTTCTACTCCGGACCATGTACTGAAATGATCGTACGGGAACCGATCCGTGAACGATCCCAAGTTCGGTTGGAACAGAAAAATTATCGTCCGGCGTACGGTCCTTTCACGGTTGGAACACTTTATTTCTACTGCGCATGACGACGACCGTACAGTGAACGGTTTTCTATGGGGTTGGAACAAACCTAATATCAATGTCCCGATACAGTCCGACAAAGAGTGTATACATTTTTCTGGCGGACTCTGTATAATCTACTATAATATAGGTTTGAATTTTTTCAGGAATTGATGAAAATGATGGGTTTACCAACTTCCATAATGTGGCTGACTTGGTTCATTGATGCAATTCTGGTGAATGTATTCTCGATTATTTTTATAGTCGTTTGTATGAAAACGAACTGGGGTACAGATAGCACCCCCATAGAGCATTGCGACGCCCTTATTTTTGGTATTTTCTTGCTGCTATACTGCAGTGCATGCATTGCATTGTGTTTCGTTATTAGTACATTACTGAGTTCACGTAAGTATTATTTTTGAATTATTCTAGTATTTATTTTAATAATTTTGTAATGGTAGTTCATATTATTAACCCTTTTGCTGCGGCGTTAAGAAAACGCTCACGTGCCTGTGGTGCTGCGCGGAGTTAGATTGGCCTGGAACATTATATACAGGGTCTTTTTTTTTAACTCAGAACATATGATTGTTAATGTCTATGTTCTATGTTATAATAATCACATCAACGCATTGCAATGTATTGACAATGTAGGCGACCAAGTACACAAAGGTGACTGACACAACTAAGTTATTAATTAAATTGAATACGGTTTCACAGAATTCTGTTCGTTTGCCTTTGTCCTCATTTGATAGTTGCTGATGATTTGAAAACTTGTAAGCATTGTATTTAAATTCTTTTAATGTCCTGTAAACGGAAGCTGAACTTATTTGAAACTGTGCTGCGATAACTCTTAACGATGATATGGGGTTCTGCTCTACGTAACATAAAATGTTGAGTTTCATCTCTCCCGTAAAAATGTGATTTCCTTTAGCCCTTTTAATGTGAAAATTACTCACGCAGCCAGTATTGTCAAAATGATGGACAATATTACAAATTATTGAGATGGATGGAACTTGTCTGCTCGGATACTCAACCGAAAAGAAATCTCTAACACATCGAATGCTGTTCCCACTCTTGTACCAATTAATTATCTGTATTCTTTCTTCGGTGGTGTAATACATTTTTATTAATAACACAATTTTGACAATTAAATAAAACAGTGTAAGTGTGGTTACCTACATTGCAATGCGTTGAGGTGATTATTATGACTTAGAACATAGACATTAACAATCATATGTTCTAAGTTAAAAGAAGACCCTGTATAATTATACTTTGAAAAATGAACAAACAAATAACCGACATTTTTGTTATTTTGACCCAATTAATAATTTAATTCTCGTTATTTATTTTGCAGCCAATTTTACGACCGTGGTCGGAATCCTCTTTTGGAACATAACCTACTTAATACCGTACAGTATAGGCGACTATATGAAAACGATGTCTTTTAATGTGAAAATGTTATTCTGCCTGTTTCCCAACGTGGCCATGTATTACGGCTACGAGGCGATTTCAATTTTCGAAATAAGAGGCGAGTGATGGAAATGTTCGTGACTTAAGTATACTAATGGAAATTTTGATTTAGGTTTGGGAGTGCAATGGAATAATCTTTTCACGTCCGCTAGTGGAGGAGCAAACGATATAACGGTCGGTCACGTCTTTCTGATGCTGATAATCGATATTATTCTGTTCTTGCTGATTACGTATTATGTTGATTCTGTCAGGCCCGGAAAATACGGTTTGGGTAAAGCATGGACTTTTCCAATCAAGGTAAGATTGTTTCGATGTTATTTATACTGGGTGTCTCACTGAAGCATCAAAGCAACTTTTTGGCCTTAGGACAGAAAAATATGATTTATGTAATAGTTGTAGATAATTATCGACTCTATAATCGGAAAATATTTTCATGTATACAAGGTGCCCCATAACTAAGAGCTAACACAAATGGAACACTTTGTATATTTTCATAGTTTTTAATACTAATTAAACTAACGATAACTTTTATTGGACTAAATTTAACCATTTCTGAGTTATACTGGTTTTTAGGGCAAAAACAATATTTGAACAGTCACAGAAAAATAATAAGTTGATATTTTAAAATCATTGAAGCATAAAAATGTTAAATTTCTATAAAAATATACTGGGTATTCCTTCCATTAAAAAAAGACATCATTTGGCACTGTAATTCATAGTAGAAGTATCGTATGTTCATTAAAAAAAAACCTGAAGTGTGCCATGATTTTTTATTTAAAAAAAATTAAGTTGGCACACATGTTAGGAATTGACATACAAAATGTCAGATCGTTCTAAAAGTCACAATTATTTCGTGGTCACAATGGTTTACAGCAGTGATTCCCAAAGTGGGCGCCACCGCCCCCCAGTGGGCGCTGCAGTGATTCAGGGGGGCGCTGATGGCCACAGATGCATTTGGGAGGCGATGAATAACTGTAAGGGGGTGGTGATAGTATAAAGGGAAGAAGAGAAGATTTAGTGGAACGTGGGTTCAGTGCGGTAATCAATTTATTAACAAAAAAAAGAAACGAATTGCAAATAGCCAATCTTGGTGATTTAAGATTACTGCTGACGAAAATAGGGGGCGCTAAGTAATATTTTTTCTGGAAAGGGGGCGGTAGGACAAAAAAGTTTGGGAACCACTGGTTTACAGCAACCAGCAAAAACGTTCATAGTTGAAAGTTATTTCCGAAATGGGACTAAAGTGGACGAAAATTGGGTATATTCATTCGACGCACCTTTGGCATAGTTTTAGGAAGAATTTCCCAACGTTCCTATTATTTATGATGAATTTAAAAATACCTTATCACGATCTGTTGTATTATTTCATGAAACGGGTAGTATTCTCCGTAAACCAGGAAGTGGTAGACCAGTAAAATGTACTCAGGATGCTATTAACACAGCCCAAGAAATTTTGGAAGGTAAACCTACGTCTTCTCTGTGTCGTTTATCACAGCAAATTAATTTATCGGTAGGAACATGCCGCAAGTAACATAACCTCAATATGTGTCACCAACTTAAATTTTTTAAAATAAAAAAACATGGCACACTCGAGGTTTTTTCTTAATGAACATACTTTATATGTGTGCACTGAAATATTCCGTTGCTCATTTGCATTGTTGATACGATTTCTTATGTAGTTACAAGAATTTCTTTTTGGTGTATGAATTCCACACTCGGCTTACACTTGAAGTCAACTAGCACGAACATTGTTTTTTCTGTTTTTTTTTATAGGCATTAAAGGGTTGCCTATCTCTCAACAAACGCAGGAATAGCAGCTTAGTGGAACCGGTATCAACCGTGAATAATGATTATGTGAAAATCGAAATGTGCAACTTGGTACCCGGCATACAAATTGAAAACTTGTACAAGAACTACCAGAATAATATGGCTGTGAATGATTTAACGATCAATTTTTATAAAGAGGAAATTACGGTACTCCTGGGTCATAATGGGGCAGGGAAAACAACTACCATGTCCATTATTAGCGGTGAGTAAATTTATACGATAATTGGCTATCAATAGATCTTTGCGTGCACGCGAAACGTACTGTTGATTAAATTTGTATGCGTTACGATCAGGGGTGTGGCATCGGAGTTGTGCGCCGCTATGGCGCCTAGGCGGTTTGATGTATCACAACTCCTGGGCACTGCTACGGCACTCGGGAGGTGTGATACATCCTAACCTAACCCAACCCAACCTTACCTAACCTAACCCAACCTAACCTAACCCTACGTAACCTAACCCAATGATTTTAAAGTACCTGTAAATGCTTCCCTAATATAGCCCAAATCTTCTCGAGTTGCTGGTTCGCACAAGCGAAATAATGTGTTTACTTTGTCATCTTCTGTAATGACGTACACGCAAAGATTCATTGATCAAACTATATAAAGATTTATTTGATAAAAAATGTGAGTTTAAAACTTTTATATTATAGGAATGATAAAAGCAACTAAAGGAAATGTATTCATCGATGATGTCAACATCTGCGACAATATTGACTACGTCCGATCTCTCATAGGAATCTGTCCGCAGCACAACCTAGTATTCCCAGACTTATCGGTCAAAGAACACCTGATCTTCTTCGCAATGGTATTTACAAATAACTTAAACGTAGCAATGATTAACTTCATGGGGGATTGTTTGATATTACAAAAGTTCGGCACGATTTGATATTGAAGATTTACAGTCTTTGTTAGATACTAGAGATGGACCGATATGTGCCCGCCAAATGGTGGAATATCGTCCGTAGCCAACAAAATCTGTTCAATAAGGGAAAACCGCGATGCACCAATTTTGACTTTTGTGTGTCAAACTTGTTAAAACCTGTTTGGATTAGAGGTGGGCGAAATGCCTCTTTTTTGTGAGTCAACTCTTGAAGTGACTCAAAAAAAAGAAGGATATTTTAATGTACCCCATATTTCTGTCTCATGACTCAAAATGAGTCAGGAAATTTACACTGGAGTTACTTGACTCTCGAGTCTTGACTCTGTGAGTTGGCTCGCTCATGAGTTAACATAGACTACAGATCATGCAAGTGAATTGCAATATTCAACTTAAAAATGTCTGGAAATAAGTATATTTTAGGATTATTTAAAAAAAATATTAACTCAATTTACATATGAATCTCTTGATTCATAACTTTTTTAATACTTTTAGCTGATATTGATTATCGGCCCAGTGGTCGATATACCAAAACATATATCGGTATCGGTCCATCTTTATTAGATACCCTTAAAAATTTACCTTCACTCGTTTTCTTATGAAGTCACCCCATGCAGTTACACCACTCTCTAGGAATGGTCAAAAATTTGAATCTGTTCAATTTGAACTTGTTAATTGATTCGATACATAATCGAGTAATTTGAATTATTTTAGAAGGAATCGATTTAATTTTTAAAGAACAAATTAATATGTTACTTCCACATTTTTAAAATCAGAACAAATATGGTTTTCTTAATTTTTCCACTGTTCAATAATAACCTAAGAAAAGTAGGCTAGATGGTAATCCCTTTCTGCACTGTGTGACACAATTGCCAACCTTTGAAAATTATCTTAAGTTTATGTAATAACAAAAACTCAAATCGATTCAAAGTTACTGAATCAATTATATTTTCTGATGTATCGACTAAAAAGAATCAATTCTGTAGAGTAAGGTAGTAGGGATGACTCTTTTTTCTGAGTTGATTCGTCGTGAAAAGTCGATTGAAAAGAGTCGATTCTTGAAGTGAAATTAGAAAGTATATATGGAAAAATTTCTGACGGCAAAAAGAAACAAAAGGTCCCAACTTAAAAAAATTTACAATAAACCCTGAAAACATAGTGGAGAACTAAAAAAAGGCCCTCACTTCAAATCAAAGTCAGACTGGACATTTACACTCTCTACTCATTTCCAAGAGTCGACTCTTTTAACCAACTCGCTCATGAGTTACCCATCTCTACTACCCACTAACCATTCCAGTTAAACAACATTGAAGATTCCAAAATGAAAATCGACCGTTTGCTCCACAAACTCGACATATACAAGCACAGAAACAAAATCCCGAGCGCACTCTCCGGCGGCATGAAGAGGAAACTCTGTCTGGGAATGGCCCTGATACTGGAACCCAAAGTTCTGATCCTGGACGAGCCTACGTCCGGCTTGGATCCGAAGTCCCGGAGGGAGATTTGGGACATCCTCTTGAACTGGCGCAAGAACGAGAGTTCGGGTAAATGCACCGTCCTCATCAGCACGCATTTCATGGAGGAGGCCGAGGTGCTCGGCGACAGGATCGCGATTATGGATCACGGAAACTTGATAGCCTTCGGTACGTCCATGTATTTGAAGAACGAGTACAGCACCGGGTACATTCTCACCGTTATTAAGAATAAGGCGTCGACCATAGACGATAGTATAATCGATGCTGCCGTTTTGGAAAGCGTACCCGAGGCGGTGCCGAAAATTAAGATGCAAACTACTAACACGTATTCGTTGCCGAATGATAAGGAGAAGATTTTGAAAGCTATCAAGAATTTGGAATCCAGGAAGGTCGATTTGCAAATCGATAATATCGGTATATCAATTACTACGTTGGAGGATGTGTTTTTGCGGTGAGTTAAATCATATTAATTTTTTTAACCGTGGTAGTCGCGAAGTAAAATAGGGTTATTTCCATGATTTCGTGTTTTTTGGCTGAAATAAATGACAGTTAATTGAGTCACGGAAACGTTTTTAGAATTCGGTGCGGCTGTCGAAGACTTACAAAACATGTGTTAAAGTACTATTATGATGTTTATTGTATTACATAACCTAGCAGATGAAATTATAATTTTCTTTACATATATACGAGGGTAAGTCAATTTATAGGTGGCCGATTTAACTGAGATTGACAATCCAATATTTTGAAAATTACGCATCGGATGAAAAAAAGTTCTGAATAAAATTTGTTTTCCTGAAAGAGGATGCCAAAGTCCCCTCAAACCTCATTTTTTTATTGTAGGTTCAGATTCCCCATAAAAAAATAAGTAACTTTAATCTAAAACATTTTTTTCGATTTATGATAGATGGCGCTGTAATCGCAAGAACCCCGTTTTTTATTGCAGATTCGGATTTCCTATAAAAAAATTAGTAACTTATCTGAAACATTTTTTTCGATTCGTGATAGAGGGCGCTGTAATCGCAAGAACCCCCATTTTACATTGCAGATCCGGATTCCCCATAAAAAATAAGTAAATTTAATCTGAAACATTTTTTTTTCAATTCGTGATAGATGGCGCTGTAATCGCAAGAACCCCCATTTTCTATTGCAGATTCGGATTCCCCATAAAAAAATAAGTAAATTTAATCTGAAACATTTTTTTCGATTCGTAATAGATGGCGCTGTAATCGCAACAACCCAGATTTTCTATTGCAGATTCGCATTTCCCATAAACAAATAAGTAACTTCAATCTGAAACATTTTTTTCGATTCGTGATAGATGGCGCTGTAATCGCAAGAACCCCTTTTTTATTGCAGATTCGGATTCTCTATAAAAAAATTAGTAACTTTTATCTGAAACATTTTTTTCGATACGTGATAGATGGCTCTGTAATTGCGAGAAACCTGATTTTGCGAATATCTCGAGAAATTACACATTCCACCGCACCAAAAAAAAAAGTTCAAGATGATTCCATCAGCCCGCAAGGTTGAACTTTTTTTTGTTGGAGAGGTGGAATGTTTCCATTGCATGGGAGATTTTTTGGATTCGGGTTGAGAGTGGTGAATCTAAGACTCGTCCCCCGTAACAATTCGTGCCATGAAGCCTCCCTTCCTCAGTATACCGAGTGAGGTGCTGCAAGGACAAACCCATTCTGTTCATTTTGTGTTCCTCAGACAACTGGCAGAGCACCCTCACACAGCCTAAACAATAGTAGATTATATATCAAGGGAGAGAAATGTATGATTTTTCCTAAGGTGCAATTTTGATACAACGCGCCGAGCGTTCGTTCCTAAAACCCAACCTAGAAAAACATGCTGACATCTGTGACACTTAAAATAAATAATGGAACCTATACCCTATTTTTCTTAAGATTGCAAACACTAGAAGACTGAATTACACCATTAACATATGTGAATCTGGTGACAAATATTGGTGCGAAATTTAAATCTAGTGGATTACATGTATAATGGACAGTGTGAGGGAAAAGCATGGGATGAATTTATCAGTCATTGTACAAATACAAAATTAAAGAAATACTACATAGCAATAAGGTGAAACCTAAACAAAACAAAACAGTAACACGTGAACGGTGTATCTATAATGGCGGACGCTCGCACAGCTGGCGCATGTTTACGCTTCATGAGCGTACGCGCCGCAATACTCCTTAAATTAATATTTTCTTAGAATTTAACATTTCAGTTAAGTGCAAGAGTTTAATTCATTGTCAATTATGTTATTTAAATATAGTACTCTTATTTTATACTTCAATTTATTCGGTAATACTACCTTAACAGTATAATATTTAGCCCCTTATGCTATGCTTATGCCAGCTAGTAAAATGACAGAGACCAGTCGAAAAAATGAAGATAGAGAATTAAATGTCTACGGTGTGAGTTTTCCCACAATTTCAACCAATCACTGAACAAGGTCATATTTGCCCTATCCTTCCCTGTTTGCAATCTTACGAAAAATAGACTATAGTAGGGAGAGAAATGATTAATTCTCTCCCTAGGGAGACAAATGTGATTTCGACGGCTGAGAAATCGACTTTCTCTCACGTTTAAGAAAAAAATTATGTAATATATGATTTCATGTAAAATCCTAATATATGATTTTTATTTTTATTGCTAGGATTTCGAAACTTGTCAGTGTTCCTGAAGAAGAGTGCGACGATACCAAACTGTCAGTTATTTACTCGCCGAGGGTCCACACAAGTAAGTACTCGTAGGTCTTTAAATCTTTGAAAGTAATTTTTGTAATTTTACGTAGCTACAGCAGGAATTGTATTTAATTGTAAGTAAAGTAGTGATGTAGTGAGATGTCGTTGCTAAAAACTGTTTATGCTTAGCCGACGGTTCTGAAGGATCTTATCAGAGTTTCATGAGTTTTATGAATATAATTTGTACGTATTTAAAACAAACTAATAAATCACCACACTGTGCACGAGCGATCAGGTCGAGTGAGGTGCACAAAAATCACTTCTGTTGTTAATACTGGCTCATTTAGTAAGAAGTTGGAATGTATTTAAATAAAATAACATTATTTTTTGCTATATGCTATATTTTGATTAATTGATTTATACCGTGAGTGGAAAAAAAATTAGCCAAAGCAGGTCATGAACAAAAAACCAGATGTCATTTCTTAGTTCATAAAAAACTTTGTTTGTCAGTGTCAATAATTAATAAATTAGAAACAACCTCGCTTGTTGCAGAAAGCATTAAATAAATTCAATATCGTAACTCTGCAAAATTAAGTCTTATTAGTTATTGTTATTGAATTTAGTCAATAATTATTTTCAAATTTAGGAACTAAGAAGAAACGACATGCAACATTTTGTTTAAGAGCTATTTTTCGATCTCACGGTATTTTATACAATTGAGGCAGGATTTTTGGGTCATCCCTAACGTAACCATACTTCCCCCTTTCAGCGGGACAGTCCCGCTTTCAGGCAGTCTGTCCTGCTGTCCCCAGCGAGTGGAAAAATGTCC
Source organism: Ocypus olens (assembly GCA_910593695.2). Classification (NCBI taxonomy): domain Eukaryota; kingdom Metazoa; phylum Arthropoda; class Insecta; order Coleoptera; family Staphylinidae; genus Ocypus; species Ocypus olens. The sequence goes on along the minus strand of OU343059.1, from coordinate 17,059,807 downwards.
CACTTTTGCAAACAGGTTTTGACTTTGACAGTTGATTGCTTATTAAACAATCAACGTCACCTTGTGTGTGATGAAAAATTTACAAAAATCTTTTGTTTTTTAAAACCCCTCATTTCTTTTCACATTTTTGTGGTTGTAATATTGTTGGATTGACAACACCATCTATTGGCAGCGATGAGTAACTAGTGGTTTTTAACGGCAATGCTATAACAATGACTTCGAGAACGTTCCCAAAGTTCCAGTACATTCTAGAATAAGGTTTCGAGCCATATAAAAACCTGCGCTTATTATTACTTCAGTATAAGTGTTATCATGTCCTCCGTTTTTAATAAAAAGTAGTACAATACTAATAAGTATTAACCCTTTCAGACATGGATTTTTAAATTTGGAAAAAAAAATGTTTGTTAATTATTATTGATGGGGAGCTTCTTAAGACCATAAACACCAAATTTGAACTGATTTGATTAATTAGTATAGGAATTAATTAGTGAGGCTTTGTTGAAGTGACATCTAGTGAGAAACAGCAAAAATATGGATTGTCATAGTAAGTTAGGTTAAGTATTCTTTAAGCATCCCGCTTTGATGAAAAAATTATTCTTAACGTTAGTCATCCTTCTTTCGCGAAATAGTGGCTGCATCCACAGAGTCGAACCGAAATTTACTATGTTGTGAGTTAATGATTAACGTTACGTGATTCGGTTCCGATTCAGTTTCCCACTTTTTTTGGCAAATTTTGAATTCGAATTTCAGTTTTCTAATTGTGCATTTTTCACTTCCGGGCTAGGGTTTTGATTGTGCTGAAAATTCAGATCAGTTTCGGTTCCGGTTCGGCTCTCCAATTGCATCATTATAATTCTTGCACCACCTGAATTTTAAAAGGGTGCAGACGTAAGTCCTTGCATAGAACATGGTGTAACGATGATGTAGACACATTTAAAGCACTTGCTTGCGTTTTTACAGAACGCTTCCACGTTTTCATCAAATTGTGACGACTTAGGTTTGTCCAACGTCGAACCTGTCTCTTCAAACTCACGCACCCATGCTCTGATGAGAGAAACACTTGGTACAGGACGGCAAATTTAAGTAGGCCAGACGCGCAGAGAGCAAGCGAAAGCTCTCTCTACAGCCGGCCAGTAACGTTTGCCGTCCTGTACTTGATTTAAGTTATGCAGATCATCCTGATTGCTGATCATTATTTTCGCAATACTCTCGCACACGAAACCCTCCAGAGAAACGCTGCATGGCAACCGAATTTCCGAAAGCGGTGCCAGCAATTGACATGCGTCCCGTCTCCCACTAGTTTATTGCGTTCACACGAAAAAAAAATTTGAGGCACCTTGTACGATCCAATAATTTACTGGAAACAGTGTAAGAACTCGCCCTAACTAACTGTTTCCAAAATATATTGTTTATATTAATGTAGTTAATACAAAATATGTTAATTTATTTGAATTTTCAATTGATTTTACTAAATGCCACTTCGACATCAATAAACACATTTCTATTTAATCGCCACCTTATTACTACATTATGGCAGTTATGAAAAACTAGCTGATTTGGCATCACTGTTCTAAGGACGGAAAGTCATGTAAACGTACGTTTTTTTGAGATTTTTTTATGAAGAAATGGAAAGGTGGACTGAATTATCACTAAGTATATCTCAAAATATAACTTGTAAGCAATATCTACAATTTTTCTCAGACTAAAATATTTAAAAATGGCGGCACCACAGCTGTTGCAAGTCGGCACGTCAGATTTGCACAGGTCTCAAATCTCAACTAAAATAAAAAAAATAAATTAACAAATATATTCATAAATTAAATTAATTTTTATTAATACGCTTTGCATTATGTCGAGGAAAAAAATAAATAAAATAAAATAGAAAATTCAGGACTGGTTTGAATAAAACAATCGTTGTTTCTGTATAATTGGTAAAAAATAATATTGCTTTTTATTTATTTTTTTAAACACGAACGTCATGCAAAATGAATTGAATATTTATGGAAAGTTTAATCAAAATCGGTTAAAAATTATTTGAGCTACATTGCACAGCGCGCAAAATTTTACTTTTGAGAAAAACGCCTTTAAAGTTTTTGATAGAGAAAAGTAGTGTTTGGAGCGTGACACCTATATACGTTGATACTTCGAATCTGAATATTGGGGAGCACATTCTCCAAGTAATTACTAACTAATTTTCTAATTAACCACTTCACGCCCATGTAGCTTTGATTGGGCTATAGGATAATCCTGAAAAATTACTTTTTTCTTGTTGTTACCTTTTTTACGACATATTATTCCACTGTCACAAATTTACTCATTTATGCAAAGAAATATGAAAAAAGTATTCCATAGATGGCGCTAAAGGTTTAATTTTTTTTTGTAAAATATTTTTGTTTTCATTATTTTGTTTGTCGCCACATGTGGCGACCTGGGCGTGAAGAGGTTAAGAATAAAAATGTTAAAAATTTCAAATTACATGACTTTCCCCCTTAACCTTTCCGAGCCGGGCGCCAAGTCTGCGAGACCCGGTGCGCGAATAAACGTTCGTCAATTTTCAGCAAACTGTTTTTTTGAGTTGTCTAGCCGAGTACCTTAATAATTTATTCTTTAGTTCACATTTGGAAAGCGAAGAGTTTGTATGATATTTTAGTTATTTGAAATTAAAAAATAAGGTTTAGTTAAATTCTATGAAGGAGATTGTTTTTTTGCTTGGGTCTCTAAGACCCAGCGGCCTCTACGGTGTCAAGATTTAGGGCGCCCCGCCCGGAAGGTTGATAATATTCATGATTGTATATTTAATTTCATTCTCATAACAATTAGATAGCAAATATGCATGTTCTAATTTTTCCATATAAAATATAGCACTTAATCAAATTTGTTGCTTACTTGTTTTTTTCTGCGTAAGTATATATTTTGAGCAAACGGCTTTAATTCAGAGACTATACAAGGAAAATTCATGATGTCGAGAATTTGATGTTGACAGTTTGTGAATTTCTGCAACACAATATTTGCATACTTAAAATGAATAATTACGAAGTAAATAAATAAATGGTATTATCAGGGGAACATTCCAAGAAATTAAAAATTCTTGTGGAGCAACATTTGAAATTAGGCGTTCTTCATCGATCAGATTAGATTAGGTCAGAGGTCGCCAAAGTGGTCTATACCCAGGGGTCTATTTAACAAAAGTAGGGGTCGATCTAAGTCAGGGGGTCTAATGGGGGTCGAAGGAAAAACAAGTGTAAAAAAAAATTGAAAAAAATGTAAGGAGATATAAACCTCAATTTTCTATCAAGATTTGTTCAGAAGTTATAGCCAAAAGACAAAAATATGGCTTATTTTCGAGGGGCGAGTTCACAAAAAAATACTTTTGTGGGGGTCGATGGAGTTTTCGAAAAATTATATTGGGGTGGGTCGATGATCAAAAAAGTTTGGCGACCCCTGGATTAGATGTTGTCTGTTGGCTATGGTGAGCCTTACAGCACTGCGACCTGTTCAGATCTTTTGTGCTTCTATTAGATTCTCAGAAATTCATTCAATTCACCCAGAAACTTCCTTGGTGAGATCAATTAATTTCCTCGGAAGCAATGCTCTGATCCATTCTGGCGTTGTCGCCATTCCTCCGGTTAGGGCCTGCCTGGTTGTAGCCAATGCTACACACTCGCATAGTAAGTGTTCGGCCGTTTCTTCTGCCAATTCACATAGTCTCTACAGATAGTGTTGTCCACTTTGCCCATCTTGTGAAGATGTTATTTTAGTAAGACATAAGAGCTGTTTGGGGAGTGATTGCACTTTACTTTTTTTTTTTACTTTTTTTTTGTGCTGTGCGTACAATTAAATTTCTGGTGGACATTGACGTATATGTGCAACGGAAGAAATAAAAATTGGATTTTTCGGCTTGAAACACGTTTCTGCACAAAAATTTTTGTAAGTACCTTAATAATAACACGTATAGAGTCCCTAAACAAAAAATTTACGAAATCGGGAGTTTGACCGTAAAGTGCAATTCACCCCTGTTTGGCTCTGCTTAGCGAGAAGTCAATGAACCTTTTGGATTTTGACATTGCATAGAATTATGTCAAATTTTGGAAAATTTTGATGTTTTCCTCCAAAAGTAGAACAAGTATTCCGAATGAGGAGACGGCTTTAAAGTACTACCGTTAGTGATCATCCAGAGCAGCTGTCCGCAACCCAAATGCACTGGCCTGCCACCAAACAGTTACCAGACACTAATCGTGCCACTACTTTAGCAAGTGCTTCCACCGTAAGAACAGAAAAAAAATGTTTATCGATCTTATAATCCACAAAAAAAGCACGAACTTCATCCCGATGACCAATTTAGACATATGGAATTTTGCAAAAGAGTGCTATAAATGGTGAATAATGAAAACTTTCTCGAGAAAGTCGATGAATTGACATCAGAATGAGAGAGGCAAGCGATGAAAAAAATCACAAAAGATTTATAATAAAAATGTAGGACTTGTTTTCACACCACTATTGAGCCAACGAAAATTTGATCAAATCATCCTTGAACTCTACAAAAGCCATGTGGAAAGTAATAGATTCTAAACCACCATCAAAATCGAAAATTAAAATACCCACTAATGTTTCGTCTGTTTCATCCGACGAGTCGTGTGTGTATGTGTGAGTGAAAAAAAAAAATGAAACTGATTGTATGTCACTGGAATCCCAAATTTCGAGTGCTATAATCAGCTGTAATACAACAAGTGGTATGATTATTACCGATGATATTTTGGAGTTGAAACCGAGCTGCAGATTCAACGAGCGCCAGCGCGAGTTGAATGTGCTGCTTCGGTTTGAACGACTAAATATCATCGGTTATTAATCGTACCACGAGTTATATTTAGTGAGAGAATATAACGAATAACATTTTATAATCTTGATGACAACTCACATATTGCAATGTTTTAATTCGTCTTGTAGTTTCTTGCAGCACAAAGACTCCGTAAACTGTCGGCACTGCGACTCTTTATTCCTCGCGGTGTTTCTGGGCGTCGTATTTTTCACCCCTTCACTGATTTCACTGTTGGAAACTGCATCCCAATAATTTAGTATGTCCATTTTGAGGTTTAAAATTCTGACAGGACCACAATAAAATATCACCGCTACTTTTGTTTTTTATCATCGCGGTGATACACATGCTGCTATGCATTTTGTTGCATCTGATTGGCTGAAAATACATTCTAGTAGGCCATGAGTTGTATTCTCTCCTGGGTTTTACCCAATATTCATTGTGGTAGTAGGCAGGAAAGTGGTTGTTTTAATAAATAATTTGTTTTTGTAGTCTTTGCAAGACCCATTATTGTGGATAGCGAAATATTTCGCATTTTGTTTTATTAGTTCTACTCTATTTAGATATTTGTCAGCAAATTTGTATAGATATAAAGAATAAATCAATTACAAACATTAATCAAACAAGCCTTGTCCAAAAATAAAGACTACGCAGAGTGTTAATGCTTTTTTCGTTCTACATAATTGCTAAATATGTGCTATAATTATATTTCTATTCATTAGGTTACCAGAGCTGGATTCTAATCAAAAATCACTTCAGTGCGTTCAGGAAGCTATGGCTGACATATTTAATTTACGTAAGTGTTAAACTTAAGCAGTGTTCTCACCAAAAGCAACTGACAACGGCAACGCAACTGCATGCGACCGCAACTTCAGTTGAGTTGCTGTTGTGTTCTTAATGAAATCAACTGTTTTGAGGTCTCTTGTTTCGGTAGTCGTGAACAAAATGTCGTCCTCGCCTGACAAAGATATAGCTGCTGCACACGTGCTATTGAAAAAGCGAAAAAAGAAATACCGAAAATTTTGGGTTAACCCTCTTTGTACAATGGGACATAATTCTTACATAGTAGCACAGGAATTAAAAAATTCCATGGATTTTATCGTATGAGCAAAGACACCTTTAAAATTATCCCCAGGCTTTTTCTTTGAGGTCGACTCGGCTTTGTCACATATAAACATGTGTGTGCTTCTACAAGAGCCACAAAATTGAAAGATTTTGCTGTCTCGTCCGACATGATACATCAGTTCTTGACAACTGTAGATCGCAACTGGTAACGGCGACGCGGTATGCAGCACTGCCAGCAACTAGTTAGCAACTAGTTGCGTTGCAGTTGAGTCGCCTTCAGTAGGTAGGAACACGTGTATTTAAGCATTGCATTGCAGTCGCCGGTTGCTTTTCGTGTGAACAAGCCCTTAAACGGCAAATCTGCAGAGTCACAATAATTAATTTCCAGTTGCTGCTCTGCTTGCTCATAGTCCTACTGACTCTTTTGTTGGGAACCCCGCGCCAGTACAGTTTAATCTCGCACAAATCCGAATTGCAACTCGATTTGAGCATTTACGGTCCGAGCGATGTATTCTGCAGCTCTACAGGCGACCAGGGAAAAAAGTTGCTTGCCAATTACGAATATGCGGCTAGGGCGCAAAAGGGAATGGTTACGGTTACTCCATCGGTTTCGGATGGTAAGTTTTAAAAATATCTTAATCTTATCATTAATTGATTGATGGTTGAGGCGTTAACTTCGTGATACATTTTTGAACTTTAAATAAAACAGTAAATGATCAGCTTATGATCGAAACTCGAGTCACTAAAAAATAAAGAGTGATATTAACAAAAAAATTGTTTTATTTTAATAGTGTATAGTGTATCAAGGGCCGAAAATAGGCTTTAGCAACCCGCCGCTTTTAGCAACACGAGCGAGGGTTGCTAAAAGTGAAGGGTTGCTGAAGCATTTCGGCATGAGTTACACTCGATATTTTTTCGCCTGCCTTAAGTAAAAACAGTGTTTCAGGAAATTTTATATCGCGCACTATTGAACTGTCACTGTCAGATTTTTGCATAGCCTACTCATATTCCGCGGAAGGTTGTCTAGATTATGCATATTATTTTTTCGGCCCTAGATATGCTAAATCGTGGTTTTTATGACCGAAATATATGGTTTCGGTAGAGGCAGGTGAAAAAATATCTTTCAGTTCATTAGTTACTTTTTCTGCAGGATTAATCAAGTTGGGGATAGATAATATAGAAAAATATAAACAACACGCAATTGTGGCTGCCGAATTCAATCAAACCAAAGATGAACTCGTCGCTAACGTTATGTACTCGAATGGGGCCCTGCACGGCGCTCCGATTGCGCTCAACTTGATCATGAACGCGATTGCAAAAACGTACGTAGGGCCCGGGTCGTCGATCGTTACAAATAATGTACCGTTGCCATCGGAAGTCACGGATTTCAACCAACAGCAATCTGAAGTTCAAATCGGTTTATTGTGGATGTTGTTAGTTCCGATGGGTAATTATTTATTTATTTATTTATTGCTATACAAAAAGAATTATATATTTAAAATATACAAAAAGGACTAACGCCCGGTATTATCAACTTTTTTAAACAGGCATTTAGTTAAATGATGTTTGGGATAAAGGTACATTTAAAATTGTCATGGGTATTATCTTTGACTATATACTAATGGACCGCTATTACCCCTCCATTTCCCATATGATCACTGCTTCAAAAGTTGTCCACGAGCTGGAGCCCGATATAAGTCCCGCCCCGGAGCCGAAAATGGAGCGTAATTTAAAAACCGGAAAGCAAAAAAAAATATTTCTCGATGTATTCATCAGCAACGTGGAGAATGGAAATGCGAGCATATTTCGGCAACTCAGGTCCACTTTCCTAACTGTTCTTTACAAGCAAAGCATCAACCCGTAATTTGCGAAGTTCCGGATTTGATGGAAATCTAATACAGAATTTTAGGTTATAAGTCAAAAGTCAACTGACGTGTACATCAGCTGACGAGTATTATAACCGCGTTGGCATATATACGTGGACATATTGCAGCCTTTCGCATAGCAATATTTTGACATAGTGTGAATATTTGACAATATAAATGTTTATATATTCAAAGGTGTGAATAAATTGCAGGGTATCACAAAATGCAATGCGAGCTCATAGAGTCATATGTCATAGACACAAAATATCTACCAATTTAGTAATATACCGCAACCATTTCGGGTCCCGCCGCGCCACCGTTGCTTGGAGACACACATGAAGTGTCGCTAGCAGTCCAAAAGTATATAGTCAAAGGGTATTATGAATCTTTTTAAAGGAGTTTTAAGTAAATGTCATTTTAAGATCTGTTGGTAATAGATTGTATACGGATTTTTGGTTAATTTTATATTCGCAGGTAGGCAACACTGAATTTTAACCTTTAAAAGCCGTCGATCCGATGACGCGACTGATCCGCCATCGCTGCCAACCAGCTGAACATTAAGTGAAGTGTCTGACTTTTATTTTCTTCCCTGACTGAAACATTTTTGTCATCCTGCTTGAATAATAGCGATAGTTATCGAGCCAATCCGCACTTCTCTGCCTCTCATCCCTTTTCCTTCGTGGTGTAGCAATTCTCATCGCGACACCGACTTCATGAGCTAGTCGGAGGTCAACGAGGTGGGATCGCTCCCTTTCTTTGGATAACTCTTACGCATATTTTACTTACGCATGCAATTTAATATTTCTTCATCAAAACAGTCGCCGGTGAAATTTGAAGAAACATGAATTCATGATTATAAACCCAACTGAAATCACTGCTACCTAACCTCAAAACTAGAAATGTCAATTTAAATCGCCATTAAAATTGTTAAAGGGAGAAACTTCGACATTTAATATTAACGGGCATTTATGGGCTAAAGGACTGGTTGGTTATACTGCACATTCATTCTTGAATCTCGTTTAGCCTTAACTGTCCTTTAAAATGTGTTGATAATACCGGGCGTGTAAGAAACAAACATAGTTGATCCAATGACTTCAATGTATGTCGTTGCTGATAAAATTAAATTTTAGGTATGACGTTCGTGATTGGTATCTTCTTGATACATCCGTTCAGGGAGAGAAGTTCTAAGTTGAAGCATTTGCTTTACATGACAGGAGCGAAAAGTATTTCCTATTGGTTGCAGATGTTTGTTTTTGATATTCTTGTTTATTTTCTCATCACTATACTAATCTTGCTTTTGATAGTTCTGAGCTGGAATCCGATATTTCAAAATGTTAATGCTTTGGGTAAGTTGACATTTTTTTTAATTAACACGGTTAGCACAGAGCGGTATCTACGCGTTGTCTCACTTTCATCGGCCCCCCGGATGGCGTCACATCAACGCGCTGACACGCTAGTTTAGTATATTCGGATGATGTGTCGCCTGCAGTCACTCTCTAATGCTAAATATGTGGCAAACGATATGTAGTTGTTCGCCCGCATTTTCTTTTTGTCATGTATAGAATTTAACAAATTTGAGCCAAAATTTTGCTAATTAATAATTAACCTCTTCACATCCAGGTCGCCACATGTGACGACAAGCAAAAAAAATATTTTACAAATTTAAAAAAAGATACCACTAGCGCCATCTATGAAATATTTTTTTAAATATTTTTTTGCATAAATGAGTTTATGATAGTGGAATAATATTTCGTAGAAAACCGTAACAAGAAAAAAGTATTTTTTTTTTTTATTTTCAATAAACTTGGGATTATGTTATAACACAATCAAAGCAGCATGGGCTCGAAGTGGTTAAGGAATTGATGTAATCGGAATTTTAATTCATAGTCGAGGGGTTTACTTTGTGATATAGCTTGAAATATAAATTAAAGCATTTTCTTATTCGAAACAATAGTCGTTATTAATAAATTTGCTATTTACAAAGGAAGTGTTTAAACCCGTTGCTACAATACGTTTTACCATTGCACTCTCAAGTATAAATACGAGTGCAAAGGGTTAATTTATATTTATTTTATCCTATACTGTTATGTCAATAACTCCTTAGCAATGAGTAACGTTAAAATACCTTTAACAACACTAGTGTTGTTATATTATCTTAACGCAACTCGTTGCTATGGAGGTATTGGTAAACAAACATGACTTCACTTTTTGACGGTTTTCATTACACATTTTTCAAATTAAAAGAAATTGAAATAGGATAAAATAAACCGTGTTACGACACACGTAACGTTATTTGCTTTTACATTACGAGAGAAAAGTTTAAAAGTTACGAGCGACGTAGGAGCGAGTGATTTTAAATTCTCGAGTTCATAATGTACTTGTATCGTATATTACTATTAATTAATTGTTATAAGAGTGTCTTTGAGTGCAGTAATAATCATATTAGAATAGTGTAATATACAAGTATTAATTTCTTGATTAATTATTAGGAACCATCTGGTGTATTTTAATGGTGTACGGAATCGTCGCCCTTCCCTACGTTTACCTATTCAGCTACAAGAAATCGATCTCTTCGGCGATAAGCATTTTGCAAATACTGAATCTGTTCACCGGGGTCGTGTTGACGGTAGTGGTGCTTGTGCTGCAGATGTCGGGGCACAATAAATATGAGCGCATCGGAAACGAAATGCATATTGTCTGCAACATCAGTCCGCAATATTGGTTGACATATAACATTTTACAATTTACCAGAAAGGCAGTGTGGAACTACAACTGGGATAAAATGGATCCGATGAATAAGCTTAGCAAATGCCGATTTGATCAGAACGCTTGTTGCTGTAAGTAAAAAATTATTGATATATTTAAGTTTATACAGAAATAATGATAGATACATACCGTGTGTTCGATAAAAAACGCCCAACGCCATAACTCTGTTATTTATTGACCGATATGTATGAACTAACAACCAAAGTTAATGGCCGTTTAAATACTATCAAAATGGCATCAATATCGATTTTTTTCAATAATAACTTCATTGTCAAATGATAGCCAACTTACAATTTTTAAATGGCAGCATATAATGTTTTAATTTTTTTACATTCGACGATATTTTTCTAAATCCAATAATGCCCAATATGTTGTTTTTCGTTCAATATTTTGGTCAAAAAAAATTAAAATAAATTAAACTTCCGTTTAAAATTATATTTTTCAAAAATTATAATTAGCGTGCCTTGGGAAAAAAAGTGACAAATGTCAAACATGAATAATAAGGACCCAATTAATAAGTACCTATGTTACAACTCAATGTAGAATAGAATAAATACGTAGTGCAATTAATATTCACTTGCGATTTAGATGTTCTGTGATTATTGTAAACATTAAGTAGACTGTTTAACTCTGCAAATCCATGAAATTGTCGATCCACTCTCTTCGACTTTTTAAAGGCTCCATATTATCTCAAATTTCTTTCTAACCTTCTAAATGTAGGTTCTGGTATTCGCCGCTTTGGAAACCGTAGATGATAAATTCGTACCGCAGTTCTTTGATTTCAATTACATAGAAAATAAATTTGTAACATGTCTGTTCATTCGCTATTCTTCATAATTACGTCTGAAACACACACTAATAACAAATGGTTGACATTACTTATACAATAAATGACATTTGTCGATTCGAATTTTTTTCAAGGCACACTACATTTATTACCAAAAAAATCATGCGAACAAGATTTATTATCTTTTTCTAGCATAAATATTAACTTAAAACCAACATAACGGGGCATAATTGAATTCAGAAAAACAATGTCTAATATTATAAAATTAGAAAAGTATATGCAGCCATTTAAAAATTTAAAGTTGACTATCATTTGGCAATGAAGTTGATTTTGAAAAAATATATAATTACCGTCATTTTATGGTATTTAAACAGCCATTGATTTTATTTTTTAGTTCATTCAAATTGGCCAATAAATAACCGAGTAATCGTTGGGCGTTTTTTATCGAACACACGGTATACATGGTCTATCATCTAATCGTTGCACTATTTCCTCGTAGAAAATTGTTAATCTGATTGAAAATAAGTTTTTGCTATTGATTAGATAAAGATATTGCTAGATAAGTCCACTCACCAAGTAATTAGTGTATAAGCAAAAAATATACAAAAAAATATTACCCCTTTAGCGCCATCTGTGAAATATTTTTTGATATGGGTATCTAAATAACGAAACGTCGTATTTAAAAATTCAAATTATTTTCTGGAAGAGCCTACAAAAGTGTCTTAGTTTTTCAAAATAAGCAGTAATAAAGTCGTAATAAAATAAAAACCAAAATGGATTTTTTCAGTTTTTTGTTTTAATATCTTTGGAAGTAGTTGGAATATAATAATTGCTTTGTCTCTTTAGATTTTTTCTGAGCAATAAATATCAGTATTGCCGGCATATGCAGATATACAGGGTGTTACAAATTTGATGCATTAGCATTGCTATCTCGCTAACTGCGATAGAATGTTGGTCAAATGAAGGCAAAGTTGCGCATTTTAATGCTGAAGAATTATTCAGCATTAAAATGCAGCATTAAATTATTCAGCATTAAAATGCGCAACTTTGCCTTCATTTAACCAACATTCTGTCGCAGTTACCGAGACAGCAATGCTAATGCATCGAATTTGTAACACCCTGTATATCTGCATATGCCGGCAATACTGATATTTATTGCTCAGAGAAAATCTAAAGAGACAAAGCAGGTCGAAACCGGTCTATCATTCTCTGCTTAAGAATTGTTTCTTTTCAAATGTTTAATAAAATTTGTCATCTGGTACAAACCTGTAACATTCTTCCCAACATAATCATTCATCTTTCCCCCTTTTTATACTTCTAAAATATTATATTCTTTATAAGCCAAAATTTATACAAAATAATTCATTTTAGATGATGAAAATTCACAAGAATGCTGGGATTACCGTTCGTATTACCAAAAAGGATTAACGCCCGGACACATTCTATTATTCCTGCTCGCGTTCTTCGTCTACTTCGCCATTTTAATAATACTAGACTCGGTGTGGTTGAGCAAGGTCACCGAAACGGTTTACGACGGTTTCAACACTCTCGTCAGAAAGAACGAGGGGCAGCAGCAGTTCCAGCGTTTGGAGAGCGAGAGCTCCGACCATAATCCCAGAGACGACCTGTTCTCCGCCAAGAACGTTTCGAAGAAATACGGGGGACGGTTTGTCGTTAACAATGTCAGCTTCAACGTGAAGGAGGGCGGCTGTTTCGGTTTGTTAGGAGTGAACGGAGCCGGGAAGACCACGACCTTTAAGATGCTGACCGGATCCAAGGTTCCGAATTACGGGACGGCGGAGATTAAAGATCAGCCCGCCAGCTACGATTTGTTGGAGAACCGAGATAGTTACCTGAGTCGGATCGGTTATTGCCCGCAGTTTAATGCCATGAATTCCATTTTGACCGGAAGGGAGTTGCTGATGCTCTTCGCGCAGCTAAGGGGGATTTCCGAGAATATTGAGCAGAAGGTTCAGGAGTGGATCAATGTTTTGGGTAAGTTTAATGGTTTTAAAAAGTTCGGTTCTAGTAAATTGTTGTAATTTTGCAGGTTTGAATGAATACGCCGATGTTGCGTGCGGAAAATATAGCGGGGGTAATAAGAGGAAGTTGAGTTTGGGCATGTCACTGATAGGTAACCTAAACGTAATTATGCTGGATGAACCAACAAGTGGTGTTGATCCTGTGTCCAGGAGAAATCTTTGGAACGTTTTGAGGTCCGTTAAGTCAACTTTAAAGCAGTCCATTATCCTCACGTCTCATAGTATGGACGAGTGTGAAGCTTTGTGTGATGAGTAAGTCAAATAAAATTATTTATATTTTTATGAATTTCTTTCGGAAATTACACTACCGCCCACCATCAAAAGCCTTGCCACCCACCATGAAACCTGGAATTGCCCACTAGTGGGCAGTAGCGAAGAGGTTGACTACCGAGGGGCTAGATTATTACTGAAAAGGCTAGATAATTAAAACTAAACTCAATTAATATTATTAAATAAATAATAATCGAAGTTGCTCCGTATACAGCTGAATCAAAAGTGTGAACATGCCTCTGACAGGGATCGAACCTGCAACCTCCAGATCCGGGAAACTATTCGATATCAATTAATATTGCCCGATGATACGGTTCCGCAAGTTGCAGAACTTTAGTATTTTATATTGCAGTTCCGCACGTTTCGCATATGCGCATTGGGCGGCTAATCAAACTTGCTTTATTAACATTTACCCACAAATTGAAAAATAGGTACTGTCCCGTTATCGAAAACTATTTTAATTGACCACATTGTTTCGGCGTCGATCACAGTTAGCCCTACTAGCTGGCCCAAGGGGGGGCAACCGTTAACTGATGAGTAATAACGACCCAAAAATATCACTTTTAATATATAAATTTAATTTTTTATTGTAAAATATCAAATATTAATTACATAATTAAAATAATATTAATAATCGTATTAATTATCATCACGGTTTTATAAATATCTTGTAAATACCTATATAAGTAGTCATTTATTACACAAAAATATCAAATTTCATTTATAATGTCAAAAAAAGAAGTGACCAGTCCATCACACCATCGCGTCCAAAGGCCCGTCCTCTACCCACTGGACCACCACGGCTCTTATTACTTGTTTATTCAATCACGTTAAAGAGCGCATAACTTGGGGAACTGTAGTATGAAATACTAGAGTTTCACAACTTGCGGAACAGTATCCACTTCCATTAATTTTACATATTTGATATGATTTTAGGTTGGCCATTATAAAAGCAGGCCAAATCAAATGTTTGGATAATATACCCAATTTAAAAATAAATTACGGAAAAGGTTTCACCGTACTAGTAAAGGTGAAAAGGGAAGATGATGAGTTACGGACGGTAGACTGTGTAGATTCAGGCCCGCCCAACAAACCGGAAATAGATAATGTGGAGGAATTATTTAAGGAATATTTCAGGAATCTCGACCCTACTTTAAAAGATAAACATCTGGTAAGTAAAAACTTTCCCAATGGTAATTGTACTTTCTCCGACTGTAAGGTATTTAATTTGAATATCATGGAAGTGTGGTTAAAAAAATTCTGCAAAACACGTTGTTTTTTAGTTTTAAACATTTTTTTAACACTTGAATTAAATGCCAATCACATAGCAATATCTGTTTCTGTCATTAAAAATCAATTTTTTTCCACAGTCTCTACTACATTTCTACCTACCCAACATGATTAAGCTAAGCGAGCTGTTTGAAAAAATGGAGCACTTCAAAAGCAAGCACGAAGAAGTCGAAGATTACACCATAAACATGGCCACCTTGGAGGACGTTTTCTTGTCCGTGTCCGAGGACACCGAATCCGCAGCTATTTCGAAAAAGGTCGATTGAATATGTGTCTTTTTCTATGTACGTATTAATCTATTAACAGCAGCTATTACTATACCAGAGGGCTTTAAATTATATAAAATTTAAAATATAAATTTGCAGATTTTACATAAAGTTTCGTATTTTAAATTTTATAAGACAAGTTGTGGGAATTCCCGAAGTTTATTTTAAATTATATTTCACATATATTTTTCTAAATGGTTTATTAGACTTGAGGTATTTTTATAGTAAATGGTTAAAAAAAGCGAAAAAAAGAAGTTTTCGTTGAATTTTCTATTAATATATTAAATATTGCAGCTATGAGAGTTTACAAATGTACAGGATGCTTCATGTTTTGTATATTTACAGGATTTGTTATCTCAAACGTTATGCAATGGCTTTTCTTGCATAATATGTATTAAAAGTTTCCGAGTTTTACGAATATACAACCGTATTATAGAATATTGCATTTTTTTTCAGTTTGGTGTTTTTGTAGTTTTGCATTGTACACCAGTATTAGAGAATTTTATGATTTATTGATCGACATGCCACTGTTATTGTAAAGTTGGAAGACCCGTGTGATTCTGTATTGTTAAGATTTATTTATTTATTTACAAATACACCTTTTTAAAATGTAATACCTACCTATAAAAAAAAAAAAAAAAAAAAAAAAAGACCTTTATTGGCATATTAACCTATTACAAAAACAAAATAACTATTCTACATTCCCCAACAACTAAATCATAAATTTAACTCTCTCCTACATTCCTTCTCCCTCACCATTTTCTGCAATATCTTTACCCCGGCACCATCCTCTCTCATCCATTCCGCTACACCCTTGTTCCTTTTTCCCCCCATCCATCCTTCATTCACTCCCTCACACTCCTCCGCCAGATGCCTCCACGTATCCCTCCCATTTTCACACATTACACACCTCATATACTCTTCACCCATCCACTTCTTCCTCCCTCTCTCTTCTGATCCACACCTAGCCCTAGCTAATGTCACCCTCTCTTCTCTGTTCCACCCGTCCTCATCCAAATACTTCGGTCTCCTTCCATGTACCTGCCAACTCCCATACATGTCATTATATTCACTTTTTTCTATACTTCCCTGTCTCTCCTGTACATCCACTTCCTTCGCCCTCTCGCTCACCCACTTTGCCACATTTACCCCCCTCTCTAACCACTCCCTCACTTTCACCTCAGACAGTCCTACTCTCTCATACATTTTCATTCGTTCCTTCCTCCATTTACCCCCCCTTTCGTTCACGCATGTCTTCCATACCGCCTTTACCAACCTCTCTTCCCCTAACTCCCATAACCTCATCTCATACCTAACCATTCTCTCCATAGCCTCACATCCTAAGCTTCCTCTGTCAGTCTCCTGAAGCAGTATGTACCCGGGAGTCGACCTTTCCACTCCCAGCATACGCTTCAGAAACCAACACTGCTCCCTTTCCACGCACTCATACCCTTTCACGCCCCACACTTCTACTCCATACATTATTATCGACTTCACACATGCATCCCACACTTTACACGCCAATCTGACGCTGTTCTTCATCCATTCTCCCCATTTTTCCCACACGATACCCCACGCTTTCCTGGCCTTTCCTTGCACCCACCTTACATGCTCCTCATATCCCCCTGTCCCTTTAAACATAAACCCCAAATACTTAAATATTTTCACTCTCTCAATCACTTCTCCCTTCCATTCTAACACTTTCACGCTCCCCTCTCTTCCCTTATTCCTAAATCTCATCCATTTCGTCTTCTCCACATTCACACACAATCCCCTCTTGTCCATATACCTCTCCGTTCTCCTCAACATGTCTTTCATCCCTTCCCAATCTCTCGCCATCAACACCATGTCATCCGCATATGACAGCATCCACACCTTATCCTTCCCGATTACTACTCCTCCCGCCTGCCCTTTCCTCAACACATCCTCCAGTTCGCTTAGGTATAAGTTAAATAACATCGGGCTTAACGGGCATCCCTGTCTCAATCCTACCCACGTCCTAAAACTCTCCGACACCTCCACTCCCACTCTTGCTACCACCCAGGTTTCCTTATATACTCCTCTTACCCACTCAATCATACTCTCATTCACTCCTTTTCTCCTCATACATTCTAGCAACTTCTCCCTCGGCACTGAGTCGTACGCCGCCTTTAGATCCACAAACACCGCATACATGCTTCCCTTCTCTTCAGTCACTCTCTCCGCCATTCTTGCCAGGGTAAAGATCTGCTCCCTTGTTCCCCTCCCCCTTCTAAATCCCCCCTGAGTCTCTGGTATTAAATCCTTCTCTTCCACCTCTTCTTCCAGCCGATTCTTTACCACCAGCATAGCGATTTTGTAGCCTGTGGGCATCACTGTGATCCCCCGGTAGTTCCCGGCCTCCTTCTCGTCCCCTCCTTTATGTACCGGGCACATCGTACCCCATCTCCAGGCCTCCGGTATGTTCTTTCTTCCCCTCCACATTTCGTTCAACAGCTCCCTGAATTTCTTCTTCCCCCCTTCTCCTATCTCCTTCCACATCTCTGCCTTCAGCCCATCCAACCCTGCCGCCTTTCCTTCTTTAACTTCCTCGAAAGCTCTTTCCACTTCCTCCTTAGAGAACTCCTCCGTCATCTCCATACACCTTCCTTGTCCCACTTCCTCTGGGTACCCACTTGTTTCTCTACATTTCCTTGTCCACTCCTCCAGTGTTATCCCTACCCGTCTCCTTCTTTCGCCTCTCTTCAGTACTTTCCATATTTCCGACTCGTTTCTACACTTCTTCAACTCTTCACTTGTTCTTTCCACCTCCTGCCGCTTCTTCCTCTCGCATATCCCCTCATATTTCCTTTTTGCTGCCGTTACCTTCCTCTCCTCCCCTCCACCTCTTATACATTCCCCCATTGCCTTCCTTAGTTCACTTTTTGCCTGCCTGCATTCTTCATCAAACCACCTACTCCCTTCTCCCGTCCTTCCTTTAGCTTTCCTTCCGCACCCCACAATTAGTTCCTCCATCTCCTCTATTGATTCGACGTCTTCCCACTGGATCCTCCTCATCTTCATCCTCATTTCTTCTATTGCCTTTGCCCCACATTCTAACTTTCCCATTTCTTGCTTCTCTTCAGTCACCTTCTCCTTCTCCATCCATACCTCCACTTTTAGTGGTAGATGATCGGAGCCCATCACTTCCTCCACCTCCATACTTTTTATTTTCCTTTTCGTCATCCCCTTTATCGCCACATAGTCGATCACCGACGATCCCCGCGGCCCACTATAAGTTTTCCTCCCTTCCCAGTCCCCCTCTGTGCATCCATTTAGAATTTCCCATCCCTCCTCCATCACCCACTCCTTCATTCTCTTACCCTCCCCGTTTATACATTTGTCCCTGGACTTTCTTTCTACCACAGATCCCTCTTCATTAATCCCTCCCCCCATTTCTCCCATTCTTGCATTAAAGTCTCCTCCTAGCACCCATTTTCCTCCTCCTTTCGTTCTCTCCTCTATCTCCTTTCTTATTATATTCCAATTTTTATTTACATATACCACCCCTACGTTTATCCTCTGTTTCCCTTGTCCATACTTTATCCATGCCACGTCTTCTCCTTCTCCGAATTGTCCCGTCACGTCCATCCCCATTTCCTTCTTCCATCCTACTATCATTCCACCCCTCGCCCTTCCTTTCGTTGCACACCTTATCGCATCCTTCCTCTCCCATATAAAGCTTCCCGGTAGCCATCTTTTCACTTCTCCCCACTCTTCCTTCCCCATCCATGTCTCTACTAGCCCCACTATGTCCTTCCCTACTAACCACTTCTCCCAGTCTCTCTTCCACTTGCCCTCCTTTATCTTCTCCTTAATTCCCGCTATGTTCCAAAACCCGATAGTTACTGACCCCTTCTTCCCTTCTCCCCCCCCTTTATCTCCTCGCCGCTTGCCTTTCCCGCTGTGCTTCTCTCCCAGTCCACTCTCTGCCCCTCTGTCCTTTTTTTTACAGCTCCTTCTCCCTTCTTCTCTCTCCTCTCCTCCTATCTCCTCCTCATTTCTTACTTTTTTGGCTCCTCTTGTCTATGTAGTGTCTCCTTTTCCTTATTCCATCTCCACAGCTCCCCATTCACGAACATTCTCTGGTAACCAACCCTTACCATCTTCCCCCCTTCTCTCTCCCTACTTGCTTTCTCTCTTATGATCTTCTGGATCCTCCTTTCCTCCTTTGTCATATCATCCTCGATGAACACTCTTTCCTGTATATTTCTTAATTTATTTTTATTTTTCATTACTTTTATTTTATCTTCCATCCCCATCTTGACTACCATCACCTTCCCAACTCTATCTACCACAAAGCTTTCTTGTACCTGCACCTCTACTTCCAGTGCCTCCTTCAGAAATGTCATCACCTCCCCTTTTCCCTGCATCTCTTTTCCTCGTATAACAATGTTGCTCCTCCTCTCCTGCCTCTCCCTCTTCTCAGCCTGATCTTCCAGCTCCATTATCCTTTGTCTAAGTCTCTCTCTCTCTGTATTCCATACCTCTTTCATCTCCTTTATCTCTTCTCTCCACATCTCCCTCGCTTCCCTCATTTCCTCTTTCCAGATCTCCCTTTCTTTCCTTAATGCTTCCGTAATCATTTCCACTAGTTCCCTGCAATTTCCATTGCACCCTTTACTCATCACATCCCCCACCCTTTTTTTCATCCTTTCCTGTTCCTGCTCTCCCTCCCCCTCAAACGACGTGTCCGCCATCTTCCTCTTCTCTACCCCCTCCTGCGCTGTCCCTTGTTGCGGCGACCTCCTTACTCCCGTTCCGCCACCAAAGAAAACTGCCTTCCTTCTATTCTCCTCCTCCTGCTTGTCCCACTCCTCCACTTCCCTTCTCTCCTTCTGTTTATTCTTCCCACCCATTTCAATCCCCACTTCGGTAGCTCTAATCAATGCAATGATCGGCGATTGGATTCGAATGTGCCCGTTGCCTGTAGTACCTCTTCTGGGGTAGATTGATAGGTTCGGGTTATTTTATACACAATATTACTTCAGCACGAGAAACTAATTCTGCACGAAACGTGAACGGTTAAACACAACCTCCTTATTATTATTTTACTTTATTTAATTAATTGATTCAAATTGCCCGCCACATAAAGATGTTTACCACCATAAAAATCAAAACCGTTTGCTGTCGAGTTTATCGCGATCGGCAAAAAGTACGTGTTCACAAAAAAACATGCAAAAACCGCGCTGCACCGCGAAACCACCGATTGTCTTACTCTCCTCGCTTTATTCCGTCGTTTTACGTTAAACGATTCCTCCTGAATCCGCGCACCTACTGTTATCAAACTTTCACTATCCACTGCTTGCACCTTCACCTATCGTCCATCCAATTTTCTCTAATTTTGCACTATTGCAACCACTCTTCCTTTTCGTTTTTACTGAGAGCACTCTTCACGTATTGATATACAACACTACCTATAATCTATTTAATTTGATGTGGTAAGTACTTAATGTAGAGTAATATTTATTTAGTAAATGTATGCATCAATAATGGTTGATTTTATTAATATTTATTTTCGGTGCGTTTCTTTTAATTGCTAAAAAAATCTGTTGTGTATTTAGAAGCAAAACAATAATTAAATTAATGATCCCTTTAGTGTTTGACAACCAAATTAAACACCTAGATATCAAAATTTAAGTAATTAAAGTAACAAATTTTGTTCGATACCTTTGCCAGAAAGTGATGTATCCATAGCTACCACTTTTGCTCACTGCTTTTCCCTCACTGTTTTCCTTTGGTTTTCATTCACACATGGTGTAAATTTTTCCAATTCTTTCTGTTAATGTGATTTTGATTTTTTAGGCAACATTTGTTACCTGCCGCAAGGACATCATCAGGAACATATAACTCTTCATCATCTATTTCCACAATTTGCAGTTAACCACTTTATTGACATTACAGAACTTTGTTTATTTTGTTGTTTTTTTTCATAGCAACAAATCACTCCGAAGATGTGATTTATTTTTATTTTAAATTTTGAACTTTCTGAAAAGGTTTTGAACAAAATCAAATACAGCATACGAGAGTAGGGCCGCTTTCGTTCACTTGAATTGCATCGTCTGTTCAGCTATTTACGTGAACGAAAGGTTTGCCTTCCTCACTCTTGCTGTTAATAACTATTGTTCGATGTCTCCCCAGAAAGTGAGTCTGTATCCACAGCTACTAGTGAGTGAAAGTTCCTCTTTCGCTTATTTTACTTTTGCTCACCGCTTTTCACTCGCTGGTTTTTATTCACGTCATTGTGTAAATTTTTCCAACTCTTCTTTCTGATAACGTGATTTTGATTTTTTTTCTTAGGCAACGTTTGGTACCTTGCAGCATTTTCAACTTCCAGAACACCATTAGGAACATATAATTCTTCATCATCTATTTCCATAATTTCCACAATTTGCAAGTAACCACTTTATTGACATTACAGAACTTTGTTTATTTTGTTTTTTTTTTTCGTAGCAACAAATCACTCCGAAGATGTGATTTATTTTTATTTAAAATTCTGAACTTTCTGGAGAGGTATCGAACAAAACCAATTACAGCACTCGAGAGTAGGGCCGCTTTCGTTCACTTGAATTGCATCATCCATTCAGCTATTTGCGTGAACGAAAGCTTTGCCTTCCTCACTCTTGCTGTTAATAACTATTGTTCGATATCTCCCCAGAAAGTGAGTCTGTATCCATAGCTACCAGTGAGTGCAAGTTCCTCTTTCGCTTATTTTACTTTCGCTTACTGGTTTTTATTCACGCATAGTGTAAATTTTTCCAACTCTTTCTGATAACGTGATTTTGATTTTTTTTTAGGCAACGTTTGGTACCTTGCAGCATTTTCAACTTCCAGGACACCATCAGGAACATATAACCCTTCATCATCCATTACCATAATTTCCACAATTTGCAAGTAATCATTTTATTGACATTACAGAAGTTTTTTTTTTGTTTTTTTTTCATAGCAACAAATCACTCCGAACATGCGATTTATTTTTATTTCAAATTTTGATCTTACAGACTTTCTGGGGAGGTATTGAACAAAACCAAATACAGCACTCGAGAGTAGGGCTTTTTTTCTTCACTTGAATTGTTGCGCTTCGTTGATGAACACGCAATTCGCGTGAACGAAAGCTTTGCCTTCCTCACTCTTTCGGAACTATTTCGTGGCAGAATGAGGAGTTGGAATACATTACAATTTGTAAGGTAAGTAAAAGTATTCTTTTAAGTAAATGTGATCATTTGTTGCTTAAAAGGGGACTAAAGTAATAGAAATTGCTATTAAAATGAGTTAAAGACCGCAGATCAGGGGCACACAAATGGGATCCCAGCTTCGAAGCAATCCCCAAATTAATCACATTTTCAAGTAGAATTTTTAATCCATAGCACAACTTTCCTTTTTTTTAATCAATGGCGGCGGTTTAAACCCCCAAAACTTTCCCTGGTTACGCCACTGTTGTATTTGGCTTCCGAACTCTTCCCATGGATTTTATTTTTCATTTTAAAACAATTCACTGACTTTTATTCTTCGTTATTGCTGTTTACCAAGTATATTTTACATTTCCTTTTTTGCAATTTTTCTTATGATTAGTTCCTTGATATTCAAAGGTTTTCTAATGATACAGTGTTTATATTTTGCTCTATTTTAATGTTATATATCATGGCATTTTCTTCGTTATCGTTTAAAGAATAAGAGTCTACTTTTTTCCACGTACCTATCTTAAATCGTCGATATCATAGTTTGAATGTAGTTTCGCTTAAATCGAATGTAACAAGATCGACAACGATAGCAAATCGAAATACAAAAAGCATACAAGTTTAACATTCAACAATAAAATTTCTCTTGTTAAGTATTAAAGTAAAAACGCTTTTTTAATTTTCAAAAACTTTTATTTATGCAACAATTGTTTCGCCATATGTTCGCCTGAAAAAGCTACAGTGTGGCGAAACAATTAAAAAAGTTTTTTTTTTTTACAAAGCTACCTGCGGTATGTTGATAGAATTAAATGTATTGAAAATTATCGCATTGCAAGTTATTATTAATTTCTCCTAAACAATCTGCGAAAAAATTATTTGTTTAACACGGCAATAAAGCAGATTAGCAGCCTAGTCCATAAATCTGTCACTTTGTTGCCTTGTTAAACAATTAACTATTTTCCGAAAACTCAAAATACTCAGAATTTTGTTCGTTTTCTTTGATTTATTGTTATTTTAGTACTTACAATTAGTTGAATTGGGTTTTTTGTTTTTTGCATTTATTTTAAAAATAATATATTTAAAACAATTAATATTCCTCATATTTTCTTATTTTGACGGGTTAAAAAAGGAAAAAAAAAACTACTTGTATAAAAATCAAATATCGCCGCCATTTAAAATTGAAAAAAAAGTGTCTCGGAAACCGCCATCTTGATATTTATTTTGACTTTTTAAGTTTGCGCAATCGAACCAAGTAACTTTCATTATTAGAAATGTTTGCGCATTATGAAGTTATTTGAGAGAGAGATAAACCAAAATTGGTCGAAATTACTCTTTTTTTTATGAGCAACTCGTGGGAAAGAGTCAACTTTTGACTATTTGCAAGAAGTAAAAAGTCTCTGGATAAAAGTTATGAGCAAAAAAAAGGTCCTCGTTTCCAAAAATATATATTTAACCTGCTGAGAACTTTGTTTACTTGCAAACGTGTATGACAAAGCATGGGAATTGGGGCATAAGAAATTGAGCTTTTCGCCGCTAATGTTGGATGGCGCCACAATAGAAATTCGATGGATTTCTGTAAATTATGCTTTTTGTTGTTGACACTAGACGGCGCTTCTCGTTTCTAATTTATCCACATGCCGTGTTACTTGAAATGCAGAATGTCGAACGCTGGAAGTAATTGAGGACGAATAAAACAATCGTTTCTAGTGTTGGGCTTATAGCAAAAAAATTACAAAATATATGTGTACATCACCTGTTGAAATATTATTAACATTGGTAATCAAAATCACTATGTTTTACTATTTATATTAGGTAGGATAAATATACAGCTTGCCTAACTTAAGGTAACTTTACATTGTATGATTTATCACATGACTATCAAATGATTTTATCATAGCCACAAGTTTTATGTTCACAATGTGATTCGGCGCACCGAATAGGTGGTATGGTCACGTTGCGTTCACCCCAGTGGCGGTTTCAAAGGGGGGGTAATTGGGTAATTACCCCCCTAAGAATTTTTCGCTTAACAATTTTTATTATTAAAAATTACCGATATTCCATATTCCAAACAAATAATATAACCGGTAAATGTTTCCAACGCTTTAAAACGTTGGAAAAGGATAGGGAGATTTCACGGAACAGATGTATGAAAGCAGAAGCAGAAGGCTGATTTAAGGATAGAACATAATCACTACATTTAAATAAGACAGAAAAACTAGAACACATGGCATACAACGGGCGTAATTACAAATTTCGGCTGCGTGACATACGCTTCACATGCGTTTGCGCTGACCAATCAGCGAACATCACGCAAACCCATAATACCACCGATTCGGTGCGCCGAGTATAGTCATAAGCATGGAAGAATAACAAGAAGCAACAAAGCATGCTATTGATAAATTGGAATAGATGTTACGTGTGGAAGAATAACAGGAAGCGACAAGGCATGATAAATTGAAATAGATAAGCGCCATCTGTGATTAGCGGCGAGAACTAGTTTAACCTTTTATGTGTCCATTTTTGTATTGAGTGTGTGCAGCAGTGACAGTTCGCGGGTTTTTTTCTGGTACGGCCGAGGAACAAGAGGTGCAGGGGCGGCTCGTTCTATAAAGCCAAGGAACCATGGTACTATCTGTAGTTTCAAGAATTTTTAATTCATTTTTAAAACACTTTCGCCAGTTAAAAAGTTTTTCTTCAAAGGTTGGGGGGGGGGGGGTTATATTGTATAAGTTGCTCTACCATCAATATGTTCCACGAGCCGCCACTGAAGAGGTGGTAATACGGATAGGTGCAGTCACGCAGCCAGCCGTCTTTGCAACTGACCCTACCTATCTGTATTGCCACCCTTGTTACCTCGGCCGTACCAGAAAAAAACCCCGCGAATCGTCACTGGTGTGCAGAACATATATTTAACCTGTTGAACACCTTTTTTATTTGCAAAGAGTCGACTCTCTTCCCCTTACAACGTGGAAGAGCAAAACAGAAAAAGAAGAAGGTCCTCACCTACAAAAATGTTTATTTCAACACGCTAACAAAATATTTTTTAAACATTCATGACTCATTTTGAGTCACTGATTTCAACACGAGTCACTACACTAGTCATTCCAACGAGTCGATTTTATTTTTTACATAAATTTACAATATTCTACATCATGTATTTCCATTTGTAAGGCCTGCCTGGCCGATTTTTTTGAAAATCGCAATTTTCTGTTTTTTTTTTTGATTAATTTCTAAACTGCGCGGAATTTTGTAAAACACAAGCATACAAAACTACACAACATTGTCCATTTAATCAGATCTCTAAATTTAAGAATAAAAACAACAATTTTACTGTAGAAACGCCAAAGTGGCGGAATCTATTGCCTGAATGCAACTAACTACACTGATGAGACCTGAAAGGTCGAAACCGGTCTAGGTGTTCTGATGGGGGAACGATATTTAACAATTTTACTCTATTTGGGATACTTTCATATAACGAATATTCAATCTGTTCGTAATTTTACAAAATTAAGTCTAAAAAGACAAAAATCTATTGAAACAACTACTTCGCTCTGAATATAGGAATATTATTAACTAACCTTTAAAATTTTGCTTGTGCTTGTTTGCTATTTATTTACTATCACTGTTTTTAGTGACGGCTCGCGGGGTGACTCATTGTACGACCGCACCCATCTGTAATTTTATTTTTACATTTTAGTCTTTTAATAATTATGTATATATGCTTAATAATTTTTACTTTCTCCGTTACTAAGTACGAGAAAGTATTGTGATCGTGAAAATTTTTTAAAAATTTTTTTACGGAAATATCCGTTTTGGGGTCCCTAGATGCCATTTCAACAATTTCTGGAAAAAAAAATTGTCTGTGTGTGTGTGTGCCTACTGTGCGAGCTGTATCTCAAAAACTAATACAGTAACTGATATGAAACTTTGAACATTCGTCTTATTTGATAATCTGAAGAACTGAAAAGCTTTTGGTAAAATTTCGTACACCGGAAGTGGGCCTTAACAATTTTTTGTTTTTTGCCAATATTTTCTTAAATATGAAAAATATCACAAAAACATTTAAACAAACTTTGAAGACAACAAAGAAATTAACATCTTTTGCTTGAAAACATTTTTCATGAAATCATTTTTATTCGAGAAAAAAAATTATTATTATTTTTTTAATTTTTGGTTTATAATTATAAAACGATAATAGTTACAGGAAATTTATGTTAATAATAATTGTAGAGAATGCTAGAATGAACAACTTATAAAGAATAAGATTTTTTCGAAATCCCTTCAGTTTTTGAGTAAACTGAGTTTTTGAATTTGAAGTATAACTTTTCCATCTTTCATAATTTTGACGTTTTAAACGTCAGTTTCATCGAGTTTACACAACGCTCGATGTACATTTAAAATATGATTTCAATTGAAAATATACCATGAAAACGTAAATATAAATGGCTATGATACCATCAAGTCGGAGAAAGTAATATGATGGCCACATCACAATTTTTTGTTTCTATGTACTTATTTTTCATAACTTTGTATGACTTGTGTAACACTACTTTGTGTGACGAGCACGAATAAAATTGTTATTATTATTATTGACATTAAACAAATTAGCATGTTATAAATAGTGCTACTATTTACGTTGGATTACTAACCACCCGTGTAGAAACATTCTTTGTCCATACAAGTTACACACAATCGGTATTAATCAATCTATTGAATGATTACTAAAATTTAAGAACAAGATATCACTTACATTCTCGGATGTTCCATTAATTTCACAATATTTCACAATGTTCAATTGAAATTTCACACACCATCACCACCACAAAATGTCCAACGTGGCCATCCAAGTGCACTCTCAATAATGAATTGTATATTGTTAATATTTAATTGATAAACCTTATCAACGTTGGCCATTCTAGTATGCACTTTCATGATGCCAATTAGGAAATTAAATGATAATATATTTATAACATGTTGATAATGATTTTGATTACGTTGGGAAGTTGCGGTTTTGTAAACTGCAGGTACAGAAGGAAAGAACAAAGCGCGGGTTAAGTTTTGTAGTGGTAGTACTATCTCGAATTAGCCAATCGGATTTTAATATCACCGTTTTAAGCCGTTTTGTTTGGTTATATTGCCTGCAATGAGCGAATATAACTTTTTTTGTAGGACTAATAACAATAATAATAATATATATTTATTTCTCTAGGATATACATAATATAAAAATAATGATACAATGTATATAATTAAGAAAATTGTCAAATGAAAGAAAGAAATTGTGTACACAGTAACTTAAAAATAAGAAAAATATTCTTCCATTGTGTAGGGTTCCATACTTATTACTAAAGTGTAGTGGTGGTATTTTTGTAGGCGTTTTACCCAAATTTGCCATGTTTTTGGCCACTTTAAGTTGAATTTTATAAGCTTTCTAGATTTCTAGCTGCGACAGCCAACTAGTTATTTCCTTACGGAAGCAATATTGGATTTAAAATTAAGTTTGCCCAAAAAATTTGAATTTTTCTGAATTATTTTTATAAAATCACGAATGCTTTGTAATACAATTGAACAATGATAAAAGTGACAGATTGTATTAAGGGGTAACACCACTCTAGCGACCGAAAAACAAGCCTAAGTTTGACGATTTATTTTGGGAGTATGGAAAAAGGAATGGGATTTCTTTTTAGAGGGTTTATTGAACACTTATTGAGGCATGAAACAAAATATTTCTATTATCATTTTAATGCAAAATAGCGGCGACAAAGCCAATCCTTGAAATCGACGTATTTTCTAAACGGGAGGACGGATTTCTCGTAAAGTGTAAGACCTGGGACAAAAAACATTTTTATTATAATACAGTTACCATTGGCTATGTACAAAGGGTTTTTTCTATATCAAATTTTGTTGAAATGCTGCACGTTTGAAAATGTTTTTATCGATTTTTACTTTCTCCGTTACGAAGTACGAGACAGTATTGTGATCGTGATTTTTTTTCAAAAAATTTTTTTACGGAAATATCCGTTTTGGGGTCCCTAGATGCCATTTCAACAATTTCTGATTTTTTTTTTGTGTCTGTGTATGTGGCTGTAAATATGAAAAATATCGCAAAAACATTTAAACAAATATTGAAGACAACAAAGAAATGAACAACTTTTACTTGAAAACATTTTTCATAAAATCATTTTTATTCGAGAAAAAATGTATTATTATTATTTTAATTTTTGGTTTATAATTATAAAACGATAATAGTTACAGCAAATTTATGTTATTAATAATTGTAGAGAATGCTAAAATAAACAACTTATAAAGAATAAGTTTTTTTCGAAATCCCTTTAGTTTTTGACTAAACTAAGTTTTTGAATTTGAAGTATAATTTTTCCATCTTTCATAATTTTGACGTTTTAAACGTCAGTTTTATTCGAGTCTACAAAACGCTCGACGTACATTTAAAATATAATTTCAATTTAGAATAAACCATGAAAGCGTAAATATAAATCATACCATCAAGTCGGAGAAAGTAACATGATGGCCACATCACCATTTCTGACCAAAAAATAAGCAGTAAATTGTAAATAAAACAAAAAATACACATTAAACGGCTGTAAAAATTTAAAATCGATCCATACGACGGTGTTCAAAGCAAATCCTTAATAAAAAAAAACTGTTCATTCAATAACTTAAAAATATTATTGTAACTTTCCGAAGCTATTTTTAGCTTCAAAACAAGTATTGATGACATGTAATTTCAACTTTCATTAGTCGTCCATTTCGTTTCCAGCGCTCGGAATTAATCCACGATTGTGTATAAAACGCGCCATATTAATTGATATTGGGAAATAGGTGGCGCGTCGCCTTTATTATCCTCGAAATTTTATCAGATCCATAGAATTTACACCGAAACAGTCTGATTAGGCAAAAAAGAAAACGCATTAATCAAACGGACATTCGAAAAACGGCCACTTTAGGTATCATTTGGTGTCCTCTCTTGTGACTAACGGATGACGTCACATTCCTCCTACCATGATTTAGCGTTCACTTTCATATTTGGAATATATAAATTCCGTCGCGCACAAACAACGCGAGGAATGATCAAAATTGTAATAGGAAAAAATTGCTCAAAAATATGATTTTACATTTATTGAGACGCTTTTACGAATGAGCTCAACAGACAATTGACCAGAGGTCTTTCAGCCTACTACAATAACAAATATGAATAATAATACGGAAAAAAATGCAAAAAAAGGTTATTAAGCCCTCGGGATACAAATTTTCACCTCGGGAAAAATCACTCATTTCTCTCGCAAGAATCGCCCCCCTCCCCGCTTGGTTGAAAATCTTAAATGGGAACCCCTATTTTTTATTGTAGATTTGGATTCTATGCTAAAAAATATTAGGTTTTTATCCGAAATTTTTTTTCTATGAGCGACAGATGGCGCTATATTCAGCAAAAACATTTATTGAATTATATTTATTTCTCGCATCAAATGATAGATTACGACAATTTTTGCGTAGTCATCTCTTAAATAAAGCGTTGATTGAAGTCATTCGTAATTTTATGTCAAAAATAAGCAAAAAAAAATTCTTAGAAACGAATAAAAATCAATTTGATTATCAAATTCTATTCTATTCTTTTCTATTGTGGTAATGTATGAATGTTTTTAACGACAAACAGGATTTTTTTAATAAAAAAAAATTTTTTTTTTGCTAATCGAAAAAATGTTTCGAATAAAAACCTAATATATTTTAGACTAGAAGCCAAATCTGCAATAACAAATAGGGGTACCTATTTAAGATTTCAAATCTCCCCCAAGGGGGAGGGGTGATGGTTTAAATTTCACACCACATGAAAGAGCTCAAAAAAAATTTAGACGTATTTTTTTGAATGTCAATCCGATTTGTATTTCGCGAGATATTTGGGGTGTACAGGTGGTCTGAAACACCCGGTATATTCTATTTTTTTCACAAACGGGATATTTTAAGAATAAAACGTTCGTTCCTAAAACCAAACCTAGAAAAAATTCTGTGACAGTTAAAATAAATAATGGAACCTCGCAGGGAGAGAAATCCCGTTTGTGAAAAAGGGTGTTTTATGATCTTTCGAAAAGCATTCAAACACTTTGAAGTCATTTTTTTAAAGCATTGAAATTGAAGTTTTTTTTCCCTGTGAATTAGTAATTACAGAAAATCCAATGTGCAGACAGCGCACTACATTTTTGCAATTGAAACGTCAAAATCCAGCGAATGTTGTGTTTTTTTAAAAAGCGTTCAAATACTTTGTAGTTATTTTTTTAAGCGTTAAAATGCAATTTTTTCGCTGCGAGCAAGTTATTTTTGAAAATCCAAATTTTACAAGCGTGCAACTTCTGAATCCTCTGTCAGATTTTTTCAACTGAAACGTCAAAATCTAGCGAATTTTATGTTTTTTAAAAAAGCATTCAAATACTTTGTAAGTTATTGTTTTTAAGCGCTGAAATGCAATTTTTTCGCAGCGAGCAAGTTTTTGCTTTTTAATCCAAATTTTACGAGCGTGCAACTTCTGAATCCTCTGTCAGATTTTTGCAATTGAAACGTCAAAATCTGGCGAATTTTACGGTCTTTAACTTTAATTCAAACATTTTGTAGTTATTTTTTTGAAAATTTTAAAATTGCAGTTTTTCTCTATGAGCTAGTTATTTTTAAAAGTTCCAATTTTTCAAGCGCGTAACTTCTGAATCCTCCGATGAATTTTTGCAATTGAAACATCAAATTCCAGCGAATTTTACGTTCTTTAACTTCAATTCAAACACTTTGTAGTTATTTTTTTGAAAGTGTTGAAATTGCAGTTATTCGCTGTGATCTAATTATTTTCGGAAATTCAATTTTAACGAGCGTGCAACTTCTGAATCTCTGACGGATTTTTGGAATTGGCACGTCAAAATCTAGCGAATTTTATATTCTTTAAGAAAGCATCCAAATATTTTGAAAGTGTAGAAATTGCACTGTTTTTGGCTGCGAGCTAGTTCAAAATCCAAATTTTTCAATCCGACGGATTTTTGCAATTCAAACGTTGAAATCGAAGGCATTTTGTGTTCTTTAAAAAAAGCACCGAATACTGTAGTATTTGTGTAGTGTTATAATTGCAGTGCACCCCCCCCCCTCCCGAGCTAGTTATTTTTGAAAATCTAAATTTTACAAGCGCGCAACTTCTGAATCCTCTGACGGATTTTTGCAATTGGAACGTCAAAATCAAGCGAATTTTACGTTCTTAAAAAAAAAACATTCAAATATTTTGTAGTTATTTTTTATGTGTTGAAATTGCAATTTTTCGCTGTGAGCAAGTTATTTTTGAAAATCCAAATTTTACAAGCACACAACTTCTGAATCCTCTGATGGATTTTTGCAATTGGAACGTCAAATCTAGCGAATTTTATGCTCTTTGAGCAAAACATCCAAATACTTTAAAGCAATATTTTGAAAGTGTTGAAATTGCAGTTTTTTTGGCTGTGAGCTGGTTATTTAAAAAAATCAAAATTTTTCAAATATGCAACTTCTGAATCCTCCGATGGATTTTCGCAATTAAAACGTCGAAATCTCAGGCATTTTATGTTCTTTAAAAAAAGCTCCAAACACTTTCAAGTTGTTTTTTAATATCACACTTGCAGTATTTTTCGTTCCGAGCTAATTATTTTTGAAAATCAAAATTCTGATTTTTTTCAATTGAAACGTTAAATCTAGGCAATTTAATATTTTTTAAAAAGTATTAATTTTTTTCAGCCTAGATTTTTCTCTGTGAGCGTTATTTCTAAAAATCCAAAATTTATAAGCATTCAACAACGGATTTTAGAAGTTGAAACGTCAAAATCTAAGAAAATTTATATTCTTAAAAAAAGCATATAAATTTTGAAGTAATTGCCTTGAATGTGCTGAAATTGCAGTTCTGTTGGCTGTGGAAAATCTAGATCCAAACACTTTCAAGTTTTTTTTAATGTCACAATTGCAGCTTTTTTGGTTCCGAGCTTATTATTTTTGAAAATCAAAATTTTGAATTTTTTCAATTGAAACGTTAAAATCTAGGCAATTTTATATTTTTTAAAAAGCATTAATTTTTTTTAGTGTGTTAAAACTGTAGATTTTTCTCTGTGAGCGTTATTTCCAAAAATCCAAAATTTATAAGCGTTCAACAACGGATTATAGAAGTTGAAACGTCAAAATCTAAAAAAATTTATATTCTTAAAAAAAAAGTATATAAATCTTGAAGTAATTGCCTTGAAAGTGTTGATATGCAGTTTTGCTGGCTGTGGAAAATCCAAATTTTTCAAACATGCAACTTTTGGAACCTCTGACGGATTTTTGCAATTGGAACGTCAAAATACAGCGAATTTTACGTTCTTAAAAAAACATTCAAATACTTTGTATTTATTTTTTAAGTATTGAAATTGCAGTTTTTCGCTGCGAGCAAGTTATTTTTGAAAATACAAATTTTACAAGCCCGCAACTTTTGAATCCTCTGACGGATTTTTGCAATTTGAACGTCAAAATCTAGCGAATTTTATGTTTTTTGAGCAAAACATCCAAACACTTTAAAGCAATATTTAGAAAGTGT
The DNA here is from genome assembly GCA_910593695.2 of Ocypus olens. Classification (NCBI taxonomy): domain Eukaryota; kingdom Metazoa; phylum Arthropoda; class Insecta; order Coleoptera; family Staphylinidae; genus Ocypus; species Ocypus olens. Next base: position 17,026,866 of record OU343059.1, on the reverse strand, counting down.
TGAAATTGCAGTTTTTTTGGCGGTGAGCTAGTTATTTAAAAAAATCAAAATTTTTCAAACATACAACCTCTGAATCCACCGACGGATTTTTACAATTAAAACGTCGAAATCTCAGACATTTTATGTTCTTTAAAAGAGCTCCAAACACTTTCTAGTTGTTTTTTAATGTCACACTTGCAGTTTTTTCGTTTCGAGCTAATTATTTTTGAAAATCAAAATTCTGAATTTTTCCAATTGAAACGTTAAAATCTAGGCAATGTTATATTTTCTAGAAAGCATAAATTTTTTTCAGTGTGTTAAAATTGTAGATTTTTCTCTGTGAGCGTTATTTCTGAAAATCCATAATTTGTAAGCGTTCAACAACGGATTTTAGAAGTTGAAACGTCAAAATCCAAGAAAATTTATATTCTTAAAAAAACATATAAATCTTGAAATAATTGCCTTGAAAGTGTTGATATACAGTTTTGTTAGCTGTGGAAAATTCAAATTTTTCAAACATGCAATTTTTGAATCCTCTGACGGATTTTTGCAATTGGAACGTCAAAATCCAGCGAATTTTACCTTATTAAAAAAACATTCGATACTTTGTAGTTATTTTTAAGTGTTGAAATTGCTGTTTTTCGCTGCGAGTAAGTTATTTTTGAAAATCTAAATTTTACAAGCGCACAACTTCTATCTAAATCCTTTGATGGATTTTTGCAATTGGAACGTCAAAATATAGCGAATTTTATGCTCTTTGAGCAAACATCCAAATACTTTAAAGCAATATTTAGACAGTGTTGAAATTGCAGTTTTTTTTGCTGTGAGCTAGTTATTTAAAAAAATCAAAATTTTTCAAACATGCAACTTCTGAATCCTCCGACTGAATTTTGGAATTAAAACGTCGAAATCTCAGGCATTTATGTTCTTTAAAAAAGGCTCCAAACACTCTCAAGTTGTTTTTTAATGTCACAATTGCAGTTTTTTCGTTCCAAGCTAATTATTTTTGAAAATCAAAATTCTGAATTTTTCCAATTGAAACGTTAAAATCTAGGCAATTTTATATTTTTTAAAAAGCATAAATTTTTTTCAGTGTGTTAAAATTGTAGATTTTTCTCTGTGAGCGTTATTACTAAAAATCCAAAATTTATAAGCGCTCAACAACGGATTTTAGAAGTTGAAACGTCAAAATCTAAGAAAATTTATATTCTTAAAAAGAAGCATATAAATCTTGAAATAATTGCCTTGAAAGTGTTGTTTTGTTGGCTATGGAAAATCCAAATTTTTTAAACATGCAACTTCTGAATCCTCTGACGGATTTTTGCAATTGGAACGTCAAAATCTAGCGAATTTTATGCTCTTTGAGCAAACATCTAAATACTTTAAAGCAATATTTAAAAAGTGTTGAAATTGCAGTTTTTTTGGCTGTGAGCTGGTTATTTAAAAAAAAAACAAAAATTTTCAAACATGCAACTTCTGAATCCTAAGACGGATTTTTGCTATTAAAACGTCGAAATCTCAGGCATTTTATGTTCTTTAAAAAAAGTTCCAAACACTTTCTAGTTAATGTCACACTTGCGGTTTTTTTTTCGTTCCGAGCTAATTATTTTTGAAAATCAAAATTCATTAATTTTTTTGAGTGTGGATTTTTCTCTGTGAGCGTTATTTCTAAAAATCCAAAATTTATAAGCGTTTTAGAAGTTGAAACGTCAAAATCTAAGAAAATCTATATTCTTAAAAAAAGCATATAAATCTTGAAGTAATTGCCTTGAATGTGTTGAAATTGCAGTTTTGTTGGCTGTGGAAAATCCAAATTTTTCAAACATGCAACTCCCGAATTCTTCGACTGATTTTTGCAATTAAAACGTCAAAATCGTTATTTCTCCCTACGGAGAGAAATGTTACTTCTCTCACGATTTCGAGGGCTGAGAAATCGGCTTTTTCTCCCGTTTGTGAAAAAAACATTATTTTACCTTGATTTGAAAGGACATATGGGATATTTATATTTATATTTGCGCGTGGGACGCTTTGTTATGCTAAAGTGGAAACGCTGTATAATTATTAGTATTCGGTTATAAAAAGATTATGATACCATACAAATTTAGGAGATTATTGTAAATTCAATAAAGCTTTGCGTAATGAAAGACATTACATTTCTGATGAGGTCGCAGGAATAAATTTATATAGGGCCTGGGCCGGTTTTGTGGAGTGTGAACTGTGCGGTCGCCCAAATTACACACAAGTAATTAATAAATTAATAATAATATTCAATTAGCAATAAATTATACTAACGTTTAATATTTCACGAGGTAAAAAAAATCACCTCCTTCAAGAAGGCACTGATACGACTATTAGTGGAGTTCACGATGGATACATAGGGCAATAGTTTTGAAATAATTAAAAAAATGGCCCCAAATTGCACACAAGTAATTAATAATAATATTCAATTAGAAATAAATTGTATGTTTAATATTTCACGAGGTAAAAAAATCACCTCCTTCAAGAAGGCACTGATACGACCATGAGTGGAGTTCACGAGGGATACATAGGGAAAGTTTTGAAATAATTAAAAAAATGGTGGTGTGGCCAATTAACCTGAATAATTAAAAAAAAAACTCGAAATACAAAGGTGTCCTATTTTTTTTTGCTGGAGTTACATCTAACAATTTGTACCGTCAATTTACTCAAAAAGTAATGAGATTTCGAAGAAACTTATTGTTTATAAGTAGTTCATTTCAACATTCTCTACAATTATTATTAAATTATAATTGATGTAACTATCATCATTTCATAATTGTAGACTAAAAAAAAATATTTTTAACTCTTTCAGGTCCGGAAATTTCACTTCGAAAAAAGGTACAGGATTTTTTAAGGAATAAATTTTTTTTTGTTATATTCTTATTTGTAATACATATTCAAACTATAAAACGTAATTAACAAAAATATAAACTCCATTTCTTACAAGAAAAAAAGCAAAAGAATTGGTGGGTTATTTTTTGCACCATCGTACTCATTCCATATGATAGGTTTGGAAACAACTTTTGTTTTTTGATAAACATAACAGGAAGATGTTCGTTTATTTATTTTCTTCAATATGTGTTTAAATACTCTTGTAATATTTTTCATATTTAAAAAATTATCGAAAAGAAACACCCACTTGTTACCAAAAGATATTCAGTTCTTCGTATTGTCAGATAAGGCTTATATTCAAAGTTTCGTATTAATTCCCGTATTAGTTCTTGACAATCAGACAAACACACACAGAGACAATTTTTTTCTTCCATGAATCGATGAAATCTCTAGTAACCTAAAACAAATATTTTGAAAAAAATTCATACAAAAGTAAAAATAATTCACTTCTAACAATTTATCAAAATGTCCTTTATTACTATTACTAACAATTTAAAAAATATAATTGTGATAAACCACAATTATTATTTGTGCACTAAATAAAATTCGAAATCGTCAAAAACTCACGATCACCGAGCGCAACAAAACATTAACTACGATAAGATATCACCTCTAGGCCGTTTTTTGCGTAACAGTGTTTACTCGAAATAAACAGAAAATAACGACGTAGCGAATATATTAATGAATGAATGAATAAATTCGAAAAAGTGCGATGACTATATTTGTGCAAAATAAAGTGTCCGCTCGGAAAGGTAAACGGTGACGTCACTGGTCCCACCACGCAAGAGGATGGCTTTTGAGTTAACAGTTCCGAACGCGAGCTCATTCCTGCAAAGTGCGCGCTCGCGACAACAACGTTTTAATTATTATTTATTAGTCGAGTAGAAAACACAAGTGTAATTATTACTAATATTCAATTATTTCGGTTAAGTGAATACGTTCAACAAGTGCCTTAAAAATGACTGTGAACAAATCGAAAGACAAGAAGAGCACGACGTCCACGTCGAAGACCGAGGCCAGCAGCAGCACTTCCACGACAAGTAAGTCCAGTACAAAAGTTGTTGGTTCCTCGAGTACCACTCACACCGGCGGGGTTTCGCAAACCTCGTCCTCTTCGAGTTTGCAAATCGCGGACGTTTCACACCTACCCGTGAACGCCAGTGCCGTTTCTTACACCGTGACGGAGGCCATTCCCGGCACCGGAGAAAAAATCACGACTTACACTGATGCGGGTGCGACCAGTACCGAATACAGGCACGCCATCGCGCACGATAAATCGCAGCACACCTCGAATATCACACAGATCGCGTCCATATTAAACGAGTCGACCTCGCAGCTGAATAAAATCGGCGAGGATTCCACCTACACGGTTCTGGAACCCAAGGAGGAAATTAGGGTCGTCAATAAAAACGACGCGGCCTGGAACGGAAAATTCGTCATGGAGAAACCGATCGTCCAAAAATCCTCGACGTCTTCCTCTCAGCAAAAATCTTCGTCGGTCAGTAAAAGTTCCTCGAGTAGCTACGCGATTGAAATAGTCGACGGGAAAGAACGCATAATCGACCAAAAACATCACGAGGCTGGTTCGGCGACTTCGTTCAGTAACGATGAACACCTTTCCATGCGAAGCGGGACCAATATCAAGCCGGAAGTGCACTTTACGCAAAAATCCAAAGATGCCGCGACGGTCTACGATACCGACATTCCTGAAATAGCGCAGCCAAAAACTAAATCATCAGAGTACGTGCGCGAGGTGCATAAAATTGGCGACCAAGAAACGTCTACATCTTCGATCATGCACGAAGACAAAATCGGTAAATCCATCTTAGATTCGAGCAAAATCGGTCAATCCATTTTAGATTCGAGCAAAATTAGTAAATCCACGTTAGATTCGAGCAAGATCGGTAAATCCACGTTAGATTCGAGCAAAATCACATCAGATAAACGCCAAATGAAATCCAGCGCGCACACAAGTAGCAAACAATCAACTTCAGACACACGCAAGTCTTCCATCCAAGATTCCTCCAGCACACACAAGAGTTCGATCACTGATGGGGAAACTACGACCATCACCACCACCACAACGTACTACGACGCCACAGGTAAGGTCGTTAAAGTCGATACTAATGTAGAAACGCTACCCGGAAACGTCGATCTGAACACAACTTTTATACAAGACTCGAAAAATGTTGGCTCTACCACTATCGTACGCGATTCCTCGGATATCACTTCATCAACAAATGTTTATGATACAACATCATCTGACGTCAGGAATGTCTACGATACCTCAGACACTACCTACAGGAAATCAGATCAAACTTTTTTGCGTGACTCATCCGATGTTAGAAATACTTCTGATATCACTTCATCAACAAATGTTTATGATACATCATCTGACGTCAGGAATGTCTACGATACCTCAGACAGAAAATCAGATCAAACATTTTTGCGTGACTCATCCGATGTAAGAAATACTAGTATTGATAGATCCGATGTAAAAAATGTGTACGACACCTACCGAAAATCAGATAAAAAAATTCTCGTTTCTGATACGACGAATTTATCAGATACCACCATTAAAAATATTTATGATTCATCAACCCAAAATGTAATTTATGATCGTCCAGAAGTCGACAGGCGCACTTTACAGACGACTTCGGGCGATTTTTACCGACACGGCGTTGATTCCTCGACGACGTTCGTTGAAAACGTTTACGACACCCAAACCGTACAAAACACCATCGGATCCAAGACGACTGTTCTACAAAGAACTTCAGATGATAAGGATTTGGTGTATTCTAACGATAGAAATTACGGCAAGAGCGGTTGGAACGGGGCATTCACTTACGAACAACCGCAAGAAGTTCCACCACCGAGGAAAGAAACACCAGCTGCTGGTATGCCGAGCAGGAAGGATCCGAAATACGAAACACCTTCCAGACCGGCTGGTAAGCCATCCAGGCAAGACTCTCCCCCCAGGAAAAACCTACCGGCAGCAGGAGTTCCTTCAAGAAAAGATTCTCCCACCAGAAAAAACCTACCCGCAGCAGGAGTTCCTTCAAGAAAAGATTCGCCCACTAGAAGAAACCTACCAGCGGCAGGAGTGCCGTCTCGCAAAGATTCTCCAACTAGAAGAGCTGCAGGAAAGGAAACCCCAACAGCGGGAAAACCAACCAGGAGGGATAAGTCTCCGCGAAAGCCGGAACGAAGCCCTAGCAAGACCAAGATATCCGACAGCAATATAATGCAAGATATCCAGAATTTCATGGAAGGCGTCGATCAAACCTCCTCCGAATTTATGAGCTATTCCACGACTTCGAACTTGAAGGATGTTAAAAACACCGTCGTCAGAGATTCCAAAACTTTCATCGATCACGAAAGCACCGTTGATTCTGGAAGACCGGTTGAATACTTCACACCGTTCCATCCTTCCGACGGGAGCTCACCCACCAGGGATTCAAGAGTTGTGACCGAAAACTACGAAACGCGCACTAGTTTGAGGGATGGTAAAACCACCGTGATCAGGGATGGACAGACTTTCGTTGATAACCAAAGTTCGGTCGATCGCTACGCAGTAACCGACAGCTACGATAGTTTGAAGGACGGGCCGAGGAAGCCGCTGCCGGCTGCTGGAGTACCATCACGCAAACCCGAACCCAGACAACCCGCAGGGATGCCATCGCGTAAAGACAAGCACTCACCAACCAGAAAAATTGATACTTTAAAAGATTCCAGAACAACTTCAGACACCTTCGAATCCCACAGTAGTTTAACTGATGTTAAATCTACCGTAATCAGGGATGATCAAACTTTTACTGACAATCAGAGATCTGTTGATCATTACACAGTTACTGACAGCTATGATAGTTTAAGAGATGGCCCCAGGAAGGATACGCCGGTTGCTGGAATGCCTTCGCGTAGGGATAGACCTGAACCCAAACAACCAGCAGGAGTGCCATCACGAAGGGACAAACCTGATCCTAAACATCCAACCGGAAGGACCATACCTGAAGATCAATTTATTGATACATTTAAGGATTCCAAAATAACTTCAGAAACTTTCGAAACCCGCAGTAGTTTAACCGATGTTAAATCCACCATAATCAGAGATGATCAAACTTTTACTGATAATCAGAGATCCGTTGATCATTACACAGTTACTGACAGCTACGATAGTTTGAGGGATGGCCCCAGGAAGGAAACACCAGTTGCCGGAATGCCTTCACGTAAGGACAAACCTGAACCTAGACAACCAGCAGGAGTGCCATCACGAAGGGACAAACTTGATCCTAAACACCCAACCGGAAGGAAAGTACCCGAAGATCAGTTTATTGATACGTATAAGGATTCCAAAACAACTTCAGAAACTTTTGAAACTCGCAGTAGTTTAACTGATGTTAAATCTACCATAATCAGGGATGATCAAACTTTTACTGATAATCAAAGATCGGTTGATCATTACACAGTAACTGACAGCTACGATAGTTTGAGGGATGGCCCAAGGAAGGAAACACCAGTTGCTGGAATGCCTTCACGTAAGGACAAACCTGAACCTAGGCAACCAGCAGGAGTACCATCACGAAGGGACAAACCTGATCCTAAACATCCAACCGGAAGGAAAGTACCCGAAGATCAGTTTATTGATACATTTAAGGATTCCAAATTAACTTCAGAAACTTTTGAAACCCGCAGTAGTTTAACCGATGTTAAATCCACCATAATCAGAGATGATCAAACTTTTATTGATAATCAGAGATCGGTTGATCATTACACAGTAACTGACAGCTACGATAGTTTAAGGGATGGCCCAAGGAAGGAAACACCAGTTGCTGGAATGCCTTCACGTAGGGACAAACCTGAACCCAAACAACCAGCAGGAGTGCCATCACGAAGGGACAAACCTGATCCTAAACAACCAACCGGAAGGAAAGTACCCGAAGATCAGTTTATTGATACATTTAAGGATTCCAAAATAACTTCAGAAACCTTCGAATCCCGCAGTAGTTTAACTGATGTTAAATCTACCATAATCAGGGATGATAAAACTTTTACTGATAATCAGAGATCGGTTGATCATTACACAATAACTGACAGCTACGATAGTTTAAGGGATGGTCCCAGGAAGGAAACACCAGTTGCTGGAATGCTTTCACGTAAGGACAAACCCGAACCTAGACAACCAGCAGGAGTACCATCACGAAGGGACAAACCTGATCCTAAACATCCACATTCACCAACTAAAATAATTGATACACTTAAAGATTCCAAAACAACTTCTGAAACCTTCGAAACCCGCAGCAGTTTAACCGATGTTAAATCAACCGTAATCAGGGATGATCAAACTTTTATCGATAATGAGAGATCAGTTGACCGCTACCCGTTGAGGGATGGCCCAAGGAAGGAAACACCAGTCGCTGGAATGCCTTCGCGCAAACCCGAACCCAAACAACCCGCAGGAGTGCCATCGCGAAGGGACAAACCCGACCCTAAACATCCTCAAATCGATTCACGTGTTACATCTGAAACCTTCGAAACGCGCACGAGTCTAACAGATGTTAAATCCACAGTGATCAGGGATGATCAAACTTTCGTTGATAACCAAAGCTCTGTTGATCATTACATCGTTACTGATAGCTACGACAGCTTAAGAGATGGACCCAGAAAACCTGGCGATCAGCCGAAATATATCAGCGGTGCACCAGCGGCTGGAATGCCTTCTAGAAAGAATGTGCCCGATGATAAATACCCGAAACCGCAACCTGGAGATAAGAAAGAGCCCAAAAAGCCTAAAGATGATGATTATCCAGCGTCTAGACCAGCGGCAGGAGTACCGACTACGAGGGATCCCAAGAAAGGTGATTATCCTAAAGATGATGATTTTCCAGAATACAAACCAGCTGCTGGTATGCCGAGCAGAAAGGACCGACTTGATAAAATCGAGCGTTTCTCCGATACAACGAAAGACACCAGAGTAACATCAGAAACTTTCGAAACTCGCACGTCTTCCACGGATTCCAAAACCACCGTCATCAGAGATGATCAAACTTTCGTGGACAACAAGAGCTCGATCGACCACTACACAGTTACCGATAGCTACGATAGTTTGAGGGATGGTCCCAGAGGACCTGATGGTGAGCGCCCGAAATACATCAAAGGTCCAAAGGATGGAGAAACTCCGACCGCCGGAAAGCCATCCAGGAAGTCGCCGAAAGGCGAAGATTTTCCCGAATACAAACCAGCGGCTGGTGTGCCGTCAAGGAAAGATGATGGACCAAAAAGACCAGACAGAAAGTCTCCGAGCGCTGATGAACCCAGGAGACCTGACAGGAAGTCGCCGAAAGATGAGGAATTTCCTGAATCAAAACCCGCCGCTGGGGTGCCTTCAAGAAAAGACGCTCCCGGAGATAGGTATCCCAAAGATGATACACCGAGAAGACCAAAGGGTGGCGAACCAAGGAAACCAAAAGATGAAGAATTTCCTGAACGAAAACCCGCCGCTGGAGTGCCTTCAAGAAAAGACGCACCCGGAGATAGGTATCCGAAAGATGATGGACCGAGGAAACCAAAAGACGGAAGATCACCGAAAGATGAGGAATTTCCTGAACGAAAACCCGCCGCTGGAGTGCCTTCAAGAAAAGACACACCCGGAGATAGGTATCCGAAAGATGATGGGCCGAGGAAACCGAAAGACGGAAGATCACCAAAAGATGAGGAATTTCCTGAACGAAAACCCGCCGCTGGAATGCCATCAAGAAAAGACGTCCCGAAAGATGACACACCGAGGAAACCGAAAGATGAAGACTCTCCGGCCAGAAGAGATCTGTTTCCTAAAGATAAAGATTTTCCTGAATACAAACCAGCTGCCGGTGTACCAACTTACACGACCAAGGATTCCAGGGTAACTTCTGAAACCTTCGAAACGCACACGTCTTCAACTGATTTTAAAACTACTGTAATTAGAGATGATCAAACGTTCGTTGATAACAAGCGCTCGGTTGATCATTATACGGTAACTGACAGCTACGACAGTCTAAGGGATGGACCTAGAAAACCGGGTGATAAGCCGAAGTACATTAAAGGTCCAGAGGATGAAGAAACGCCGACTGCTGGAATGCCATCGAGAAAGACACCGAAACCGGGCGATGGGAAACCTGATGATAAAAAAGGACCTAAAGATGTGAAATCTCCGAAAGAACCTAAGGATGATGGGCCTGATACCAGACCAGCTGCTGGTGTGCCTTCTAGGAAAAAAGGGCCGGAACCAGAGTATACAAAACCTGATGATAGAAAAGGACCTAAAGATCGAAAGTCGCCTAAAGAACTAAAAGATGATGGGCCTGATACTAGACCAGCTGCGGGTGTGCCTTCTAGGAAAGATGGGCCGGAACCAAAGGATACAAAGGGACCCAAAGATGCAAAATCACCTAAAGAACCAAAGGATGATGGGCCTGATACCAGACCAGCAGCGGGTGTGCCTTCTGGGAAAGATGGTCCGGAACCCCAGTACTTACAACCCAAGGATGGAAAATCGCCGAAAGAACCTAAAGATGATTGGCCTGATACCAGACCAGCTGCGGGAGTGTCTTCTAGTAAAAAAGGGCCAGAACCAGACGACAGAAAAGGACCTAAAGATGTAAAATCTCCTAAAGAACCTAAGGATGATAGGCCTGATACCAGACCAGCTGCGGGTGTGCCTTCTGGGAAAGATGGTCCGGAAAAGTACAGACAACCTGATGATAAGAAAGCACCCAAGGATGGAAAATTGCCGAAAGAACCTAAAGATGATGGACCTGATACCAGACCAGCTGCAGGTGTGCCTTCTAGGAAAAAAGGGCCGGAACCAGAGTATACAAAACCTGACGACAGAAAAGGTCCTAAAGATGGAAAGTCGCCTAAAGAACCTGAAGATTATGAGCCTGATACCAGACCAGCTGCAGGTGTGCCTTCTAGGAAAAAAGGGCCGGAACCGGAGTATACAAAACCTGATGATAGAAAAGGACCTAAAGATGAAAAATCGCCTAAAGAACCCAAGGATGACCGGCCTGATACCAGACCAGCTGCGGGTGTTCCTTCCGGAAAAGATGGTCCGGAACCCCAGTACATACAACCCAAGGATGGAAAATCTCCTAAAGAACCTAAAGATGATTGGCCTGATACCAGACCAGCTGCGGGTGTGCCTTCGAGGAAAAAAGATTTGGAACCCGAATACACAAAACCTGATGATAAAAAGGGACCTAAGGATGGAAAATCTCCGAAAGAACCCAAAGATGATGGACCTGATACCAGACCAGCTGCAGGTGTGCCTTCAAGGAAGAAAGGACCAGAACCAGAGTATACAAAACCTGACGACAGAAAAGGTCCTAAAGATGGAAAATCGCCCAAAGAGCCTAAGGATGATAGGCCTGATACCAGACCAGCTGCGGGTGTTCCTTCTGGGAAAGATGGTCCGGAACCTCAGTACAGACAACCTGATGATAAGAAAGGACCCAAGGATGGAAAGTCGCCGAAAGAACCTAAAGATTACGAGCCTGATACCAGACCAGCTGCAGGTGTGCCTTCAAGAAAGAAAGGACCCGAACCAGAGTATACAAAACGTGACGACAGAAAAGGTCCTAAAGATGGAAAAGAACCTAAAGATGATGGACCGGATACTAGACCAGCTGCAGGTGTGCCTTCTTGGAAAAAAGGTCCAGAACCCGAGTACACAAAACCTGATGATAAAAAAGGACCCAAAGATGGGAAATCGCCTAAAGAACCTAAGGATGATGGGCCTGACACCAGACCAGCTGCAGGCGTGCCTTCGAGGAAGAAAGGACCGGATGATCAATCTCCAAAACCGAGCGATAAGAAAGTACCCAAAGACGATAAATCTCCGAAACAACCCAAGGATGATGGGCCGGATACTAGACCAGCCGCAGGAGTGCCATCCAGAAAGCATCCCGATGATAACAAGAAAGGTCCAAAACAACCAGATTATCCAAACGGTGAAATAATCACCTACACCACATCCGAAGATGTAACCGATGTCAAAAGCACAGTCGTCAAAGACTTCACCTCCACGACCGTAATCGATAAAAAATTCGTAACCGAAAACATAGAATTCACCGACGTTAAAGATATCAAGTACATCACCGACGTCAAAAACTTCAAAAACGTAGATCAAGTCGACCGCTCCGATGTCTACATCAAAGAAAACATTATCGACGTGAAGGACATTGTAAGTAACCTGTTAAATCGATGAGGATAATTATTAAGTTCACGCTTTTCCGCAGAGTCACGTCGAAAATATCACCCACATCGACAGGGTGGTCGATAATAAGGTCATCAACATCGTCAAGACCATCAAGGAAGACGAGCCCAAGAAGAAGCACTACGTCCCCCCCAAGAAAGAGGTCTGCATCTGCGAGCTGTGCACTTGCGGGTAAGTCGACTCAATTATTACCATTAGATAATTACCTTAAGTAATGAGCCAGGAAAAAAGTGGTCACGCACGGAGTGCCAGTTTAGGTGACGGAATAAATTGGCCGTAAAATTGAATTAATTTCTTGCCGTAATCGCGGCCAATTTATTTTTGTGTATGGAATCTTGTAATTAGGAAACGGGCTTGAACTTTGACGACGAGGAGCCAAATAAACACTTTTGATAAGTTTAATTAGCGTTTATCGGTGCGATTGCAGTGATTGGTCATTTCTATAAATAAAAATTTTGCTCTATTCACGGAAAGTGATTTTGTAATTGCCACACACGGTTTGTAAACATACTTAGAAGTAATATTAGTCACTTTTGTCGACAAATATAGGTTTGATCAGTCGTGCTTAATTAGTCATGGTATTCCTTGCTAACGTTATCGACAATTCTTTTTTTTTTTTTGGTTTCGATTTCCGATGCAACTTACAATTTATTTTAACTTATTAACAGCGGAATGTACTATGTTGATATTTCATTAATCATTGTTAGTCAACTACAATTACGATGTGACTGAATGGCACGAAGTACGAGAAAGTATTGTGATCGTGATTTTTTTTTCAATTTTTTTTTTACGGAAATATCCGTTTTGGGGTCCCTAGATACCATTTCAACAATTTCTGGAAAAAAAATTGTGTCTGTGTGTGTGTGTGTGTCTGTGCGTGTGTCTGTGTGTGTGTCTGTGTGTCTGTCTGTGCGCGCTGTATCTCAAAAACTAATAGAACAATTGATATGAAACTTTGAACATCCGTCTTATTTGATAATCTGAAGAACTCAAAAGCTTTTGGTAAAATTACACCGGAAGTGGGTGTTTACCTTAACTGTTTTTTTGTTTTTTGCCAATATTTTCTTAAATATGAAAAATATCACAAAAACATTTAAACAAACTTTGAAGACAACAAAGAAATGAACATCTTTTGCTTGAAAACATTTTTCATAAAATCATTTTTATTCGAGAAAAACATTTATTATTTATTTGAAATTTTTGGTTTATAATTATATAACGATAATAGTTACAGCAAATTTATGTTAATAATAATTATAGAGAATGCTAAAATGAACAACTTATAAAGAATAAGTTTTCTTCGAAATCTCTTTAGTCTTTTGAGTAAACTGAGTTTTTGAATTTGAAGTATAATTTTCCATCTTTTATAATTTTGACGTTTTAAACGTCAGTTTCATGCGAGTCTACAAAATGCTCGATGTACATTTAAAGTATGATTTAAATAGAAAATAAGCCATGAAAGCGTAAATATAAATGACTATGATACTATCAAGTCGGAGAAAGAAACAGGGGCGGCTCGTTATAAAGATCCACGGAGCCATGGCACTACCTGTAGTTTCAAGCTCAGCAAGAATTTTTAACTGATTCTTAAAAAAACTTGCTAAAAGTTAACACCGCGCGGAAGTTACACATTAATTTCAACAGATGGTTAAAATTTTGACAGGCCATTTCTGAATAATGTGTTTTTACAAATTTGCAAAGAAAGCAATTGCAAGTTTACCACAACAAAAATGGTTTCACTAAAAGGTAAATTTCGATCACCAAAAAGGCACATTTTTTAGAAATTCACATGGCAATTGGCATGGCAATGTATTGCTATAGATGGTTGAAATTTCTACAAAAGTTTACCACAACAAAAATGGTTGCACCAGAAAAGCAAATTTTGATGACCGAAAAGGCGGATTTTTTAGAAATTCACATGACAATTCCACATTTATTGCTACAGATGGTTGAAATTTTGACAGACTCATTTTGAGTAATGTGTCTTTACGAATTTCCAAAGAAAATAATCGCAAGTTTACCACAACAAAAATGTTTGCACTAAAAAGCAAATTTTGATAACCAATAAGGCGCATTTTTTCAGAAATTTGCATGGAAATTCCACATTTATTGCAACAAATGGTTAAAATTTAGACAGAATAATTTTGAATAATGTGTCTTTATAAATTTAAAAAAAAAAAAATTCTTCTAAATTTTCAATTTTTTTGTTAAAATTTTCGATTTTTTTGTCAGAAATGTCTATTCTTAGGATCGAATTTTTGGTCGAAGTTTTTAATTTTTTATCCTATATTTTAGATTCTTTCAACCTAAATTAATGATTTTTATGCGCGACTTTTTTTTTTAATTTTGCCAATATTTGTAAGTACAGTTTCTTACCCTCCATTTTAGATTTTTTAACTTGAATTCATATTTTTTATGGGCGATTTTTTTAAATTTTTTGTTACTTTTGACTACCGTTTTCGAGTTTCTGATCGGCAACTTATTTTGAGCTAAAGAGTTATTTTGGGAGCTGAAAATGGCAAATTATTTTCATTTTCCTTGATTTTTTATAATTTTTTGGTTTTGCATTTTTGATTTTTTTGGCCTATATTTTAGATCTTTGACCTGTTTTTGATATTTGTCTAAGTTTTAGATTTTTTTGTGCTTAGCTTTTGGTTTTTAAGAGTTATTTTGGGGACTGAAAATGACAAATTATTTTTGTTTTTCTTGATTTTTCAATTTTTTGGTTTGCATTTTTTATTTTTAGACCAAAATTTTTGATTTTTTTGGCTTATATTTTAGATATTTGACCCGTATTTTTTATTTCTTCGTTCCAAATTTTAGAGTTTTTGCCCGGAATATTCTTTATTTTGGTTAAACTTTTTTTTTTTTTGAAATTTTTGGATTTTAGGTCTGCATCTCTTTAACCGCGATTTTTTGATATTTGTCTAAGTTTTAGATTTTTTTGTGCTTAGCTTTTGGTTTTTAAGAGTTATTTTGGGGACTGAAAATGACAAATTATTTTTGTTTTTCTTGATTTTTCAATTTTTTGGTTTGCATTTTTTATTTTTAGACCAAAATGTTTGATTTTTTTGGTCTATATTTTAGATATTTGATCCGTATTTTTCATTCCTTCCCTCCAAATTTTAGAGTTTTTGCCCGGAATATTTTTTATTTTGGTTAAACTTTTGGATTTTTTTGTTGTTGAAATTTTTGGATTTTTGGTCTGCATTTCTTTAACCGCGATTTTTTGATATTTGTCTAAGTTTTAGATTTTTGTGCTTATCTTTTGGTTTTTAAGAGTTATTTTGAGGACTGAAAATGACAAATTATTTTTGTTATTTTAAATGTATCGTACTTGAGCCAGTCCACTGTAAAAATAACAAGCACTCGCCTGCAACAGTTTTTAATGTCCCAATTAAAGTATCTAATAAAAATAGAAATTCTTCCGATATCGAATTCAGAGGAACAAAGGTCACAGTTCATTCCGTTATATTTTTGCCCTTTCGAAACTGATGGCGATTTACTTGAAATGCAATTACGATGAAACTTTAGGAAATCATTAAGCGTCTAATTTAAAGCAGATCACCAAAGTTTGGTACCATTTTGGCCACCCCGTCAGCAGCAATGGGATGCCCAAAACCAAAACAACGTTCGTTTTGCTTGTGTTAAGGACGTATTTTTTCTATTTAAATCGAAGAGTTATAATAAGAGCCATAAAAATTGGGCCGAAAGTACGATTAAGCGTATCTAGGGCCGAAAAAAAAATATGCATAATCTAGACAACCTTCCGCGGAATATGAGTAGGCCATGCAAAAATCTAACAGTGACAGTTCAATGGTGCGCGATGAAAAATTTTCTGAAACACTGTTTTTACTAAAGGCAGGCGAAAAAATATCGAGTGTAACTCATGCCGAAATGCAAAATGCTATAGCAACCCTTCACTTTTAGCAACTCACTTTTAGCGGCGGGTTGCTAAAGCCTATTTTCGGCCCTTGATACACTAGATACTATTAGGGCCAGTAGAGGCCTGATTTGTGAATTTTTCAACAATCATTTTGGATTTGCTATAATACTGTTTGAAACAGATCTAGGTGAATTTTTATTATTCAGATTCAAGCATTCACACATGTAAGGGTAACTTTTTTATTTCTATCGACATAGAGGTATTTATCAGAACCCGATATTTACAGACACAATTTTTTTTTGCAGAAATCTTTGAAATTGCCTCTAGAGACCTCAAAACGGATGTTTCCTTTAAAAAAAATGTTCACGATCACAATACTTTCTCGTACTTCGTAACGGAGAAAGTGAATATTCAGTTTCAACCGTTATTATTATAACTCCAAAAATGGTTTCGTAATGTAGAAATCTCGCTCTCCATGCATCATTCCAAAGATTAAATCTGATTATGGCTGCCTTTCGATATCTGTTCCAACTTGGGCAAGTCAGCTCATTACTATGAGATCCCCTTCTGGCAGTACCCACTTTTTAATTTAAGATGCTTTTGTTGTCCAGATTATCTTTTAAGACCGATTTCCATTCGGAGCTGCACTTTGTACTCCTATATTAGGTACGTGGGGGCCGCCGCCGCCGAGAGAGAGAAATCGCCTGATGCAAATGAAAAATGTGGTCGTCGTGTCTATTGACACGACGAGGCGTGGAACGGGTTTCGGTACGAAAACGCGGAGGTTGTCAGTGATTAAGAGTACCCAATTCGACCGGACATATGGTCATCGCATTCGATCAATTTGGCAATTCGTACTAACGGATAAGTAACTAGCGTTACTTATGCAAATCATCCGACTCGCATGTTACCCGTGCGAAGATCTTGCATTGTGTAGAATTAATTGGCTCAGTGGTGAATCTGTTCAAAAAGGAAACAAAAAAATCTTCTGCCGACGACGACGACGTAATGAAACGAACCTGCTAAACAGGTTATATCCACACGTTGAACTGTAAAACGCTGCTGACTTATAAACGTCGATGATGTCATTTGGCATTGTAATCACGGGCACTGGTCAAATGACCATTACTTACGATTCAGTGTACGAACTCGGCGAAATCACAGCTCTGGTGAAAAAATCGGAGCAACAATGCAAAACGGCGTGAAGTCATCATCTGCTTACGTAACGCCCAGCGATTTTTTTTTGTTGTTACAAAAGACAAGGTTAAATCTGTAGACCTTTAAGAAGTGCAGATTTTCAACGTTCTACTAGAACAGGTCGGTTACGAAAACCTAGCCGAAGGATGGACTATTAAAAATGATTGATTAGTTATTTTTTGCGGTTTCTTAGTTAACGCAACAAAGAAATTTTACTGAATTGGAAACAATTATCTTGAACGTGCAATTGAATAATTGGCAGTGACGGTTCGCGGGTTTTTTTCTGGTACGGCCGAGGTGGTAATACAGATAGGTGCGGTTACGCAGCTAGCCGTCTCTGCAACTGACCCTACCTATCTGTATTACCACCTCTTGTTCCTCGGCCGTACCAGAAAAAAAACCCCCGAACCGTCACTGATAATTGATGCAATATTTGAGGTATCGCATCAGAAACTGTTATTTAGTAATTTTGAACGATTGAAATCAAATATGCAAAAATCAACTTGTCAGAAGGTCAACGATCCGAGAAATTCACAAGCAGAATATCACTTTCTGATTACATATCTAATGAGTGACGGCGGTCAAGACTTTAAGTAAGCTTAATATTTAAACTTACATGGCATGATCGAAAGTTAGTGGGGAGAGATTTTTACGGTTCCGCAGTTACAATTAATCTTCATAACTTCACAATAAAACTGTCGATAAGTTTGGGAATGGCGTTCAAAAACAATAACGCGATCAACAAACTTTGACAACGCGCTTAGTAACAGTGGCGTAATTATAATGAGGCAGAGGAGGCAATTCGCAACCCACACACACAATTTTTTTTTTCCCGAAATTATTGAAATGGCATCTAGGGACCCCAAAAGGGATATTTCCGCAAAAAAAAAATTTGAAAAAATTTTCACGATCACAATACTTACTCGTACTTCGTAACGGAGAAAGTAAAATATGGTATAATTACAAAATACTTTTTATATTTCATAAAACCGGAAGAAATGGCCTTTTGTAAATTAGTTTAGAATTCAATAAATTCAATTCAAAAAAACGAAATATAGCCTGAATATATAAATATTCAACCTGTTCGTAACTCTGCAAGCAAAATTAAGTCTTACTAAGTCTTATTTTTTTTATTATTCAATAAATTGTTACAAGCTTGAAACTTTCTGAAGTTATTCAGACTATGAGAAAAATTCTAAAATGTAACTTTCCTAAATTGTAGATAATCATCTCACTTCAACGCCTATTTACTTTTTCTGAAGCATTGTTGCATTTTCTCGAATTCAGTTATAGAAATTTAGGAAAACAATTGCTACAAGCATACAACTTTCAGGAGGTATTCAGAATAGATGCTACTACGTACCATAAAAATTCTAGAACATCTCTTCAAATTCCGAGATAATCGCACGTGAAAGTCTGTTCGTTCTTTAAGTAGTTACATTTTTTTAATTCGGTAAAAAATAGAAAAACAATGGCTACAAGCGCAAAACTTTCTCAATTTATTCAGAATAGTTGCTATTACGTAATACCATACAAATTATAAAAGGTAAATTTACTAAATTGTAAGATAATCTCAATTCAACTTCTGTTTATTTTTTCTGAAATTGCATTTTTAAATTCGCTAAAAACAAAATAGAAAAACAATTGCTACGAGCTTGAAACATTCTGAAGTTACTTAGCATAGCTGCTATTACGTGATACCATAAAAATTATAAAAGGTCAATTACCTAAATTCAAAGATAATCTCAATTCAACTTCCGTTTGTTTTTTTTATGAAGTTGCATTTTTTAAATTCGGTAAAAAAAATGGAAAAAAATGGTTACGAGCTTGAAATATTCGAAAGTTACTTGTAATAATTGCTACTACGTGTGACCATAAAAATTCTAAAAGGTCATCTTCCTAAATTGTAAGATAATCTCAATTCAACGCCCGTTTACATTTTCAATTTCGGCTAAAAAACCAATTTTAAAAAATATCTTAAAAACAATACATTTTGAGTGAATTTGAATACTTTGGTAACTTTTATTTTTGTTCATTGGGGTAAATATGTTACTTTGACAATTAGTAATTTATTAAGTGTGCACACAATATCATCTTAAAATGAGTAAACACCCATTTCCAATTTACACAACTTTTTTTCTTCTTTCTCTCTTTCCCAAATTAATTTTTGGACATAAAAACAATATTTTTTTGTGAAATTCTTGACATATTCTAAATCAAGAAAATTAAACAAAAAAATGTCTCCCTATTTTTCCTGAAAACAAAATCATCACTCCATATGGAGTCCTTGGGAAAATGGTTCAAAAAAAATCAGAACACAGATTACGAGGATCTGATAAAAGATATGAAGCCATAATGTCATATGTTACTACAGTTAAGTGGAGAAAACCCTTTAGACGCTCGAAAATGAGCCATTTTTTGTGAATTTTTTTGAGGGTCATGAAATAATCTCATTTT
Source organism: Ocypus olens (assembly GCA_910593695.2). Taxonomy (NCBI): domain Eukaryota; kingdom Metazoa; phylum Arthropoda; class Insecta; order Coleoptera; family Staphylinidae; genus Ocypus; species Ocypus olens. Next base: position 17,007,187 of record OU343059.1, on the reverse strand, counting down.
TAAATTTGAATATGACTTTATTGTATGTTTAGAGAGCTCGAAAACATTTTTCTTTTTTGTTACAAAAGAAAAATGGCTTTTACCAGGCGTCTTTCCTGCGCCATCAAAAATTCTTATTTTTTTCAAATTTTTACTGTTCATCCGAAACTCAAAACATTTACAGACTTTTTAATTTGAACAGATTCATTCCGAAATCATCAGGCAAGAAAAATCCATGCACTTTATTTACTTAGTTTTTCATTAAATCTCCATTAAACACGAAAATGGGAATTGTTTCAACGCTAAAAAATCGAAAAAGCACTGATTTTTCAAAAACCAAAAGAACTGCAGACTTCAAATTTATACAGCATTATTTCGAAATAATTTGGCTTTAATATTATTCATACATCAAAGCATGTCAATTATTTCGTTTTCCGGATAATCACGATCGATGCAAGAATGGCAAGTTTTAGCGCTTGAAAATCGAGAAATCTTTGATTATTCAAAACCAGAAACAAAGTCCAAACTTTCACAAAGTTGGTAATCAACGATATAGCTTTAATTAGAAAAAATATTAATGCTCGTTGAGGACCTACTTTTTTAGGTAATCGCCATCAAATGCAAAATTTTTAAGTTTCAGCTCTCAAAAATCGAAAAAAAAATTATTTAAAAAATTGAGTCAAATTGAAATTTACAACTTTAACAGCATTATTGGGGAACAATTGGGCTTTTATATTCCATAAAAATCAAATAACATTAATTATTTAGTTTTTCAGACAATCACCATCAAACTCAAGAATTTCGATTTTCAATGCTCAAATATCGAAGTGTTGATTTTTCAAAAACTGACTTAAATGCAGACTTACAACTTTAACAATATTATTGGGGAATCATTGGGCTTTAATATTCGTAAAAAATAAGAGCATGTTTAATTATTTTAGCAGATAATCAAAATGAAACACAAGAATGACCATTTTTAATGCTCAAAAATCGAAAAAGTGTTGATTTTTCAAAATTGACGTAAAACAGATTTCCAACTTTAATAGCAGTATTGGAGAATAATTGGGCTTTGATATTCTAAAAAAAAACAAAAAACACTATTTACTTGGTTTTCTAGATAATCGCCATCAAAAACCTAAGAATTGCGATTTTCAATGCGGAAAAACGAAAAAGTATTGATTTTTCAAAAATTGACTTCGAACTGTAAAAGTATTATTGGGACATATGTGGACTTTATTATTCTAGAAAAATCAAACCACCTTATTTATTTAGTTTTTTACTTTCTCCGTTACGAAGGACATTGAAAGTATTGTGAGTGATTTTTTTTTCAAAATTTTTTTTTACGGAAATATCCGTTTTGGGGTCCCTAGATGCCATTTCAACAATTTCTGAAAAACATTTTTTTGTGGCTGGGTGTGTCTGTGTGTGTGTCTCTGTGTGTGTGTCTGTGCGCGCTGTATCTCAAAAACTAATAGAGCCATTAATATGAAACTTTGTACATAAGTCTTATTTGATAATCTAAAGAACTGTAAAGCTTTTGGTAAAATTCCATACGCCGGAAGTGGGTGTTTACCTTTACCGTTTTTTTGTTTTTTTTCGAATAATTTTTTTAATCTAAAATATATCACATAAATATTTAAACAAATATTGTAGACATCGAAGAAATGAACTTCTTTTGCTTAAAAATATTTTTCATAAAATCATTGTTATTCGAGAAATTTTTTTTTTTCATTTTTGATTTATAATTATGAAACGATAATAGTTACAGCAAATTTATTATATTATATTTATATAATTGTAGAGAATGCCAAAATGAACAACTTACGAAGAATACGTAATAATCTCTTTAGTTTTTCAGTAAACTGAGTTTTTGAATTTAAAGTATAATTTATCCATATCTTCCATAATTTTGACGTTTTAAACGTCACTTTCATCCGAGTCTACAAAACGCCAGATGTACATTTAAAATATGATTTAAATTGAAAATAAACCATGAAAGGGTAAATATAAATGATACCATCAAGTCGGAGAAAGTAACATGATGGCGACATCACCATTTTTAAAATTTATTTTTGTTAATTTAACAGTGGTTATACATATTTTTTTTTAATACAACTGTTTACATAAATAAATATATACATACATCTACACGTATTCAGACCAATTTGTTTAACGGTAAATTTGTTTGAGTGTACAATAAATTTACTTGGTTAGTCTGTCAAGGCTGTCGACCGTGGGTCTTTCTGCCCTTCATAAATTTCTTTTTTAGACAAGTTTTGATTTATAGACGATTTTTCTCTAAATTCAGCTGTTTGGTAGATGAGACTGTTAAATTAAATTTTCTATTTTTGGTTAAACGTTTTTCCTCTAGATGCAATTTTGTAAAATTCAACTGCTTTCTAATTGATTGATATTTTTAACTTTTTTTTAATCAACTTGATTTATAGTTGAATTTTTTATATGTAAAATATTTAAAATTTCACTTTAACTTTGTAGATATTTATTTTTAATTAAACTGTTGATTTATAGATTACTTATTTTAAAGCAACTTTATAGATATTTTTTTTAAATTCAACTTTGCTTTATAAATATTTTTTGTTTTCTTTTCTTTAGAAGAAATTTTATAAAACTCAACTTTTTTCTTATAAATGAATTTTATAAATTCAACTGTATTTTTATACAAGATTTTTTTTAATCCACTTGATATTGTTTTTTTTTTAAATTCATCTGCTTTTTACAGATTCAAGTTTTAAATTAAACTGTTTCTTTATGAATGAATTTTCTTATTTTTAACTTTCATAAATTACTGCGGTGAGAAGGGTATTCGGTTCGAATCCGAGCTCGGGCATGGATGTTTGGTGGTTGTTAAAATACACTTCCAATATAAAATTGATGTTACTGATACGGACAAGTGCCCGAGCCCGGCGCGACCCGGATAAAATCGTTGCTTCTTTGTCTATCTTATGTACGAATTAAATTCTAATCGGAGCAATATTGATAACAGGTGAAAACTAATGCATTTTTTGTGACCTCCAATTGCCTCGGGGGCAAAGGCCAGAAGATTAGGCCGATCGCACCTGACGATGTTTTGCAATTTCATCAGTGCGATTTCGGTGGTCTAACGGTGCGTTGTTTTCGTTTTTGATTGTGTGACAAAACCAAATTTTAAGGGATTGGAGTGGTTGACGTTATATGGACATTATTTCTAGGAGGTAAGTGAACACAACTAAGTAACTGTTAATATGTGATATTTTCTGGACCGAAAATGACGTAACACGTATTATTTTATCTTAGAGTAAACCGATTGAAAACAATAATGCCTAAAATATTGATAATACATAATGGAAATCTATTTAGTTAATTAGGATAGAATTTATTATAGTCAAATATCATCGCTCAAAATTGTTAAAATTAATGTGCATTTTAAGAATGAACAATCAAACCAATTATTGTGCTAATTTAGAATCTATATAATTGCGGTGAATGCTTCTATTTCCTGTTTTTATATTCATTGTTTATACAAAGTGTTCTAAGTTGATTTGAATCGCAGTGGTAGCTTTGTTAAAGCATCGTCTGCATGGGAGTCACCGGTGGTGACCGGCTAAGCCAGTGATGCCTAACCTTTTGAGCTAGGTGTGTCAAAATTTTGAAAAATCGAAACATCATTTTCGTGGCGTATCACACATCACAAAAGTAAAGACTAAACAAATTGAAATATTTATAATTTTTGTAAGTTCATTATTTGTTTAATTAATTGAATTAAGTAATAATATTATTATTAATAATCAACTCTGGCCGTTATCAAAGACAAATATTTGAATTACGAAATTTTTTATCTTTGAAGATGCGTGTCACCAAAACATGCGTGTCATAGGTTCGCCATCACTGGGCTAAGCCAAGATTACTAGAAACACATAAATGCTTTAAAAGTTTTCAATACTTACATCGTGATGCTTCTAATCCAACCTCTAATCATAAAACCGAGTTTTACAAATGGTTCAGTTTTCAAGAACAACAAAATCGACTCTTTCTTCTTGATTTCTTTGCAATTTCTAGATTTTCACCTGAGAAATCATTGTTTTCGGTTCAGCTTGTTAAATTACCTATTGTGTGCGATTTGCTAATTGCAATTTTACATTGACCCTTGAGGTAAAATTTTTAAATTCACTGCTTTAAATTTTCCAAATTTTTATTCTCTGATTGGAACATCTATGTTTAATTCATCGATTACGAATGAAAAGACGAATTTTACACTGCTAATGTGTGGCCCATCCGCCAAATGTTAAATAAAGGCTTTCGTAAAATGGGCACGCTTTCTAAAAAAATATAAATCACTGTCAGACAAATTTTGGCAGATAATTTTTAATCAGTTAATAAGTTTGAAAGTTATATTTAAAAAAAAATCAGCGTGGATCTCGGCGGATCTAGTATATTTTTACTTTCTCTATTACGAAGTACGAGAAAGTATTATGATCGTGATTTTTTTTCAAAATTTTTTTTTACGGAAATATCCGTTTTGGGGTCCTTAGATGCCATTTCAACAATTTCTGGATTTTTTTGTGTCTGTGTGTGGGTGTGTGTCTGCGTGTCTATGTGTGTGTCTGTCTGTGCGCGCTGTATCTCAAAAACTAATACAGCAATTAATATGAAACTTTGAACATCCGTCTTATTTCATAATCTGAAGAACTGAAAAGCTTTTGGTAAAATTTCGTACACCGGAAGTGGGCGTTTACCTTAACTGTTTTTTGCCAATATTTTCTTAAATGTGAAAAGTATTACAAAAATATTTAAACAAACTGTGAAGACAACAAAGAAATGAACATCTTTTGCTTGAAAACATTTTTCATAAAATCATTTTTATTTTATAATTCACCATTACCATTTTTTAACTTTGATTCATTTTGTAACACTTAACACTAATTTAAGTAAATAATTTTCAAAAATCGGATCATTTCATTACCACAGTAAATGAGTATAAAATATGTACATACCAGTGGAATAGCTATCCATGTTTGAATAGATTAATATAACTTAATACACACGAAATAAATTGTACTAAACTTGCAGACAAAATATCACTTTTCTTGGAATTTCATTTTTGGCGAAATGATCAGCTAGAATTGTTGAATCGTCCTCTGTGCAATTGGTTGAATAGTAGGATAAGGCCCATCCGTCCATATGGGTTTAATCAAACTTCAATTACAAACGTTGTCTTTGTTGATTCTTTTCAATCCATGTTAAGTAAACAATGCAATTTTATTAACCTAAACAGAGTTTTTAAAGTTGTTACGAAGGATGTTGGGTGGGCCCTATTCCACTCCAGGGGCGGCTCGTTATATAGTGCTAAGGAGCCATGGCACTACCTTCAAGCTCAGCAAGAATTTTTAATTAATTCTTAAAACACCTTTTCGCCAGTTACTTTGGTGTAGGAAGATAAATCGTTCTTTCTTTTTTCAAAAAAGGAGGGAGTATGGGGTATATTGTATAAGTGGCTCTACCATCAAAATATTCCACAAGCCGCCACTGTTCCATTTAACAAACATTTGTTCATAAAAGTCAATATTTTCTTCATTCTTCTGATTTCCTGGATTTTCACCAAAGAAAGCACTATTTTTGGTCCAAGTGGTTGGATTGTAAAAAAATACATTTGCATTCTTAATCAGACTCATTTTTTTTAAACATTAATGTTCTGGTTCACGTTCGTGAACTACTTCGAACAGCCTCAAAAAATTTGGATGAAGATGAATTCGTACATAATTTGGGATTTTGCATAGGAAACTTTTCACGACCCGTGTTATTATATTTCGAAACTCGATTATTGCTTTATATATACTGAAATAATCAGACTCATGGATTACATGTTTAATTCAATTTTTGAAAGCGTAAATTGTACACTATAAAATCGTTGCTTGCCATGCTACGCAAGTGTGTTCTTACCAATGGTTCTTTTTGTAAAATTTTAAACAATTGAAGATTTACAAATATTCAATTAATTTTAGAATGTTTTATGATATTTTCATTTTATATTTACAATTATTTAATATGTGCACTTGTTTGTCTTGTGTTTTATTTATTTATACAATTCTCGTTGTCTTTGTTTTTGACTTGCGTAAAAATTTTCTGGCATGAATACATTATTAGTATTATTATTATAAAATTTTCCATTGTTTAAATGTTTTTTTTCAGGAAATGTTTCCAAAATGCACACTAGTGCAGTTCGATTAAAAAATTATAAACCATAAAAGTAAAAATTTCTATTTTTAATTGTTTTTTTTATAAACTCAAAGAGTTTATGAAATATTTAGTAAATATGTAAAGTTTTTCATTATGAAAATTAATTAATTATAATAAATTAATATTTTGACGTTGATGTGGTCATCCATTAAAAAAAATGGTGATGTGACCATCATGTTACTTTCTCCGACTTAATGGTATCATTTGTATTTACGCTTTCATGGTTTATTTTCAATTTAAATCATATTTTAAATGAACATCGAGCGTCTTGTAGAGTCGGATGAAACTGACGTTTAAAACGTCAAAATTATGAAAATTCAAAAACTCAGTATACTCAAAAACTAAAGCGATTTCGAAAAAAACTTATTCTTTACAAGTTGTTCATTTTGCCATTTTCTACAATTATTATCAACATAAATTTGGTGTAACTATTATTGTTTCATAATTATAAACCAGAGATGAAAAAAAAATTCATAAATTTTTTTCTCGAATAACAATGATTTTATGAAAAATATTTTCAAACAAAAGATGTTCATTTATTTGTTGTCTTCAATATTTGTTTAAATGTTTTTGTGATATATTTCATATTTAAGAAGATATTGGAAAAAAACAAAAAACGGTTAAGGTAAACACCCACTTCCGGTGTACAAAATTTTACCAAAAGCTTTTCAGTTCTTCGGATTATTAAATAAGACTTATGTTTAAAGTTGCATATCAATTACTCTATTACTTTTTGAGATGCAGCGCGCACAGACACACACACAGACACAAAAAAAAATCCAGAAATTGTCGAAATGGCATCTAGGGACCCCAAAACGGATATTTCCGCAAAAAAAAAATTAAGAAAAAATTCACGATCACAATACTTTCTCGTACTTCGTAACGAAGAAAGTAAAAATCGATCAAAATACTTTCGAGTACGGAGAAAGTAAAAACACAAAAACGCGACCGTAATACCCAAAAGTATAATTTCTAGTGTAAAATAATTTAAATTTCGATTTTTACTTTCATTGTGCATAGTAAGTAATATTTTCGAAAAGAAATTCGAAATCCAAATTTCAATAGCATTATCCATTTAAAGGTTCCCCGAGACGATTTGCGCCATTTTTGAAAAATGTCTGCGTCTGCCCTTTGGGCAAATCAATTTTTTTAGGTGAAACTTTGAACGGAAGCTTTATTTGATAATCCAAAAAAAAACTATTAATAAAATTTTGAAAATACTTTAAAACATTTACCTCAACAGTCATTTCCTATATATTTTAAAATAGGGTAAAAATTACAAAAACCTCTGTTGAAGATAATGAAAAACACTTGTTTTGTAAATATTTATATTTCATAAACTCTTTGAGTTTGGTAAAAAAAAAAAATAGAAATTTTGCCATTTATGATCTACAATTATGAAATGATAATAAAGATACAATTTGACATGAACAATAATTGCAAAGAATACCAAAATGAACAACTTTTAAAAACTGAAGATTTTTAGAAATCCTAAGTTTTGGAAAATATTAAAAATACTAAAAAATCCTTTTAATCAGAGGAAGTTATATGATGACCATATCAATAATTTTTTCTGCTCAAATTACTTTTAATAGGATAGTTTATCATGATTAAAATTACAGGATGCGAATTTAACGGATTTTGGTAAGACTTTATAATTGGGCTGCTGTGTTTTAATTTAATTTAAATTTAATAAACGCATTCACCTTTTTACAGATTTACAAAATTAAATATAAATTGGCAACATAATATAAAATTAAATGAATAAAACAAAAATAATAGAAAATATTGTACGCGTTAGTATATAACCCAATAGTTGGGCTTGACTGGATAAGATGAGAATAGTATGTTACTCTTATATTACAAAAAATATACGAAATATTAAATAAAAACATTAATATACACATTTTTACTTTCTCCGTTACGAAGTACGAAGTGTGTGTGTCTGTGTCTGTGCGCGCTGTATCTCAAAAAGTAATAGAGCAATTGATATGAAACTTTAAACATCCGTTTTATTTGATAATCCGAAGAACTGAAAAGCTTTTGGTAAAATTTCGTACACCAGAAGTGGGCGTTTACCTTAACTGTTTTTTGTTTTTTGCCAATATTTTCTTAAATATGAAAAATATCACAAAAACATTTAAACAAACTTTGAAGACAACAATGAAATGAACATCTTTTGCTTGAAAACATTTTTCATAAAATCATTTTTATTCGAGAAAAAAAAATTATTATTATTTTTTTAATTTTTAGTTTATAAATATAAAACGATAATAGTTACAGCAAATTTATGTTAATAATAATTGTAGAGAATGCTAAAATGAACAACTTATAAAGAATAAGTTTTTTCGAAATCACTTTAGTTTTTGAGTAAATTGAGATTTTAAATTTGAAGCATAATTTTTCCATCTTTCATAATTTTGACGTTTTAAACGTCAGTTTCATCCGAGTTTACTTAACGCTCGATGTACATTAAAAATATGATTTCAATTGAAAATAAACCATGAAAACGTAAATATAAATGGCTATGATACCATCAAGTCGGAGAAAGTAACATGATGGCCACATCACCATTTTTTAAATGTAAAATCGTATTTGCTGTCTTGAATTCTCCAATGCAGTGCAGTGCACATTTTTTTTAATTGTTTTAAAAATACATGCGTTTTATCTGCCGACTTTGTCTATTTTAAGAAAGCAAGTGTTGGCCACTGTTTTCTTCCGTAGCCTGCTCTGTTGGACTTTCACGAGCCGCCGCTGGCATGTATGTAGATAATCAGCCTTATTTCGTAAGCAAAACGTTAAAATTAACGTCTAAACGTTATATTAAAAAAAAGAGATGGCTGGTAAAACAAGGATAATGAATATTGTTATTATTATTTATTTTTAGTTATTTACTATTTTATGTGTATGTATTCGTAAATACTGTTAATTGGAGAAAACAAAGATTATTATTATTATGTATGCTTCAGCCTCACACGTAATACTTTACTTGCACGCACGTTACATTAAATATTAATTAAAAGTAATAATACATGATTATCCGCTCTTAAATGTATCAATTAAACTTTAATTTGTACTTTTCTTCGGAGAAATATGTTACGCAATGGCTTATTACATATTAATTTTTCTTTATCATTAGATGTATATCGTTTAAACGATTGTTCTTGGTTCACAACCAGAAGTGATGCTGCGTAAAAACAACGTTAATTAGAACGGCGCAGTTCCGCAATGTGAAAATTTTTCAACCGTGGAAAGCACTCACGGACCAACTTTCGTTGAATAATTAATGGCTCGTAAAATATAATGTAAATAGTTATTTAAATTAGTAACCACTGCATTCGCTGTGATCTGCATAAAACTGAAGTTATTACGTGAGAGAAGTGCCGATGGCGAATGGTATCGGTTGCTATCCAACAAGACTTGGGATAATGTACAATATTACCGAGCACTCGAGACGTGTGGGAGTGAGAAAGTATTCGGAGGACGCGCGAGAACGCGATAAGAAATCGCCGGAGCCAATTGAATTTAAGATGGTCACGGCGTAACACGCCTCTAGTGCTTGGTACAACTATAAGTTGACTCTCGCAATCGTGCGCATTTGATGTTTCGGGAGAACGGAACTAGGTGCCGCCGGTTAGAATGATAGCAAAATCATTACAGTTTCGGAGTTAATCAAAGGTTTTGTATCATCCAACAAGATTTCTGAAATGTCCCCAGTACTAACTTGTTTTTTACGAAATCTTGTGCGTTTTTATTGTTACTATTTCTTATTTTCTAACGAATTGAGACAAATGCTGCATCTGTGAATTCTCCAAATCTATTTAATAATAGAACGACCCAACTTGTAAATGGGGAATTTCAATCATTCCCCATTCAAATCCATTTAAGGTTTGGTACATACGTAGGTGCTGAAATATAATACAGGTGCGCCCACAAAAATAAAGTCATTCATAATTTCCTTGAGAAAGACCGCCGGGGCATATTTAGAAGTCTCGGTTCATTCAATAAAGTGTGGGTGGGTGAATATTGTTATGAGTAATTTGTTTTAATAATAATGTAGTATTTGATTTTCAAATTTATTTCATATCCTAATATTTGATTTAGTTTTCGGTACAATTGTATGGGAAATATAATATATTTCTTCGCCCAATGGAAAGAAGATGAAGACCAAAACAAGATGGCAGAAAAACGCTGAAAAGAAAGACTTATGAAATATTCAATAAATTTGACAGAAGCCTACACATCAACAGCGCACCGTTTTTGTTTAATTTCATGGCAACTATTATATTCGTGAAAATGATCATTTTTATTTTATCATTTTTTAGGGTTTTTATGAATGCTAAAAAATAAATAATAGCATGACTGCATGCAGGAATTTTAACTCTATAAAACATTTTTTCATGTTTTCTCTAAAATGATCAGGGAAGATAATATTCCAATATAAAGAAATTAATTAATGTTCCGTTTTGTTCCACTACACCCTGTATATTATTGTCTATATAAATGTAACAAAGAATAAAGATCATTTGGTAGTATTTCTTCGCATGAAGAAGCCACAATGTGGTGAAATAATTAACCTCACAGTTCAAAATTAATTTAAATAAAAATAATTAAATTGTTTAGTCATAGATCATCTATAAATGCTTTTCGAGATTTATCTCTCACCCTTTTTACTTTCTCCGTTACGAAGTACGAGAGTTACTCAATTTTTTTTTACGGAAATATCCGTTTTGGGGTCCCTAGATGCCATTTCAACAATTTCTGGAAAAAAAAAATTTGTGTCTGTGTGTGTGTGTGTCTGTGTGTGTGTGTGTGTGTGTGTGTGTGTGTGTGTGTGTGTGTGTGTGTGTGTGTGTGTGTGTGTGTGTGTGTGTGTGTGTGTCTGTCTGTGTGCGCTGTATCTCAAAAACTAATAAAGCAATTGGTATGAAACTTTTAACATACGTCTTATTTGATAATCCGAAGAACTGAAAAGCTTTTGATAAAATTTCGTACACCGGAAGTGGGTATTTACCTTAACTGTTTTTTGTTTTTTGCCAATATTTTCTTAAATATAAAAAATATCAGAAAAACATATAAACTAATATTGAAGACAACAAAGAAATGAACATCTTTTCCTTGAAAATATTTTTCATAAAATCATTGCCATTCGAGAAAAAAAAATATTAATGTTTCTTTAATTTTTGGTTTATAATTATGAAACGATAATAGTTACAGCAAATTTATGTGAATAATAATTGTAGAAAATGCTAAAATGAACAACTTCTAAAGAATAAGTTTTTTTCGAAATCTCGTTAGTTTTTGTGTAAACCGAATTTTTGAATTTGAAGTATAATTTTTCCATCTTTCATAATTTTGACGTTTTAAACGTCAGTTTCATCTGAGTGTACGCAACGCTCGATGTACATTTAAAATATGATTTCAATTGAAAATAAACCATGAAAGCGTAAATATAAATGATATTATCTTGTCGGAGAAAGTAACATGATGGCCACATCACCATTTTTTAATTTGAAGTACATTTCTCCACCTTTCATAATTTTGACGTTTTAAACGTCAGTTTTATCCGAGTCTACGAAACGTTGGATGCACACTTAAAATATGATTTAAATTGAAAATAAACCATGGAAGCGTAAATATAAATGATACCATCAAGTCGGAGAAAGTACCATGATGGCCACATCATCATTTTTTCTGAATCGACTCATCGTAAAGAGTGACTCATGACTTGAAAAATTAAAAAGGATGTCTGGTCGCCTCATCGTGAAGAGACAATAGAAGAGTCGATTCTTGAAGTGACTTAAAAAATGGTGATGTGGCCATCATGTTACTGCATCGAACGTTTCGTAGACTCGGATAAAACTGACGTTTAAAACGTCAAAATTATGAAAGATGGAAAAATTATACTCAGTTTACTCAAAAACTAAAGAGAATTCGAAAAAAACTTATTCTTCATAAATTGTTCATTTTGGCATTCTCTACAATTATTATTAACATAAATTTGCTGTAACTATTAGCGTTTCATAATTGTATACCAAAAATGAAAAAAAAATTAATACATTTTTTTCTCGAAAAACAAAGATTTTATGAAAAATATTTTCAAACCAAAGATGTTCATTTCTTTGTTGTCTTCAATATTTGCTTAATTATTTTTGTGATATTTGTCATATTTAAGAAAATTTTGGTAAAAAAACAAAAAAAAGTTAAGGTAAACACCCACTTCCAGTGTACGAAATTTTACCAAAAGCTTTTCAGTTCTTCGGATTATCAAATAAAACTTATGTTCAAACTTTCATATCAATTGGTCTATTAGTTTTTGAGATACAGCGCACACAGACACAAAAAAAAATCCAGAAATTGTTGAAATGGCATCTAGGGACCCCAAAACGGATATTTCCGTAAAAAAAAATTTGAAAAAAAAATCACGATCACAATACTTCTCGTACTTCGTAACGGAGAAAGTAAAAAATAAAAAATGGTGATGTGGCCATCATGTTACTTTCTCCGATGGTATCATCATTTATATTTACACTTTCAAGGTTTATTTTCAATTTAAATCATATTTTAAATGTACATCGAGCGTTTTATAGACTCGTATGAAACTGACGTTTAAAACGTCAAAATTATAAAAGATGGAAAAATTATACTTTAAATTTAAAAACTCAGTTTACTCAAAAACTAAAGAGATTTCGAAAAAAACTTATTCTTTATAAGTTGTTCGTTTTGGTATTCTCTACAATTATTATTAACATACATTTGCTGTAACTATTAGCGTTTCATAATTGTGTACCAAAAATGGAAAGAAAATTAATACTTTTTTTTTCTCGAATAACAAAGATTTTATGAAAAATATTTTCAAACCAAAGATGTTCATTTCTTTGTTGTCAATATTTGCTTAATTATTTTTGTGATATTTGTCATATTTAAGAAAATTTTGATAAAAAAACAAAAAACAGTTAAGGTAAACACCCACTTCCAGTGTGCGAAATTTTACCAAAAACTTTTCAGTTCTTCGGATTATCAAATAAAACTTATGTTCAAACTTTCATATCAATTGGTCTATTAGTTTTTCAGATACAGCGCGCACAGACACACACACACACACACACACACACACACAATTTTTTTTTTTCAGAAATCGTTGAAATGGCATCTAGGGACCCCAAAACGGATATTTCCGTAAATTTTTTTTTTTTTTTTAAATCACGATCACAATACTTTCTCGTACTTCGTAACGGAGAAAGTAAAAAATAAAAAAATATGTCTGGAAAAAAGTGATAAGCAAAAAAAGGCCGTCACTTCGTCACATTGTGAAGAACAAAAATAGGTCCTCACCTCCAGAAAAATATTAGAAATAGAAAGGAACACATGATGGTTGTGCAAACACTAAACGATCTTGACTTTTTGTATGGGAGTACCTGTAGCTACTAATGTTTAACTAAAAACAATAATGAATTATATTTTTTGTTTAAATATTAACAACTGTTGTGGTTAAACAGGAAAAGTATAATTATACCTTCGGTAATAGAACAAAACGCTATAACGAGGAAATTGGCCGGTGGAATCTAGATAATTACAACTATTAACCGATGACCATGAAGTCGCATTTATTAATCTTGGCAATTGGTACAACTGCTTCCACATAACATTTGATTAGAGACACTGTGCTGATTTTCAGACGTACGTGTTACTCTCTGACTTTTCTAGTTTCTATAAATAAACATTTTCAATATGTCATACCTATATATACTACTGATTAGCATTTGTTTACGTACTTTCAAAATAAATGCATAGTTATCAGTCGGTGCATGATAAGTGTAAGATATTTGAAAAAAAATTAAAACTGAAGCGATAATATAAGATAATGCTAATGGAGGACTAAAAGTCCACTTATTCTTTTGAAGATTATTATTTTCGAATTTATCTACAATCAAGTAGGGGAATTTTGTATTTATTTACTTACCTTTTTGCTATTAATGGAGGTCTAAAAGTACCACTTGCTCTTTTGTAGATTATAAAAGGTACGGTATTTTGAATTTTGTCACAGAAATGTCTGGCTAAATTTTCAAGGTAATTAAAAGTTTTAAGAATGTATAAATGTACGTATTTTATTTACACATTCTTGAAATTTTTAGCACATAAAAGTAATGATAAGGAACGTAATACTTCGAACTTTTATTTATATATAAGCAACAGTTGTGCATATATAGTATATAGTGTATGAAGGGCCGAAAATAGGTTTTAGAAACACGAGCGAGCGAAGCGTCAATACATTTTAAAGATAAAATACAATTCCAGCATCGTAATAAAAATATAACATCCCATAACGTTCACACGTATAGACGTACGGTAAATATATGTCTGAAACACTAAAATTGGGATTGATAGAAAATTTCTAAAATTTCTAAGTTGCTTGCAACAATTAAAGGGCGGCTCGATTACAAACGCAAAATAAAAGAGGAAGACAAGGCGAAAGTTCAATCTATTTTAACCGGGTATGGAGAGCACTGGAACTGAGCCAAATAAATGTAAAAAGGGAACTTTGAAAGTTTGTAAAGGATAATGTCAAAGTAATCAGGAGAGGAAGTTTTAAAACCCCCAAACAAATCGAATCATGTTATGTTATTTATGATTGCCTGTTTATCACAAAACAATTTAACATTTATTATTTAATTAAGCAATTAATTTAATAATTATTTATATAACAAATTTACAAGGACTTGAATAACAATATCGCAATTGTAGCAGAGAATGGTACCCTATCTATACAAAAGTTTTACATCGTTATTTAGGCGTTTACAATCGATTTAAGCACTACCTACAAGTTATTTTTCGTATGTCTGTCCCCGGAAGTCCCTCAATTTTTTTTTATGGACAACTAGTGAGCTCTTAGACTTGGAAAAAAAAGAAACATTTTTCGAAAAAAAAAAAAAATTATAATCGTTATTAAGGCGTTTCCAGTCGATGTAAGTTCTATTTACGACAAAAGTCATTTTGCGTATCTCCGTTCTCGGAAGTCCCACAAAATTTTATTATAGACAAATAGTGTTCAGAATGAGCTCTTAGACTTGACAAAAAAATAAGAAAATTATTTTGAAGAAAAACCATTTTTAATCGTTATTTAGGCGTTTACTATCGATTTAAGCACTATCTACAAGTTATTTTTCGTATATCTGTCACTGGAAGTCCCACAATTTTTTTTTATAGTTGTTCAGAATGAGCCCATAGACTAGAAAAAGAAGAAATCATTTTTGAAGTTTTTTTTTAAAACGTTATTTAATGATTAAAATGATTTCTTTCGTTTACTGTGGATTTAAGCACTATTTTAGATAATAAAAGTAATTTTGCATATCTCCGTTCCCGGAAGTCCCACCAAAAATTGGCCAGTGGCCAGAATGAGCTCTTGGACTTAAAATAAGAAAAATAAAAGAAAAATCGTTATTTAGGCGTTTCCAGACGATTTAAGTGTTGTACTGATCGAATAGATTCAGATAAGACCCAAAAATAGTTTTCTGTTTTCTTAAGGATAACTCTTGAACGAAAGGGCAGATTTTTTAAATTATTTCAGTACTCATTAAGAAGATGTAGATCAAATCAAAAAACAAATTCGCAGTTTCATTGCTTTTCGTTTTTTTTTTTTTTGAACGAAAACAGTTCAAATTCTTAGAGTACATAAAGATGTTGCAAATTCTTTCAGTACTCGTTATAACAGATCGGTCGTTTAATTGATTTCCGTTTTTTTTACGAATTTAATGCATATCTGGGACAAAATAAAAATACACGACAAATTGAAAATACATATACATATACACATATAATATTTTCAGCTTGACTCTGCCTACAAAAATTAAATTCTTAATTTTGCAGAGTTACAAACAGATTGAATATTTATACATTGTGTATATAAAGTAAGGAATAAATTCGATTCAAATTCAGGGCATTTTCTTTCAGAAAAATGCTCGGACAAGCGTATTATTTTTTTAATGCAGATTTTTTGAGATAAACTTCAAACGTACAGGGTGTCCCAAAATTGAGATACGACCCCTAAGTTGAAATTTTTAAATGTGAACCCACATTGTTTTTGTTGCACGTAAAATTCTGAGTATGTTTCATTGCATACCCTATGTCGATATTCAGCTGTTTTCGATATTTCGTTTCTGTAATACACTATATGCTAAGTGGCTCTACCATAAAAATGTTCCACGAGCCGCCACTGAACACCCCTACCATCAATTTGTAAATTTGGTATAGTTATACTAAAAGCAAATTTGAGTCTAAAAACTTTGGTCACGTTAAGTGATCAATTTAGAAATCTTAAATGGAACACGCTCCATATTTTTTTTGTATTTTCGGGTCCAAGGCGTAATTTTACATACAAATCAATTTTGTTTGAAAAATAAAAATCACAAGTGTCATTTTTTTATCAATCTTGTATCTACCTGGCCTTGACCGTTCTAATATGTTTTGTTTCGTATCATAGGCTTGTAGAAAAACAAAATTAACCACTTTTGTTTTATACTTGAATATAATTCGATTCTTTTTTCTTTCTCCGTTACGAAATACGAGAAAGTATAGTGATAGTGATTTTTTTTTCAAAAATTTTTTTTACGGAGATATCCGTTTTGGGGTTCCTAGAAGCCATTTCAACAATTTCTGGAAAAAAAAATTGTGTCCATGTGTGTGTGTCTGTGTGTGTGTTTGTGTGTCTGTCTGTCTGTATCTCAAAAACTAATACAGCAATTGATATGAAACATCCGTAAATATGAAAAATATCACAAAAACATTTATACAATATTTGAAGACAACAAAGAAATGAACATCTTTTGCTTGAAAACATTTTTCATAAAATCATTATTATTCGAGAAAAAAATGTATTATTATTTTTTTAATTTTTGGTTTATAATTATAAAACGATAATAGTTACAGCAAATTTATATTAATAATAATTGTAGAGAATGCTAAAATGAACAACTTATAAAGAATAAGTTTATTTTTAAATCCATTTAGTTTTTGAGAAAACTGAGTTTTTTTAATTTGAAGTATAATCTTTCATAATTTTGACGTTTTAAACGTCAGTTTCATCCGAGTTTATACCATGCTCGAAGTACATTTAAAATATGATTTAAATTGAAAATAAACCATGAAAGCGTAAATATAAATGATACCATCAAGTCGGAGAAAGTAACTTGATGGCCACATCACCATTTTTTTAAATAACCATGTTTTTAATGGAAACATACGATTTTTTAAAAGGTCCTATCCATTCAAAAATAATCACGAGTTTAACCTATTTAAGTTGGACATAATCAATACTAAAACAGTGGAATTTGGGCAAGTAACATCATTCTCCTTTCTAGGTGAAGGTTAGTATCGTAGATGATCTTATCGCATAAGGTTATATACAGGCTCTAGATTGATTTTAAGTGGTCTTAAAAGGCTCTTAAATATATAACACGAATACACCACTCGCAATCATTCACGTTGCGGCTAAGTAACTTCACTTAGTTCGGCTATTGAGTGAACTTACGACGTGCCATCATTGAATTGCATAAATATTATTGTTAATGGTGTCATATGCCAGTTTTATAACGTATATAAATTTTATAAATGATAATGAGAACGTGATAGGTTGTAATTTGAACCTTGCAAAATTCGTAAATATTTTAAAAAAAAGTATACCTGACACTTACTTTGTTTTATAATTTATTTATCAGTTTTCCGGCACGTTTTTCGATAATTTATTATCATTCTCACCTCAATACGCAAGGTTAAGTGACGCGAATAATCGGGATAGGATAATCGATAAGTCGATTATTAATATATCACTATATAATCGATTATTGTACATTATTAATATATCGAATATTACATCGATCGACAATTACCTTCATTTTATCAATGAAATCGAATAACGTTGATGACATGATCCAATAAAACTCTAATTGCGATGCATGTTATGCATGGCAATTCACCCTGGGTGGTATCTAATCAGATAATCCATCATGTTGGTATTGCCTAGCAACGCGTTAGTACATTTTTTATAACATATAAAACGTCAGTTATTGCCGGACTTTTAAGCAGTTTGCTCCTGAATTCGATCTCATTTCTCAAAATCTTGGTAAGCTCATTCTTACTAGAATTATTGTGGCGCAGATTAATACACGTCTGACACTAGGTGTCACTAAATTTAACTTTACAAATTATGAAGTGTAAACTTTCTGTTCGTCCAATTGTCTTCTCGAATCTAACTCGTGACTGATTTTTCCTAGGCAATTATTAGCGGCAGGATCACGATTTTTTAGAGTGATCCAGACGCTAATAATTGCCTAGGAAAAATCAGTCACGAGTTATAACAATAATTATTACGACTTTAGTCTAGTAGTATTATTATTATATCGATTATTATATCAATTATTATATCGATTATTACATCGATTATACATTTCTTAACGTCAGGTTGTAGTTCGAGCCAATAGTACATCTCCATTCGATCAAAATATACCAATGATTAATCATAATAGCGATTATGTCTTTAAGGATTAATTATTTATCAGTGATAATATAACGAGTGGGAAGATGATACCATGTAATTTTGTTTTCGCAATGAACGCTTATTATTAACCTTTAAATAACTTCAGATGTAAAAAATAAATATCGCATAAATAGAATAAAGAGAAAACTTGTTTTATATGAATATTGTACTTCTGTAGCAAACACACCACTGCTGTCGGCTCGTTGAAATTTATAAAACTTTTTTTTATTTATTTTCGTATTATAATTATTCGAATCACCTTCACAACTAATTGCAAGTAAAATTTGCATGTTCAGGGTTACACAACATCGAGGAAGTTGCATAAACATGCCAGAATCATTAAATTGTTAAATATTTGCCGATGTTTTTTTAGCGTGCCGTAACGATGTAGCGTGCAATTAGTAGTACACGAGATTTTGTTGATCCAGATTTGCATATTTTTTGTCCTTTCTGAAAAGCGATATCACGTCATCCGAATTACAAATTCGTTAATGAAATAATCGAATTTTGATGAAGTAATCATTTTGCAATTAAATATTTTTTATGTGTTTAACTTTCTTCGATTTGATGGTGATCAGAATATCAGTGACATTTTTAATATTTAGGGAAAAAATTTAGAAATCAAAGTAAAGCAAAAGTATACCGTGAGATCGAAAAGGCGAAAATAGTTGGCAGCCGTTAAAACTTAAAGTAATTGACAGAAGTTCAGTGGCGTCAGTAAGAATGTAAAACTCTGAAATTTAAATAAAACAACCAGATAATGAATCTTAAATGTAGTATTAATTGTGATAAACAGTTTTGAAAATAACTGGTGTTTTTTCGTTTTTGGTTTATAATAATGAAACGATAACAGTTACATCAAATTTATGTTAATAATATTTGTAGAGAACGGCAAAATGAACAACTTAAAATAAATACGATTTTTTTCGAAATCTCATTAGTTTTTGAATAAACTGACGCAATTGTTTTTTATGAGACAACAGAAATATATTATAGTTTTCATGGATCTAAATCAGCGGTTCCCAACCAGGGGGTAATTACCCCCCTGAGGGGTAAAATGGGATTTTCTGAGGGGTAAAAAATACTAGGATTGATCATCATTAGTTACAAAACCAAATTTATTAACGGCGCCGCTAAAGCCTGTCCACACTTTGTAGTATGGCCATTTTGTTTCCATGGCAATTGTTATTTTTTAATTTAAAAATGAATTATTTTTTAAGGATTTTCAGCATTTGAGACAAATTTCCCTGGTGATTAATCATTTGAAATCATTGAATACATTTTTCATTTTTCCCGTTAAAGTTTGTATGGCTGCCGTTTTGTTTCCCATTCTAGATGGCAATTGTTTTTATTCGAAATCGGAATGCATCGCTCCTATATAGATTTTTAGCTTTTGAAGCAAATGCCTCAATTTATTTATCTGTTAGTTTTTTAAAACATGGATTACATTACTGTTTTTCTACTTTAATTCTGGCAATTGTTCGTTGTGTTTCCTTTTAGGATAGGGTTATTGTTTTAATAAAAAAGGAGGTTGAATTTTCAGAGGAAATTTCTCTAATAATTAATTGTCTTCAAATTCTTAAATCGATAAATACAGGGTGTCTCGTTTCGAGTGTGCCAAACGAAAACAGGAAGTAGATAGTGTTATTCTGAACAGAAAAGTTCAAATAAACATGTCCGATTTCTTACCGTTGTCGAGATAAATAATTTTAAAGATTTTTCGATCGTAAAAAAATCTCAAAAATGTTCAATATAAATGTATTAGGTTGCTGTGAATTTAAACAAAAATATTTGAGTAGGTTAATCTTGCACAACGGCTTACGATGTGGTTCCAGCCAGATGGAGCACCTCCCCGTTATCCAAGAAATATCAGAAATAGCGCAGTTTGAATATTTACTTTAATGCTGTTTTTTCTTTCTCTTTGAATTATTTTTGTTCATGACCTAGTAACATTCAATTGATTATTGCATTCATATTATTAAAAAATGTTGTTTGTCACTGCTCGGAAAATGGTAAAAATGACAGTAATTTTACTTGGTGTAACTGACAGGTTGCTCTGTTATTTTTGTATAAACAACTTGCAAATAAACATTAACCTGTTTAAATATTTTTGTTTAAATTCATGACAATCTAATAAATGTGTAAGATTTTTTTACGATTGAAAAATCTTTAAGATAATTTATCACTCGCTGTAAGTGATGAGTCCGACGACTTAGTAAACCCAAAATGACTCAAAATTCATTTTAATTTAAGATTCTGTGCAAATATTTAAACATACATTTTAAAATAATACCACAAAACTAATTTTGAAATTGCAAACTTCATGAACTGAAAAAAAAATAAAAACAAAAATGTTCAAAAATCCATATCTCTATTAAAAATTGTTGAATTTTTAAGCCCCAAATTGATTTTGAATAAGCGATACTTCGGCCGCTGCTGATGATTTTTTATGGAATTTTGTCTGCGCGTTTTATTTTTTTTCTGCGAAGTTTTCATTCAGGTGCTCAAAAAATGAAAACTAAAATTTTCAAAAATCCATATCTCCATTAAAAATTGTTGAATTTACAAAAACTAAATTAATTTTTAATTAGCGATACTTTCACCATTGAGGATATTGTTTTGAAGAATTTTTTCTACGCGTTTTATATTTTTTTCCGCGACGTTTTCATTCAAGTGCTCAAAAAATTAAAACGAACATCTTCAAAAATCCATATCTTTATTAAAAATTGTTGAATTTACAAAAACCAAATTGATTTTGAATTAGCGATACTTCGGCCATTGAGGATGATTTTTTATGGAATTTTGTCTGCGCGTTTTATATTTTTTTGCGATGTTTTCATTCAAGTGCTCAAGAAAATAAAACTAAAATTTTCAAAAATTCATATCTCCATTAAAAATTGTTAAATCCACAAAAGCCAAATTGATTTGAAATAAGCGATACTTATACCATTTAGGATATTTTTGTAAGGAATTTTTTCTACGCGTTTTACATTTTTTCTGCGACGTTTTCATTCAAGTGCTCAATAAATTGAAACGAAAATCTTCAAAAATCCATATCTCTATTGAAAATTGTTGGATTTACAAAAACCAAATTGATTTTGAATAAGCGATACTTCGACCATTTAGGATATTTTTGTAAGGAATTTTTTCTACGCGTTTTATATTTTTTTCTGCGACGTTTTCATTCAAGTGCTCAAAAAATTAAAACGAAAATCTTCAAAAATCCATATCTCTATTGAAAATTGTTGGATTTACAAAAACCGAATTGATTTTGAATTAGCTATACTTCGGCCATTGAGGACGATTTCATATGGAATTTTGTCTGCATGTTTATATTTTTTTCTGCGATGTTTTTGTTCAAGGGTTCAAAACATTCTCTCTCTTCAAAAGGATTTTTGAAGATTTTCTGTATTGAAAATTGTTGAATTTACAAAAAACCAAATTGATTTTGAATTAGCGGTACTTCGGCCATTGAGGATAATATTTTGTGGAATTTTGCCTACACGTTTTATATTTTTTTCTGCGATGTTTTTGGCCAAGTGCTCAAAAAATTAAAGCGGAAATTTTCAAAAATCCATATTTCTATTAGTTAATGATTTTATTTCAAAATAATCCTTCGAAAATAGGGCAAATAATCTTTCAAAAGATGCATTTTTTCAGAGGTAAAACCAAAATAGGAAAATATTTGCCACATGCCTAAAACTCCAACTTTTCAAATTTACTGAACAACCATTCTGTTTTTCTGCAAAAATTTCCAAACACTTCTCGAATTTTGAACTTAATCAAGGATAGTCGTATATTTATTTGGTATAGCAGATAATTTTGCCAAAATATTACCTTCAGTCACAGGTATAATATCAACAGGAACACTATTTACGTGACCAGGTGAACAAATATTAACAGAATCTTATCAAAAACATTTTTGAGAAACCATTAACAATTTCAGAAGGTGTTACGACGTTTACTAACCGTGATCACAGTCGCAGTTTAAAATCACTGATATTAGAAAGTAGCAATCACAGGTAGCAACGTGATTAAACAGTAGCAGTGTTGCCCATCTCTACTATGTACGTTTTTCGAAAAATATTACAGGAAAATGAATATTTTTAACATGTAATCATAATTTCGATGAAACTTCATTACTACTGATTTTTACAGTGCGAACGTTGGCTGTTATTTTTATTTGTGTTTTAATATCGAACGGTGTCTAGATATTATGTCTGCGTTGCGAGTTCCAGGTACTCTTACATTAGCCAATTTTGGCAACGGCGGATTAAGGCCGAAGAAAAGTTGCCCGCGCCATATTTAGAGAATACGAAAAAAATATTCACGATGGAAAAGGGCCCGACTTTCAAAAATAAAATAATTTATTGTGTCGGTGATGAAGGTGCGTGGGTGCGGCTGCAGACTGGCACCGCCAATTTTATTCCATTGATTGCTCAAGTTTTAACCCATTGCAGCTTGAGTCATCATTTTTATTGATTCACGTCTAGAAACAAAGTACAATTTTATTTAAATAATGTTTGTATCAGTTACTGCATTCAATACTTACAGTTGTTGATGTGTAATATTTTATGACGACCATAGAAAAGGCAGTTTTGATTTGTAAACTGAATTACCTTCGATTGTATGCACTTTTTTTGTCCTTTTTGGTATATAATTATTAATAGTTTCATCATCAAATTTGTATTAATAATAATTGTAGAGAATGCCGAAATGAACAACTTTTCGAAACCTCATTTATTTTTGAGTAAACTGATGGTAAAAATTATTAGAATTTGAATTTTTCATAATTTTGACGCATCATCCGATCCTGCAATACGCTCGTACACTTACAATATAATTTAAATTAAAAATAATAATAATAATAATAATAATATATTTATTTGCCCAACAGATAACCAATTATTTTGACATATTAAAAATTAATTGAAAACTAAAAAAACTAAAAAGAAAACTATGGTGATGGTTGCGACCGTTACTACGTGGTAATTCATTATATAATCACTGAATAAAACACTTACTATGTTTTTTGCGACAATTTATAAAATCATAAATTAATATGAATAAAACACTTACTATGTTTTTTACCACAATTTATTATTTTATAAATTGTGGCAAAAAACATCGTAAGTGTTTTATTCATTGATTATAAAAAGAAAACTTATAGAATATTAGATAAAGATATCACGAAACTGGATATTAGCATTTCTACTTATATGATGGATCGGCGACTTTGAGGAAGTAACGGACCTCATTAGGAATGAAAAAAAGTGGATGGTACTATTAAATCGGAGAAAGTAATATTATGGCGACATCACCACTTTTTCTTTGTTAATATGGCATGATGGTGTTTTCGATTTATGTTTTATATTCTCTTTTATTCTAGCGTGCCGTTAATAGTATCGCTCTAAAGTTGGTTGGATTTGTCCTCAAAAATTACAAAGCAATTTCAGTCGTGATTCCATGATCGAAGTCACCTTTGCTGCCCTTTCGATTCCAAGGCTTGCAGCCTTGATCTGAATTAAAATAATCCAAATAATAGCGCAACAATTACTGCCAGAATTCGTAGATAAATATTATTTTACATTGTATAATAATCATTAGCATGCATACATTCGTTCAACCTTGAAAAAATAAAACGGTTTCCGTTGATTTTTTCAGTCGGCTTCCTTTAATATTAAAATTTACAACGTTGTAAATAATGGGTGTTACCAATCATTTGCATATAATAATAATATTTATTTATGTTAAAAATAATGTTATCAGAGTATGAAAGTAATGAATACATTTTTGTTTCTCTGTACTCAAATAGGTTTTAGATTTCGCTCATAATTTATACAGGGTCCTGCATCTCACCTCCCGTCTTCTATAGCTCAGTTAGGATTTCGATATTTTGTAGAATATATTTGTATCCTATGATGCATTTCAGGAAAATATTTTTGATTATACAGGTTGTCTCAAAAAAAGCGTGACGTCATGGTGATATATTTTTTTAAATTACAAGCTATGTATTTTATTGCTTCTTTGGCTACATTTTATGGTTGCCTATATACTTCTATAATTTTATTGGAATCGATTCAGGGATATCAGCAAAAAAAAATATAACTAAAAAAAATCAGTTTTACACTATTGTTTTAAAAAATGAATAAAAAAATAAAAATAGTGCCTTGTTAATAAAATCATACAAGGTCCTTATTAAATAAGGTCTGATAGTCCTGCTAACTAAGTTTGATTGATATGAATTATACAGGGTGTCCAAAATTTAGTGTCAAACATTTCAAACTTTAAAGCACTTTATTTTTCTTATTTTAAATTGGAGCCCTGTATATTTTTATGTCATTCCATGCAGAATTAAAAAACAAACATTTTTCGTAATTACAACCCTGTCCCAATTTCTAACGCATTAAAAGTTATTTGCAGAAAACTTTTTTTATCAGCCATTTTACTAAATAAAAATCGAAGGTGGCTTTGTAAAACAATTTATTGATTTAACAAAGTGACAAGAGACTATTTTGACTTTAGTAATGTAAACGTTTAAAGCATTGTTAGCTTAAGTTCTTTATACTCAAAAATAATTTTTTGTCATGGAAAAAAAAAATAAAAATAAAGTGTAAAAATGTACGATTTGGAAAAGCTTTTCATAAAATGCGAAAATTCGGGATTTTCTCCTGAACTTTAAAGTTTTATTTTTTTAAGGTAGAAACGCCAAAGTGGCGGAATCTTGTACTAAACCCAATCTGAGTGACATAACCACCGACAGATATAGGAATATGCCAACGGCGGCAAATATAACAATAATAATGTAAACATTAAATATTGTTTCCCCATCAGAAACACCTACAGACCGGTTTCGACCTTTCAGATCTCATCATTGTAGTGAGTTGCTTTCCGTTTCCCCATCAGTACCTTATTATTATTATTATTATAAGACCTGAAAGGCCGAAACCGGTCTGTAGGTGTTCTGATGGGGAAACAATATTCAATTTTATTTGTTATTTATTTAATCATTATTTGGTGGACGTAAAATCTAATCACATTATTTAATTTCGACTATTTATGCGCCAAAATGTGCAAAATTTGATACTATTGCAATTATTTCTAGTGCAAGTTTTTAGGAAAAAATCTTTTCGTCATTTTAAATCAAATTTTGAAATTGTCATTTTTTTGTTTTTTTGTTTTTTGGCATAGGTTTGACCATTCAGCCACTTTGTCATTTTTGATTGAAACTAATTTATTGTAAAAAGCATGAATACACGCAACTATAACGTTGTCGCTTTTTTTTACTAAGCAACACAATCACCAGGATTAAAAGTATCGTTTATGTTAATAAGGAAAACGTACGCTTTCACGACGCAAAATGGTATGTAAACAAGTTACTTTCCACTTGCATTACATTCTCGTAATTCATTTGATTGAATTTTAAAATTAAACACTTGTTTTGTTTCATAGTTTCATTTTCAGTTATCTGAACAATACTTCGACAATTTCTTTTCGTTCTGAGAGAAGTGCAAACTAATACTCCTATTTTTTCGAAAAATATTAGAGGAAAATGAATATTTTTAACATGTAACTATAATTTCGATGCAACTTTACTACTGATTTTTACAGTGCGGACGTTGGCTGTGGAACGCTCCAAATAAAAAAAATCCCCGATCATCTGCGGCCAAAATCCTCCCTTATTTTTTGAACGCGCATCTTTTCTGATAGTTGCGTATTTTCCATACCCCCACCCCTTTGCTTAATGACGTCATCGCCATTTGTTTTAAATGGAAACCATTTTTTTTATTTGACTAAATTTGTAGCCCTTTTTATTCTCTTTACGACTGTGTAAAAATATTTTTTTATTTAAGAAATTAAATTAATTTAATTAATTATTATTTAAGAAATGAGAAATTCCACCAGAAATATTTCAAAATGTAAGGGATGGGTTTTATCACCGATTGGCTTTTTGCCAAGAGAGGAACGGTGCGCATTTTGAACATTTGATACATTAAATAAGTTTTAAAAAAATATATTTTTTTTCAATTTCTGAAAAACAAAAAAAAAACAAAATATTTACACAATCGTAAAGAGAATAAAAAGTACTAAAAATTTAGTGAAATAAAAAAAATGGTTTCCATTAAAAAAAAATGGCGATAAAAAAAAATAAGGTTGACGTTTCGGGGGATTTTGGCCGCAGATGATCGGGGAATTTTTTATTTGGAGCGTTCCACAGCCAACGTTCGCACTGTATATTTACATCAACATCAACACGAGATTCTTTGAAAGTCTTTGGCACAATTGGTTGTTCATTTCGTTTTATTTTTATTTTTATTTATGAAAACGTTAATGTAATTAAAGTCAAGTTGATAATTACGCTTTCAGCCACTCACCTCGAACTGGTATTTCTCTATTTTTATCCATTTTCTAACATTATTCCGCGAAGTGATCATATTTAACACTAATAACCAAACAAGTAAATATTGCAAAACCAGCGGACCACACCTATGTCCGGCGATGACGAATAATAAACTGAAGTACCGAACGAGTGTCATGCTAATTGATAAGCATTATCAAAATCTCGGTATATTCACAGTAAAATTGAAATTCATATTTCTACAGAATTAACGCAATGAATAATTTTATAACAAGATTTACTTAAGATGGCCGCGAAATTACTGCTAAAGTTTGTTATAATCTCGATATATTCACAGTAAAATTTAAATTTAAAGATTTAACTCAATAAATAATTTTATAACAAGATTTACTAGAGTTTCCCGTGAAAATTCTGCTAAAGTCGGTTATTAAAGGATTTACTGTTGGTCGGGGGGTCACAGGTTTAAATCCCGAAGTCTATTCTTTTTAACGATAATTCAACTCATGTATACAAATGTGCATTTCAAATTGCCGAGTAAGCGGATAAAACGGTAGATAAAACTTTGCAAGTAGATAAAAAGGTAGATGCAAGTTTGCAAGTGGATAAACTTTATTTAACTTCACCATGACAATGATCTGAACGATTTCGTATCAATTTCTTAAAATCTAATAATATAAAATAGATAATTCCATTTGAGAACTTAACCTGGGCCGGGAGCGAGCGACTTTAGTTAGTAAAATAACTGTAGTTTGATGATTGTAAATCAAATAAACAAAGATAAATAATTAGATAACTTCAGTTGTTCCATTGTAATGGGATTATGCCCATTTCGGCTGTCTCGTGATTAATAGCCATCATTATATGCTCGTTGTACAATACCGGGTGTCCCATTTTAATCATTAAACATTTAATCATTAAACATTTTTTTTATTGGTCGAGAGATGGCGCTGCAAATGTAAAAATTAGGTTTTTTGTCAATTAAATTGCGAAAATCGTCACGTAATTAACTGTTATTATTACTTAAGACTTACTCACAACCTTGCAAGGTTGTTTTTTTCTCAGCCTGCCCAAATACTACACCCCCCCCCCCCATACAAAGACGTATAGTACTCAAAAATAGCGATTGAGTACTTCTTTTTCAAATTAAATAATGGTAAAATAATTCAAAAAAGAATGTCTTTTTTTTTCAAACAGTGTTTCACCGGGCCCCCCACATAGCCCCACCCCCCTCCCGCCCCCGAGGTGGGGGGCTGGTGGCAACTTTAGAATCTTAAATGGAAACCCCTATTTTGTACCTCAGACTCGGATAGAGTTTTAAAATGTAGGTCAATTTTAGTCGGGGTATTTTTGAAAGTTGTTGTTGTTTCTCAAACTTGAGAAAAAAATAAAAGCATTTCTCTATCACACAGTAAACGAATTTCTTATTTAGAAGATTACTATTTTTGAAAACGGCAACAGTATTTTTCATGGCATAATTAAATTGAAATAACTCAATTAAAACCGCCGGCATTAGCGTTACGCAATTAAACTTACACTCGGTAAAATCAAATAAGCGCCCTTGGAAAATCCACAAAAATACACTATTTTTAATTGGTTGGTAACTCGGATGAATCTTTGACTCTTGACAATTTACACAATTTTCCGGTAACGAGTGCACGTTAACGCGCACATCTATCAACAATCAAAAAATACCCCGACTAAAATTGACCTACATTTTAAAACTCTATCCGAGTCTGAGGTACAAAATAGGGGTTTCCATTTAAGATTCTAAAGTTTCCACCAGCCCCCCCCCGGGGGCGGGAGGGGAGTGGGGATATGTGGGGGGCCCGGTGAAACACTGTTTGAAAAAAATGACATTCTTTTTTGAATTATTTTACCATTATTTAATTTGAAAAAGAAGTACTCAATCGCTATTTTTGAGTACTTTACGTCTTTGTAGGGGGGGGGGGGGTAGTATTTGGGCAGGCTGAGAAAAAAACAACGTTGTAAGGTTGTGAGTAAGTCTTAAGTAATAATAACAGTTAATTACGTGACGATTTTCGCAATTTAATTGACAAAAAACCTAATTTTACATTTGCAGCGCCATCTCTCGACCAATAAAAAAAATGTTTCGGATAAAACTTACATACTTTTTAACCCTCTATCAGAATCTGCAATAAAAAATAGGGGTTTCCATTTAAGATTTTAAAGTTGCCCCCTGTTCCCGCCCCCCTTGGGGGGCTGGGGGGGCAAAGTCTACGGCATCAGATGTCCCCCTCAGAACCATTAACTTTTCATTTGGAACACTTTTTGATTCAATGCAATGTTTCAGAATTATCGCTACTGGCGGATTAAAATGGGACACCCGGTATACTATTACATGAGGCAAAAAATCTGAAGTGTTTTAAACCCTTCGAAATGTTTTTCACTGGAGAAAATTGGCATTTTCAACAAAATTCGGATTTTTTTAAAGCTGTATCTCCAGTGGGGTACACAGTACAAATTTGAATTTTGTACTATCAATGCTTCTATTTGGCAGCAACACCAATACAAAATTTGGTAACTTTTATTTGCGAATTAACAAATATATTTGAGTTCAAATTTTTGTTTTTTTTTTGCAATCGGATTTAAAAACATATTTTAAATATTAGAAGTCGGCACTAAAATGGAACTCACTAGTACTAGCTAGATTATAATACACTTGTAAATATTATAATCACTGGTACTAGGCAGTAAAATAACATTTTCGTACAACAAGGTGATTGGCAACTCATTAATGCAAGTCATAGTCCTGGTGATGAAATTAAAAAAAAAATACCTGCCGCTCTCTCTGAATCAAAAATTTTTAACCTCCACGGTTTTCTATAATGCCAGTATTACGTTTTACATATTTGGCACTCCCTTGAAATAGTTTTGCACACCGTGTAACAAGATTTGCGGAAAACATACAAGAGATTATATTTGGTTCACGGAAAACTCATCGCAGAAAATTCAACGTTCAATATTCATCGTAGGAAAATTCATCTTGGGAAAATATATAGCAAGATAATTTATCGTGGGGAAATTACATAGCAAGAATACTCAACTTCTAAAAATACCAAACAATTTCTGATAAAATAAATTTAGAAAAACTGCACAATAGAAATTATTATTGACGTAACGCGATTTTAAATATTTACTTTATTATTCCATTAAAAAATACAGTGCGCGCCTATGGAAGTATGGAATAAATTCAGTAGAACCGAAATAAAATATTTTGGGAAAAAATCCTCAAATTTTGACCACTAGACTATACTCGGCGCGCCGAAT
Source organism: Ocypus olens (assembly GCA_910593695.2). NCBI lineage: Eukaryota > Metazoa > Arthropoda > Insecta > Coleoptera > Staphylinidae > Ocypus > Ocypus olens. The sequence continues at coordinate 16,976,795 of OU343059.1, read as the reverse complement.
TCGTGGTATAATGAGTTTCCTTGATATTCGCGTGATGTTCGCTGATTGGTCAGGGCAAACGCATGTAAAGCGTATTGCCGTTTTGTAAACAGCTTTAATATGGCATTTGTTTTTACGTGAAATCTGAAATGTATTGTTTTTTTTGTGTGCTCTTCGACCGGTTTGATATATTTTTCATATTTTTTCCAACCGTTGAATGAATTTTTCGTTTTCCTAGTTCAAGTTTCGAATGTTGTCGTTTTGTAAACGGCTGGATGTTGGACGGTATTTTAATGTGAAATAAGAAATATATTGTTTCTTTGTGGATTGTGAGCGTTTGAAGCGAATTTCTCTATTTATAATTTTTTTTAATTTTTTTTAAATCGTTGAATGCATTTTTTGTCTTTCTTGTTAAAGATTGAAGTGTTGCCATTTTGTTTACATCCAGGATATGGCAATTAATTTTGTGTTAAAAATCAAATTTGTATTATTTTGTGCACGTATTTTGAGCTTTTCAAACAAATTGCTGAATTGAATTTTTTTATAATATTTAAAATCGTTGAATGTAAATTTCGTTTTCCTCGTTCAAGTTTGGATAGTTGCAATTTTGCAGTTTTTTTTTATGCGAAATCAAAAATGTTTTGTTCTTTTGTATATTTTGAGGTTTTGAAGAAAATTTATTAACCGATCAATTTCTTACAATTTTTTAAATCGAATGTAATTTTTGTTTTCCTCGTTCAAGTCTAGATTGTTGTCATTTTACTTCCACCTAGGATATGACAATTTTTTTTACGCAAAATCAAAAATATATTGTTATTTTGTGGATTTTGGGGTTTGAAAGAAAATTTCTTAACTGATAAATTTTTTACAATTTTTTAAATCTTCGAATGCAATTTTCGTTTTTCTCGATCACGTTTGGATTGTTGCCATTTTACTTCCACCTAGGATATGACAATTATTTTTATGCGAAATCAAAAATATATTGCTAATTTGTGGATTTTGAGGTTTTGAAAAATATTTCGTAACTGATAAACTTTTTACAATTTTTTTAAATCTTCGAATGCAATTTTCGTTTTCCTTGTTCAAGTTTGGATTGTTGCCATTTTACTTCCACCTAGGATATGACAATTTTTTTTACGCAAAATCAAAAATATATTGTTATTTTGTGGATTTTGGGGTTTGAAAGAAAATTTCTTAACTGATAAATTTTTTACAATTTTTTAAATCTTCGAATGCAATTTTCGTTTTTCTCGATCACGTTTGGATTGTTGCCATTTTACTTCCACCTAGGATATGACAATTATTTTTATGCGAAATCAAAAATATATTGTTCTTTTGTGGATTTTGAGGTTTAGAAGAAAATTTCTTAACTGATAAATTTTTTACAATTTTTTAAATCTTCGAATGCAATTTTCGTTTTTCTCGATCACGTTTGGATTGTTGCCATTTTACTTCCACCTAGGATATGACAATTATTTTTATGCGAAATCAAAAATATATTGTTCTTTTGTGGATTTTGAGGTTTAGAAGAAAATTTCTTAACTGATAAATTTTTTACAATTTTTTAAATCTTCGAATGCAATTTTCGTTTTTCTCGATCACGTTTGGATTGTTGCCATTTTACTTCCACCTAGGATATGACAATTATTTTTATGCGAAATCAAAAATATATTGTTATTTTGTGGATTTTGGGGTTTGAAAGAAAATTTCTTAACTGATAAATTTTTTACATTTTTTTAAATCTTCGAATGCAATTTTCGTTTTCCTCGTTCAAGTTTGGATTGTTGCCATTTTACTTCCATCTAGGATATGACAATTGTTTTTACGCAAAATTAAAAATATATTATTATTTTGTGGATTTTGAGGTTTTGAAGAAAATTTCTTAACTGATAAATTTTGTACAATTTTTTAAATCTTCGAAAGCAATTTTCGTTTTCCTCGTCCAAGTTTGGATTGTTGCCATTTTGCTTCCACCTAGGATATGACAATTATTTTATTATTATATTCTTTCGTGGATTTTGAAGTTTAGAAGAAAATTTCTTTACTGATAATTTTTCGCAATTTTTCAAATCTCTTGGAATGCAATTTTCTTTTTCCCAGTTTAAGTTTAGATTATTTCATTTCGTTTCCACCCAGAATATTGCAATTGTTTTAAGGATCTTGAGGCAAATTTTACTTGTGGGATTTAAGGCTATATTTTGTAAAAGAAATATTTTCTACCTTTTTTAACATATTTTATGATTTTTTTTTTATTCTGCAGGATATTTTTATTGTTTTACATATAACCACAATATTCACTGCGTTACAGGGCATATGTGTCCCGTCGTGGGCTTTTGAATTCGGCGGAATTGAATTCTATCGAACTTTCCTACAGGCAAAGGTAACTTCATCGTACTTTGACGGAATTAAACATTTTTTTTGGTACCGTTTACAGATCAATATTAATTTGTGGTACCGATTAACTTCATTCGGTCTGCAGTAACGCAACTTTCAAAAAATTGTACAGGGTTTATATGACCTGCACCACTTATTATAAAGTCAAACAGTAAAATCGTAGCGTGTTAATATGTATTTTTTTTTGACAATTTGAAAAGAAAAGTGAGGTTATCTCAAGTTGCATTAATAGTATATTATTGAGTGTGTTGCAATTTACCCGAGTGGCAATGGCCAACTTGTTCAAGAGTTTAATACTATACTTTTTCGCATCATAATAAATAATTACCTAAAGATTTTTGTGTTAAATTATAACGAATAATTTTTCTATTTGGAAATTGCGGCAGTTAGCTGATAAAAAAACGAATGGTAACCATAGTAACAACTAAACTGTTGCGGAATGAACCCGCTATCATTTGATTGGACGTCACCTGTTAGGCAATGAAATTGCTATCACTTGATTGGACGTCACCTGTGGAGAAAATGATTCGGCTAATAATGAACAACTTTCTCAATCAAAAACGATTTAACAACGTTTATATTTTTTAATAAGATGCGAAAAATTATGTTTTCTGTTTACAAACATCCATGATGGACTGTTTCCTTCCAACACACGTATCATCAGAATAAATTTTCATCTGATTAATATTTTTTTTTCTTTGTTCTAGGTAAGTTACAACAACGCCAGTATTGGATCATTTCCTGCAGCCATTACCCATTTAATTCCGCAAGGTAATTAATCACACACCCACCACACAAACTGTATTCGTTAATTACACCACCGATCAAAAACAGAATTGGCAGCTCTACTTCCCTCGAAATAAGGTACGTGTTTTCATCGGATAATTAGCTTCGACCCAATTAAGCAATCGCCTTGATTAAATATTTAATCCGTCTGTGGACGTCAACCTTGGTTAAAAATAAGAAGATATCGCCTTATGGAAAGAAATAAGGCCGCCTCGCGAAAACCGACGATGGGAGGAGTGAGTCATGGTCGTAGGTGTTTCTGTAGGATTGCGATGCATGCACATGCTGCTGGTGCTGCCGCCGCTTTCTAGAATGACACCTTTGTTGTTATAATTTGCGTTTCGGGGAATTGTGGATCTTGCAATTTGCATTGGAGGTATTGTATTATTCTAGTGCTGATTGTGCGGATCTTGAAAGTCACATTGGATGACATTGATGTGGAAATTATGGAAAATCGTGTTTATATCAAGTATGCCCAAATAGACAATAACCAATAAGTTGGATAAATATCTTGGGCGTCTATTCTTCTCATCGAAAATACGTCTGTAGAATAGAAAAGTGGGTAGAATAGACCCCCTGAACGCGTTTTTGTTCATGTTTGATGCTCAAAAACTAAAAGACTCCTTTGTCCCAAAAATTTGATCACTACCAGTTTTATGCCCAAATAGACAATAAGCAATAAGTCGAATAAATATCTTGGGCGTCTATTCTTCTCATCGAAAATACGATGAGAAGAGTCTGTAGAATAGAAGAGTGGGTAGAATAGACCCCCTGAACGCGTTTTTGTTCATGTTTGATGCTCAAAACTAAAACGCTTCTCTGTCCCAAAAATTTGATCACTACCAGTTTGTCAATACAGTTGTAAGGAAATTTTTTGTTAAAGTTTTTTTTTACGAAAGCAGATGATTAAAATTCAACAGTTATTCTAGCAGTCAAGCAATTTATTAAAATCACACAAGCATGCACATATGCATGGAATCAAAAGGCCATCGACCGCAGTTATTCTACATACAAAACAATCTTATTACAAGACTTAGCAGGAAATTCAAATGATGGTTAAGAAATTGGTGCTCTGTAATTTTATGAACTTGGAACATTCTGGAGGTGGCTTTTGAATATTAGTAGGCGAGGCAAGGAGAGAGATTTCAATGTTAAAGCTACATTACTAATGTTCATCGAGGAAACTCAGTTTTGGACAATTATAATATTGTTGGTTGCCTCATCTACCAGATTTACGAAACGCCACTGGAATGTGTAAAAGAATATTTGCTTTATTTCAAACTTTACTTGAAGGCTTTATTACAATTTTTAGCGCATTTTCAAGTAAAAAAATTTTGTAAAAGAAATTTCATAATAATTTCGCATTTTTAAGTAAAACTAATGCGCATACCATCATCGTTCATGTTTGATTAATTCTAAAGCGATTATTTAGATTGCAATCAACACTTGTGCCCCCTTATTTGTGTGACTTTACACCATATTTACATGTAATTAGTACGACGTGTTTGGTATGCATGTCAAGCATTTCAATTAAGTTATGGCCAGCACCATAACAACTCTAGAAAGCAATCTTGCTGCATCTCGAAAAAATGAAACTGCAATTTCCTTTTTGAAGGAATTTAGTGGAAAATTATTGAATTTACAAAAACCAAATTGATTTTGAATAAGCGATACTTCGGCCATTGAGGATGATTTTTTATGGATTTTTTCCTGTGTTCTTTATATTTTTTTCTGCGATGTTTTTGGTCAGGTGTTCAGAAAATTAAAACAAAAATTAAAAAAAAGCCTGAAAATTGTTGAATTTACAAAAACCAAATTGATTCTTAATACGCGTTTTTTCGGCCATCGAGGATGATTTTTTATGGAATTTTTCCTGCGTTTTTTATATTTTTTTCTGCGATGTTTGTGTTCAGGTGCTCAGAAAATTAAAACAAAAATTTTCAAAAATCCATATCTCTATTGAAAATTGTTGAATTTACAAAAACCAAATTGATTCTGAATAAGCGATTTTTCGGCCATCGAGGATGATTTTTTATGGAATTTTTCCCGCGTTTTTTATATTTTTTTTTTGCCATGTTTTTGTTCAGGTGCTCAGAAAATTAAAACAAAAAATTTCAAAAATCCATATCTCTGTTGAAAATTATTGAATTTACAAAAACCAAATTGATTTTGAATAAGCGATACTTCGGCCATTGAGGATGATTTTTTATGGAATTTTCCCTGCGTTTTTTATATTTTTTTCTGCGATGTTTGTGTTCAGGTGCTCAGAAAATTAAAACAAAAATTTTCAAAAATCCATATCTCTGTTGAAAATTATTGAATTTACAAAAACCAAACTGATTCTGATAAGCGATTTTTCGGCCATCGAGGATGATTTTTTATGGAATTTTTCCTGCGTTTTTTATATTTTTTTCTGCGATGTTTGTGTTCAGGTGCTCAGAAAATTAAAACAAAATTTTTTCAAAAATCCATCTCTCTGTTGAAAATTATTGAATTTACAAAAACCAAATTTATTTTGAATAAGCAATACTTCGGCCATTGAGGATGATTTTTTGTGGAATTTTTCATGCGTTTTTATATTTTTTTCTGCCATGTTTTTGTTCAGGCGCTCAGAAAATTAAAACAAACATTTTTAAAAATCCATATCTCTATTGAAAATTGTTGAATTTACAAAAACCAAATTGATTCTGAATAAGCGATTTTTCGGCCATCGAGGATGATTTTTATGGAATTTTTCCTGCGTTTTTTATATTTTTTTCTGCGATGTTTTTGTTCAGGTGCTCAGAAAATTAAAACAAAAATTTTCAAAAATCCATATCTCCATTGAAAATTGTTGAATTTGGCCATCGAGGATGATTTTTTTATGGAATTTTTCCTGCGTTTTTTATATTTTTTTTCTGCGATGTTTTTGTTCAGGTGCTCAGAAAATTAAAACAAACAATTTAAAAAATCCATATCTCTATTGAAAATTGTTGAATTTAGAAAAACCAAATTGATTCTGAATAAGCGATTTTTCGGCCATCGAGGATGATTTTTTATGGAATTTTTCCTGCGCTTTTTATATTTTTTCTGCGATGTTTGTGTTCAGGTGCTCAGAAAATTAAAACAAAATTTTTCAAAAATCCATATCTCTCTTGAAAATTATTGAATTTACAAAAACCAAATTTATTTTGAATAAGCGATACTTCGGCCATTGAGGATGATTTTTTATGAAATTTTTCCTGCGTTTTCTATATTTTTTTCTGCGATGTTTGTGTTCAGGTGCTCAGAAAATTAAAACAAAATTTTTCAAAAATCCATATCTCTATTGAAAATTGTTGAATTTACAAAAACCAAATTGATTTTGAATAAACGATACTTCGGCCATTGAGGATGATTTTTTATGGATTTTTTCCTGCGTTTTTTATATTTTTTTCTGCGATGTTTTTTTCAGGTGCTCAGAAAATTAAAATTAAAATCTTCAAAAATCCATATCTCTATTGAAAATTGTTGAATTTACAAAAACCAAATTGATTCTGAACAAGCGATACTTCGTCCATTGAGGATGATTTTTTATGGAATTTTTCCTGCATTTTTTATATTTTTTTCTGCGATGTTTGTGTTCAGGTGCTCAGAAAATTAAAACAAAATTTTTTCAAAAATCCATATCTCTGTTGAAAATTATTGAATTTACAAAAACCAAATTGATTTTGAATAAGCGATACTTCGGCTATTGAGAATGATTTTTTATGGAATTTTTCCTGCGTTTTTTATATTTTTTTCTGCGATGTTTTTGTTCAAGTGCTCAGAAAATTAAAACAAAAATTTTCAAATATCCATATCTCTATTGAAAATTATTGAATTTACAAAAACCAAATTGATTCTGAATAAGTGATATTTCGGCCATTGAGGATGATTTTATATGGAATTTTTCTTGCGTTTTTTATATTTTTTTCTGCGATGTTTTTGTGATCATAGTCACAGTTTAAAATCACTGATATTAAAAAGTAACAACGTGATTCAAAAGTAGCAGTTTTGCCCATATCTAGTGCAAACCACTCTACGCAGTTTTTTTTTATTCTAATGATAATTAAAATCCCAATTTAGTTTCTATACAACTCCAATTACCTACAAATAAGAAAAAATCAAGCGTTTTAATCATAACATCTAAACAATACTTTGGATTAGTTCATTTGACATGCAATCGTGTAATTACATTTAATGGTATATAATTAAAGCGAAGCTTGTCGAACAATTACAGGCTAGGTTTTTTTAAACATTTTATGATAATAACAGCCGCACCTAGAAAACTGTGTTTTTTTTTGTTGTGGTAAAGATGTTTGACTCAAGCGCATAAAATCTCTATTTGCAGCGCTGATGAAACTTTGATTGCAATGTAATTGAATTGAATACTAAGAAAAATTCAAGTGAATCATCCAGTGGGGACATTCATGTCTTTCTCCTTCGTAACAACGTTAATGTGGCTTTAATAATTTACTTGCAGATGCGACCGTCAGCAGTTTGGGCATGTGCGAGAATAATGCAACCATGATTTTGCGTGCCATTGTTTGGTCATCTATTCCACATTAGGGCTTTCTTAAATTCAGTAAATTTAGAAAATTCGAGGGTACCACATTTTCCGCAGTACTGTCGATCACAAGCCAGAGGATCGCGTACCAGTAGCTCGACATTCGAATACCGGTACCATTACACATGTAATTTAGATGTGAATTTCTTTCTTCTCCATTTAAGTAACCTACTTTCCCAGAAACTCGCAAATCTTGCCAAAACATGCCAAAACGTAATTACACACGTTTTTTTTTTTATGTAAAAACAAAATACATCATATACGTTCGCGCTCGAAAGAAAGCCAGTCACCAAAAATGAATTGAATGAATGGATTGCATAACCGGTGAAGTAATTGCAATTTAGTTCCACCCATACCTCCCATTGAAACCGCCGAGGACATTACATCACCGGCAAGTTCTTTTTTGTGGTCGCGATTTACGCGTCTGAGCCGATTCGCCGTGGCCTATATATCTCTTAACTTGTACACAGAAGGTATTTAAAAAAAGAGATATCCACCTTACGTGGATACAAAACAGACATCGTTATTCATGAGGCATTGACATGGTAATGCCGAGGAGCAACTGTCGGTGGTGGCACGCACGCACCTGGAAATAGTCATTTAACATTTCGCAGGAAGCGGGCGTTAGTCGTTCTGGTCTCTGATGGTACGGAAAGATTTCGACTGGAATTAGTTCTTTGAAGTTGATTCCATAAATTAGCGAAATATTGTATTTAATTAAACGCAATGTATTATGCAGAGTTGCTTAATATATTCTGATACCTTCCTTTTCCTTTGATTTAGCCCTTATGTTACTGATACTCGGTCCCCTTTATCGTGCAGCTTGTTACTTCAGAGATTTCGGAGAATAATTATACTTTTGGAAAAGATGTACTTTCGGTAAATGCCATGGAATGGATCCACTGAAAAAATAGAAGCCCAAAATTAATGCCGGAGATAAAAAATCTGTTGTGGGGTGTATTTGATGGTCTTAAATTATAATATTTTAAAAGTACTTCCATCATATTGACTCCGTGAACAATTTTGCTGGTTATAATAAACGATCGTGGAACATTATTTTTCGTATTTGGAATCATAACTATTATGCAGTCGTTGGTGTTGTAAACCATGGTTACTGGTTAATATGTAAGTGGTGTAATAAAATGACGTACGTCCCAGATGTACGTCATTTTATCACAACCACTTATGCAGTCGTTTTAATTTTAATATTCCCAATTTAAGTAACTCAATGCGTCGACAAGCACCGTAAATACCTATGATAAGAGCAACCTACAAGAAATGCCAGTCATAGATGTTTTAAAGTATTAAAAAAATATTCTGTACATTACCTTCAACATCAAGAAGGAATCGTCAGGGGCTTCTTTTAAAAACTGAATACACTGCGCATTTCTATTTCTGTTTTGTCTTCAGTCATCATGTATCAATTCTTGTAGCGGGATATCAAAATTAGGATTATTCTGGAAAGATTTTGAAATTTTTAAGTTAATTTCAGCAGGGTTTAATTATTTACAATTTTTTTAATCGTCGAATTTATTTTCCTTCAAAGATCAAGTTTTGACTGTTGATGTTTTGTTTTTAGCTGTCATATGTCCCTTTTTATAGTTGATTGTCAAAATGAGGTTCTTTCTGGATGGATTTTGAAATATTGAAGTTAATCCCAGCAGGGATTAATTATCTACAATTTTTCTAATCGTCGAATTTAATTTTCTCCAAAGATCAACTTTTGAATGTTGCCGTTCTGTTTTCAGCTGTCATATGTCAATTTTTGTAGTTGGATATCAAAATTAGGTTCATTCTGGATGTATCCTGAAATTTTGAGGTTAAGCTCAGCAAGCAGTGGCGGCTCGTGGAACATGTTGATGGTAGAGCCACTTATACAATACATCCCCCCTTTTGAAGAAACAAAGAACCATCTTCCTAGACCAATCGAATATTTTGGACAAAAAATCAAAAATTTGGAACATTTGGTTTAAAAATAAAAATGCAGACAAAAAAAATTGAAAATAATTTGCCATTTTCAGCCCCAAATATAATTCTTTTTAGCTTAAAATAAGTTCCAACGAGAAATTCCAAAATAATAAAAAAAAAAAATTCGCACAATAAAATCAATAATTCAAGTTAAGAAAATCTAAAATATGGGACAAAAAATAAAAAATTAAGACCAAAAATCTAAAATTCGTACCCAAAAATCAAAGTGGTAGACCAAAAAATCAAAATTTTTAACAAACGAATCGAAAATTTAAGACCTAAAATTGAAACCAAAAACAATCGAAAATACAAAATATAGGCCAAAAAGTAGGGCCTAAAAAGGTGGAAATTTAGACAAAACATCGAAAACGGGCGTAAAGATAAAAATTGCAGGCAAAAAAAATCGAAAATTTCTACAAACCAATCGAATATTTTGGTCAAAATAAAGAAAAATAAAAAGAATTGAAACAGAAAAATCGAAAATACAGAAATCTAAAATATGAGCCAAAGAATCAGGAATCCTGATCTAAAAATAAAAAAACGCAGACAAAAAATTAAAAACTTAAGTAAAAGCAAAATAATTTGCCAAAAATAAGTTTATGATCAGAAATTCGAAAATAATAGCAAAAAAAAACTCACGAAATGAAATCAATAATTCAAGTTATAAAATCTAAAATATTGGATACAAAAATGGACTGAAAAACTAAAATATCCGATACAAAATTTAGGCATAAAAATAAAAATGGTGGACCAAGAAAAGAAAAATTTTAACAGATAAAGAAAATTTTAGGGCAAAAGATAAAAGAAAATACAAATCTACAATGTTGGCCAAAAATCGAAAAGTTAGGTAGGATTAAATAAACGAAAGGAAATGAAAAATAAAGAAAAATGTAGGTCAAAAGATTAAAATAATAATAATAAAAATTTGTAATGTTGGCCAGAAAGTTGAAAATTTAGACATTGCATAGAAAATTCGGTCCTAAAGATAATAAATGCAGAGTAAAAAATCGAAAATTTCAACAAACCAAACTTGAAAATACCGGAAAAAATAAAACAAAATCTTGCATATAGATCAATAATTCAGGTTATAGATATTTAAATCAAAATCAAATCAAAAATTTGGAACTAGAATTAAAATTTCGGCCCGAAAAATAAAAAAATGCGGACCAAAGAATAAAATTTTTTAACAATTAAATCGAAAATTTAGGTCAAAATAAAGAATATTTAGAGATTTATTTATTTACGGGAATTTCCCTTTATAATACACAAAATATCTCTGAAAATATTGTACAAAAGATCAAAAATTTAGATAAAAAAAAATCGAAAATACAAAGATAAAATATTTTGACCAAAAATATCGAAAATACAAAAACAATTTAAAAATGAAAAATTCGTTGGGAAAAATAAAAAATGCAGACCAAACAGTCGAAAATTTTACCAATTAAATCGAAAATTTAGGTCAAAATAAATAATGTTTGGGCCAAATAATCTAAAATTTAGACAAAACAATCGAATATACAGGTCAAAAATTAAAAATACGGACCAAAAAATTCGAAAATTTTAACAATTAAATAGAATTTTTTTGTCAAAATGAAGAATATTTAGTTCAAAAGATCAAAAATTTAGACCCAAGAGAATAGAAAATACAGGTCAAAAATCTAAAACATAAAAATTCGGCGGGAAAATAAAAAATGCGGGCCAAAAAGTCGAAAATTTAAACAATTAAATCGCAAATTTAGGTCAAATTGAAGGATATTTAGGACAAAAGGTAAAATATTGTGACCAAAAATATCGAAAATACAGATCAAAAATTTAAAAATTTATCGGGAAAATAAAAAATGCGGACCAAACAGTCGAAAATTTTACCAATTAAATCGAAAATTTAGGTAAAAATAAAGAATATTTAGACCAAATGATCAATAATTTAGACAAAAAAAAATCGAAAATACAGGCTTGATAATAAAAATGCGGAATATTCTAGTAAGAAAATGGTTTAAATCAGTCTCAAAAATCACTTCAAAGTAATTTTCAAATTTTTTTTTTCATAGGAATTTTTTTTTAAATTTTCGCTTTAATTGTTTCAAAATAAGAAACTAATTTGAAAAAGAATTCAAATAAAACCATTATTGGGATCAGCTTATTGTTTCACCTTTTGCGCCCAGAGTTTCGACAACTTTAGATTTAGTAGATACATTTTGAATAATTCAAATAAAACAATTCATTAGGCTAGTATGATAATATGGGGAGGATCCCGCCTTTTTTTTGAAGAAAGAAAGAACGATTGATCTTCATGGTCCAAGGTTATTTTGAGTTGTAAAGTAAAGGTTCATAATTTCAAACAGCCGAATTCAAACAAGCTGAAAATATGATTTATGCGTACTTTACATTTTGTCCCAGACATCAAAACAATACATACGGAAAACAAAAAAAGTTTCATTAAAGTTATGCAGGCGTTGTTTAGCATTTAAACTGGCGAAAAAGTGTTTTAAGAATTACTTAAAAATTCTTGCTGAGCTTGAAACTACACGTAGTGCCATGGCTCCTTGGCTTTACATAACGAGCCGCCACTGCCAGCAAGGATTAATTATCTACAATTTTTCTAATCATCGAATTGAATGTTGTTCAAAGATCAAGTTTTGACTGTTGCTGTTTTGTCTTCAGCCATCATATATCAATTTTTGTAGCGGGATATCAAAATTAGGTTTTTTCTGGACCGATCCTAAAATTTTGAGGTGAATCTCGGAGGGATTAGCTATCTACAATTTTTCTAATCATCGAATTTAATGTTTATCAAACATCAAGTGTTGACTGGTGCTGTTTTGCCTTCAGCCATCTTATGTCAATTTTTATAGTTGGATATATAAATTAGGTTTATTCTGGATAGATTTCTAAATTTTGAAGCAGGGATTCATTATCTACAATTTTTCTAATCGTCGAACTTGATTTGCTCCAAAGATCAAGTTTAGACTGTTGACGTTTTGTTTTCAGCTGTCATATATCCAATTCTATTAGTTCCAATTCTTACAAAAAGCTTTGATTGTAACGGGTAACATCACATATTTTTTGAAGAATTGGCATTCGAAGAATTTATTTTTGAAGAATTCGAAGAATTTGCTTTTGAAAAAATTGCAGAATATTTTTTTAAGAATTGCTATTTGAAGAATTTACTTTCGAAGAATTTACAGGATACTACATTTTTGGCGCGATTTCAATTTGCTAAATTCAATGTAGTATTAGTGGACACCAATTGGTAGTTGTGGAGAGCAATAATTAATACATGCATGTATTAATTCCAATATTTATTACAAAAAGTTTTTATTCTAACAAGTAACATTACATGATTGTGCAAAAATATGTAGGACAACTGTATTATTTGAAAAAATATATATGGCAAAATTTTAGTAATGTAAACCTACCTGACATTTGATATGTTTTGATTATTATAGGAGAAATATCTTTCTTTTTATATTTAGATGATTTGCCGTGGCTCGTATTGTCGATTTTTCCTCAAGTAACCCAACAATGCGAACTCTTAATATTAAATTTTTAATTGATCGAAAATATTTTGACATTCGATTGACCTATTTTAAAGTCCAATCTACGCGGCGTAAAAAATGTCCTCTAGATTTCTGCAACCAACTGTACTACCCATGGAGTGCGTGATTTCGATTACATGACAACATGACGTACAATTTTTATTGAAATGATATTATAAATAACGAATCTATTCTAATTATAGTGCAGCAGGTTGGTACAGAATGCGATGGACTGGATTTGAATAATCCGATTCTAATTACCGTGTCCATGAAGCGTATCCGGTTTCAGAGTATAGTATTTTTCACGCTTTGCCTCTTTTTAGATCATTTAATACTCATGAAACAAGCCAGCGTGACGCCACCATGCTAATAAAGTCGTGGCTCAATTAATTACGGCAAAATTACACTGCTTGAGAAAAGCAGGACCGGCTAGAAGTTTTCTGTGGCCCTTCACAGGGCGCCGATCCTCCGCTCTTTTCTGTCGCCAAGCGGACGTTAACGAAGGCATTGTCCATCATAATTTTGGAAAACCGCGGTGCTGTGGGCTGGTGGACTTTTTATCTTGTCAACGCAGTATATTTGTTGACGAGGAATTTCGTCAGAGCAGTATATTTGTTGACGAAGGGGAAACAATCACTTATGTTTACTATTATTATAATGCTCGCTTGTTGACTTTTTGTTTAATTGCCGGTGGATAATTTCCAGTGATTTAACCAATTGGCAATATTTTGTGTTATGTGTGAATAAATTGCAGAATATAACAATAGGTAATGCGAGCTCAAATAGTTGTATGTCATAGAGACAAAATGGCTAACAATTTAGTAACATACCTCAACCACTAGGGTTCCGCCGCGCCACCCTTGCTTGTAGACACATGAAGTTGGCGTTAGCAGTCCATATTTATATTGTCAACGTTTTTAAAGCTCTTAAATATCGATTAAGAGCGAAAGACTCTAGTCACGTAATTATAAATGTCGTGTCTTACATCTATGACATAATAATTACAAACCACATTTTGCATACAAATGTTTCCACTCCTTACAAAGTAGTCATTAGCGGTCACAAAAGCATCGATTATGGTCAAACCTGAAACGTAAGGGATTACGATCAAATAAACGCAACTAATGACAAGCAACGGATTAAATGGCAAAACGGGGCCTCTCGTTCGGCAATCATGGGCAGTGCGAAGGCGACGGATAAAGAGGAAATTTGTAGTCTTTATCCGCCCACGCACGCGACCAACATCACACGACGAAACGGATTAGGAATTAATCGAGGGTCTGCGAATGTAAACCGACGCGCGGAAAAGTGTTTGCACAAGTCAAAGTCAAAATCTGACCTAAATTTCAAGCGGTTCGGAAACAATCTATGCACGATAGAAAATCATCACATTGAATATTAATTGGAATACTTCATGTAATGAGTTGAGATTGTTTGGCATCCTTGACATAAAAACCCGTTTCTGTTCTAGAGATTTTGGTAAGTTCTAAATATTAGCAGTAAAAATGTCTACAATTGGGTATCCGGACAAAACTTAAGGGTCGCGGATTTTCTGCATTTTGGTCCTCTGTCCCACAATGCCATTGTGTCCCAGAAACACAAGCAAAATTGTTGAATGTGTCGCGGATTTTCTGGATTTCGATTCTCTGTCCCGCAATGCCATTGTGTCAGAAACACAAGCCAAATTGTTGAATGTAATAATTTTGAATGAATTGAATGAATCTAATAATTTTGATGGTTTGATAAAAATACAATAGCGCCGTATGTTTAGTATAATTTTTGATAAGGGGTGTCGAAAAATACAATGAGCGCGTTCGTTTATTTTCATTTTCGCTGAATGTTGGTGTTTGATTAACGCTACTTCGGCCATTTTGATTGCAGTGCTTTGTTTGTGTACTTTTAATATAACTTAAATTAAGCTTTTTATACAAAAGCAGTTACTTTCTTATCAGAAATTCATGCATTTCCTCATTTTCAGTTACGTGATAAATTATATTTTCATATTCGTAAGACTTGGTAAACTCCATGACAACTCCAACGCTTAATTCCAACACCAATCGGAAAACGGCGACCGCTAGGCAGTAAACTCCCAACTATTTTGTCTGATGTTTTGTGAACATTTACGGATGGGGTGTTTACAGATTTTTGTAGAATCGTAATCACAAATTAATTTTGAATAAATTTGTGAAATTTCAAGTCTTAGGCAATCGTTTTTATATTTTTTTCAAGTCGTTGAAATGATTGTATTTTTTCACAATTCTACACTCTGTTCGAATGTGATTATCTCGAAGTTTAGGGATGGGGTCTTTGCTTATTTTTTGTAGTAGAGTACTCCCAAATTCATTTTGAATGGATAGGTCGAATTTCAAATCGCTTGCAATGGTCTTCATATTTTTTAGGACGCCGAAATTATTGCATTTTTTTCTTCATAATTTCACGCTCTGTTCGAATGGGATTTTGTCAAAATTGAGGGATGGGGTGCTTACAGATTTTTGTAGAATCGTAATCACAAATTAATTTTGAATAAATTTGTGAAATTTCAAATCGTAGGCAATCGTTTTAAATATTTTTTTCAAGTCGTCAAAATTATTGTATTTTTCCACAATTATACTCTTCTGTAATGTGATTATCTCGAAGTTTGGGGATGGGGTGTTTATAGATTTTTGTAGTGGAGTAATCCCGAATTAATTTTGAATAGATTACTCAAATTTCAAGCCGATTGCAATAGTTTTCATATTTTTTTAGGAGGCCGAAATTATTACATTTTTTCTTCACAATTTCACGCTCTGTTCGAATGGGATTTTGTGAAAATTTACGGATGGGGTGTTTACAGATTTTTGTAGAATCGTAATCACAAATGAATTTTGAATGAATTTGTGAAATTTCAAGTCGTAGGCAATCGTTTTTATATTTTTTTCAAGTCGTTGAAATTATGGTATTTTTCCACAATTCTACACTCTGTTCGAATGTGATTATCTGGAAGTTTAGGGATAGGTCTTTGCATATTTTTTGTAGTAGAGTAATCCCAAATTCATTTTGAATAGATAGGTCAAATTTCAAGTCGATTGCAATGGTTTTCATATTTTTTTTAGAACGCCGAAATTATTACATTTTTTCTTCATAATTCCGCTCTTTGTTCGAATGGGATCTTATCAAAAGTTAGGGATGAGGGTGGTAACAGATTTTTGTAGAATCGTAATCACAAATTAATTTTGAATAAATATGCAAAATTTCAAGCCGTAGGCAATAATTTTTAAATTTTTTTCATGTCGTCAAAAGTATTGTATTTTTGCACAATTCTATGCTCTGTTCGAATGTCATTTATCTCGAAGTTCAGGAATGGGATATTTACATATTTTTGTAGTCGAGTAACCCCGAATTCATTTTTAATAAATTAGTCAAAATTTTAAGTCGATTGCAATAGTTTTAGGAATTTTTTAGGACGCCGAAATTATTACATTGTTTCTTCGCAATTACACGCTCTATTCGAATGGGATTTCTTCGAAATTTAGGGGTGGGGTGTTTACAGATCTCTGTAGAATCGTGATTCCAAATGAATTTTGAATAGATTTGTGACATTTCAAGTTGATGGCAATTTTTTTAAATATTTTTTTCAAGTCGTTGAAATTATTGTATTTTTCCATAATTATACCCTCTGTTCGAATGTGATTATCTCGAAGTTTGGAGATGGGGTGTTTACAGATTTTTGTAGTGGAGTAATCCCGAATTAATTTTGAATAGATTACTCAAATTTCAAGCCGATTGCAATAGTTTTCATATTTTTTTAGGAGGCCGAAATATTGTAGTTTTTCTTCACAATTTCACGCTCTGTTCTAATGGGATTTTGTCAAAATTGAGGGTGTTTACAGATTTTTGCAGAATCGTAATCACAAATTAATTTTGGAAAAAAATTGTGAAATTTCAAGTCGTACGCAATCGTTTTTATATTTTTTTTTCAAGTCATTGAAATTATTGTATTTTTCCACAATTCTACACTCCGTTCGAATGTGATTATCTCGAAGTTTAGAGATGGGTCTTTGCTTATTTTTTGTAGTAGACTAATCCCAATTTCATTTTGAATAGATAGGTCGAATTTCAAGTCGATTGCAATGGTTTTCATATTTTTTTTAGAACGCCGAAATTATTACATTTTTTTCTTCACAATTTCACGCTCTGTTCGAATGGGATCTTATCAAAAGTTAGGGATGAGGGTGGTAACAGATTATTGCAGAATCGTAATCACAAATGAATTTTGAATAAATATGCAAAATTTCAAGCCGTAGGCAATAATTTTTAATATTTTTTCAGGTCGTCAAAAGTATTGTATTTTTGCACAATTCTATGCTCTGTCCGAATGTAATTTATCTCGAAGTTTAGGAAGGGGATATTTACATATTTTTGTAGTCGAGTAAACCCGAATTCATTTATAATAAATTAGTCAAAATTTTAAGTCTATTGCAATAGTTTTAGTATTTTTTTAGGACGCCGAAATGATTGCATTGTTTCTTCACAATTACACGCTCTGTTCGAATGGGATTTCTTCGAAATTTAGGGGTGGGGTGTTTACAGATTTCTGTAGAATCGTGATTCCAAATGAATTTGGAATAGATTTGTGACATTTAAAGTTGATGGCAATTGTTTTTATATTTTTTTCAAGTCGTTGAAATTATTGTATTTTTCCACAATTATACGCTCTGTTCGAATATGATTATCTCGAAGATTAGGGATGGGGTCTTTGCATATTTTTTGTAGTAGAGTAATCCCAAATTCATTTTGAATAGATTGGTTGAATTTCAAGTCGTCGATTGCAATGGTCTTCATATTTTTTTTAGGACGCCGAAATTATTGCATTTTTTTTCTTCACAATTTCACGCTCTGTTCGAATGGGCTTTTGTGAAAATTTACGGATGGGATGTTTACAGATTTTTGTAGAATCGTAATCACAAATTAATTTTGAATAAATTTGTGAAATTTCAAGTCGTACGCAATCGTTTTTATATTTTTTTCAAGTCGTTGAAATTATTGTATTTTTCCACAATTCTACACTCTGTTCGAATGTGATTATCTCGAAGTTTAGGGATGGGGTCTTTGCTTATTTTTTGTAGTAGAGTAATCCCAAATTCATTTTGAATAGATTGGTTAAATTTCAAGTCGATTGCAATGGTTTTCATATTTTTTTTAGAACGCCGAAATTATTACATTTTTTTCTTCACAATTTCACGCTCTGTTCGAATGGGATCTTATCAAAAGTTAGGGATGAGGGTGGTAACAGATTATTGTAGAATCGTAATCACAAATGAATTTTGAATAAATATGCAAAATTTCAAGCCGTAGGCAATAATTTTTAATATTTTTTCAGGTCGTCAAAAGTATTGTATTTTTGCACAATTCTATGCTCTGTCCGAATGTAATTTATCTCGAAGTTTAGGAAGGGGATATTTACATATTTTTGTAGTCGAGTAAACCCGAATTCATTTTTAATAAATTAGTCAAAATTTTAAGTCTATTGCAATAGTTTTAGTATTTTTTTGGACGCCGAAATGATTGCATTGTTTCTTCACAATTACACGCTCTGTTCGAATGGGATTTCTTCGAAATTTAGGGGTGGGGTGTTTACAGATTTCTGTAGAATCGTGATTCCAAATGAATTTGGAATAGATTTGTGACATTTAAAGTTGATGGCAATTGTTTTTATATTTTTTTCAAGTCGTTGAAATTATTGTATTTTTCCACAATTATACGCTCTGTTCGAATATGATTATCTCGAAGATTAGGGATGGGGTCTTTGCATATTTTTTGTAGTAGAGTAATCCCAAATTCATTTTGAATAGATTGGTTGAATTTCAAGTCGTCGATTGCAATGGTCTTCATATTTTTTTTAGGACGCCGAAATTATTGCATTTTTTTTCTTCACAATTTCACGCTCTGTTCGAATGGGCTTTTGTGAAAATTTACGGATGGGATGTTTACAGATTTTTGTAGAATCGTAATCACAAATTAATTTTGAATAAATTTGTGAAATTTCAAGTCGTACGCAATCGTTTTTATATTTTTTTCAAGTCGTTGAAATTATTGTATTTTTCCACAATTCTACACTCTCTTCGAATGTGATTATCTCGAAGTTTAGGGATGGGGTCTTTGCTTATTTTTTGTAGTAGAGTAATCCCAAATTCATTTTGAATAGATTGGTTAAATTTCAAGTCGATTGCAATGGTCTTCATATTTTTTTTAGGACGCCGAAATTATTGCATTTTTTTCTTCACAATTTCACGCTCTGTTCGAATGGGATTTTGTGAAAATTTACGGATGGGGTGTTTACAGATTTTTGTAGAATCGTAATCACAAATTAATTTTGAATAAATTTCTGAAATTTCAAGTCGTAGGCAATCGTTTTTATATTTTTTTCAAGTCGTTGAAATTATTGTATTTTTCCACAATTCAACACTCTGTTCGAATGTGATTTTATCGAAGTTTAGGGATGGGGTCTTTGCATATTTTTTGTAGTAGAGTAATCCCAAATTCATTTTGAATAGATAGGTCGAATTTCAAATCGATTGCAATGGTCTTCATATTTTTTTAAGACGCCGAAATTATTGCATTTTTTTCTTCACAATTTCAAGCTCTGTTCGAATGGGATTTTATCAAAATTGAGGGATGGGGGTTTACAGATGTTTGCAGAATCGTAATCACAAATTAATTTTGGAGAAAAATTGTTAAACATCAAATTGTAGGCATTTTTATTAATATTTTTTTCAAGTCGTCGAAATTATTGTATTAAGCTCTGTTCGAATGAGATTATCTCGAAGTTTAGGGATGGGTGTTAAGAGATTTTTCTAATAGCGTAATCCCGAAAAAATTTAAATATATTTGATAAGTATACGTCGTTATAATAATAATAAACTATTAATCAAAATTTTCGCAGGTTTATAATCAAGACGTCCGTTTTTCTGCATCTGGAATACCATGCATGGTTTTTTAATTAAAAATTGTTGACAGAAGAACAAAAGGCGAGAGAAGAATATTTTCAAGAATAAAACTATTTAAAGCCCCGCCTCTGGATGTTCGAATTCGTAGCTAATCTTTACTTTGAGTCACCAGCAAATGTAAGCATTTTCTTCATGGTGCTTTGTTTAAATCTTGCAGGGTGGGGAGGGGAAGCAATCTTGAGGTAAAGTCGACTTATTTGAAGGCCTGTCTGTAAATGTTCGAATTGGTAGCTAACCTCCACAAATGTGCGTATTTTAGTGGTACTTCATTAAAATCTTATGGGACAGGCAAAGGAGCAATGCTGAGAGTAGACCTGCTTTTTTTTCGAATTGGTACTTACCCTTTACTTGGACGCAAAAATGCAGATTATATGCTTCGCAGCGGCGGCTCGGCGGTGAAGCAACGGAAGAAAATTTGACCGAAAAGCAACGAAATATTTGCTTCCTCTATAAGAGTGAGTAGTGCAGCATGGGCGGCATCTTTGTCTTTGCCTCACCTACGGAAATCTACGAGCCGCCGCTGATGCTTCGTCAAAATCTTATGAGCTGGACCAGGAGAGCAATGTTGAAAGAAAATCCACTTATTCAAAGCCTTATCTCTGAATGTTAGAATTGGTAACCACCCTTCACTTGCAAGCATCAGGAGATGTGCGTGTTTTTGAGGTGCTTCGTTTAAATCTTATAGGGCAGGGAAAGTAAGTAATCTTGAGGAAGTCCCGTCCCTGAATGTTTGAATTGATAGGTAACAGTGACGGTTCGCGGGTTTTTTCTGGTACGGCCGAGGAACAAGAGGTGGTATTACAGATAGGTAGGGTCAGTTGCAGAGACGGCTGGCTGCTTGACCGTACCTGTCTGTATTACCACCTCTTGTTCCTCTGCCGTACCAGAAAAAAACCCGAGAACCGTCACTGATAGGTAATCTCCACTTGTTCGCGTTTTCTTTGTGGTGCTTTATTTAAACCTTATGCGGGAGTTAAGGGCTATGACCTAACGAAAATTGCGGATATCCTCGACGTAGTATGTACAGGAATTTATGAATGGCGTGAATGTGTGGAATCATTTTCTATAGGAAAGTTAATGGTTGTATCGTAGTATTCTATTCAAAGAATACCGTCATATCACCTCGATTATAGGTTCGATTTCCATCCAACTCGGGTTTAGAAGAAAAAAACCGGTAGTAAAATACGAGAAATCGTTGTCAAATAATCCAAAAATAGCATTGACTAGGCAGAAACAAATACATATTTTTGAATCCAGGGAGAGCAATCCCCCCACACAAATCGCATTTTAATGACTAGGCAGAAACAAATATGTGTATATTGGGCTGCATATACCAAAAAATCCAGGTGTACCTGCGAGAGGGCAACGACTTCCGCCCCTAAAATAATCCATAATTTTATATACAGAGTGTTCAATCCAGTTATATTTGCGAGAGGGCCAATTCCCTGAGATTAATTAATTCATTAATTTTGCTCCCCTGCGAACAACTCTTATAATTCTTACCCTCGAGAGTATCCCACGCCTCCCCGGTGTAATAAAATCCTGGGACTTTTATTTGTCTCCCCCGGAATAATTAAATCCCCTCTCCCCCGTCTGAATTTAATGCTGCAAATACATTGATTGAAAATATGGAAGCATTTTTATTCTATTTAGTAAATCAGAACTAAAATACACTTTTCCGTGGCCCTTACGTGCAGCCGAGGCCCTATTTCAAGACGTGCCCTCAATTTCAGAATAAATTCCACAACAAAAAGTCGATATAAGCCAGTTTCCTTTGAAAACAAGAGATAGGTATCCTTAAAGGGCGCCCCAAACGGCACGGCCGGGACCATTAGTGGGGCACTGGGCCACGCGCCGACGTCCAAAGGTTTTAGTAATGCCGGTGCTGCGGCCGGCGTCGCGACGCTACAACCGGCACCCATTGTTCGGAATAGAACCGTGCGAAACGCTCTGTATTACGTGCACGTGTTTTCCCTTATTTTGCGCACACAATACACCGGCACTAAATTCGGTTATTAACCCCCTAACAATAGCATGCTTTAATTTCTTATTTAAATATTTTCTTAATATAAATTAAATGTCAAGTGTGAAAAGGAAATTCTCTTGTGAGTTTGATTGTTTTGAAATATATGAATCTGCGAGCACGACGGAATAAACTGGCCAAACGTAGGAGGAAGAGGTGATTATCATTTTCCCATCATTGTAGAATAGTCCTTTGACGCCGACCAACTACAATTGTAGGCATTAAGCACGGCTTTAATGTTCAACTCATGTTCACCGCAATATGGTCGTAAAACGTTTACTGTTTTAATTCGGCTTTAAAATGTTGCTGCGGTACGTACATAAAATGCATCTGCTGCATTTTAGTGTCGATGTTAACAGCAAAACCATTAGTGCCATGATTTGTTATCTATGGAATGCAGCTATTTTCAAAGCTTCGGTGCAGAGATTATTCAAATTTATAGCAATGTTCTGTCTAGCAGTGCAGTATACTAGACAACCAACTCGTACATATACAGGGTGTTTCAGAGCTCTGGGAACGGTCAATCACTTGCTTATTTGTCAAAATTTTGAAAAATGTTTTATACAAAAGTTGTGCAGAATCGTGAGCTGCACGCCCAAAAAATATTTAAATTTATATAGGGTGTCTCATAACAAAGTTACAGACCAAACTTATGTTTTTGTTTTTAATGGAACACCCTGTATATTTTAGCATTTTTTTATTCCTCGTTACTTGGAGATTAAAATGACCTCGGTTGTAGGGGTTGAAACCGGTCCGTTTTCGTGTTATTCAGTTGTTTATACAAAAAATTGAACAAAACTGTTAAAGTACTCTCCTGAAACTAATAAAGATAATTCATTCTAATTTAGTGGTAAATTTTAGTTGAACTTTAGTCTTCAAAATTACTCTATCAATCAAAACATAACTCAGCGTATTATACAGGGTGATAGCCATTCGCAAACTGCACAATTTTTATTTTTTTCAAATAGAACACACATTATTTCATAATTTGAAAGTTTATTAAGTAAGCTTTCATTTTGGATAAGGTTTCGTATATCTGAAGTTGATGGTTACTCTAAGATTTCAAAATTCGTTGGTGATTTGCATGTTTTTATTATTAGTTTTAAAATCTAGGTACCAATCTTTAAAAAAAAAAAACAGGTGTCTTATTCACAACGGTTCGTTATGAAATGAATTTTATGCAAAACGTATAAGCGCATAGTGTTTTGTTTCATAACAAGAGTCAGAATGTGTACGTTTTATGATTAAAATTGATTCCAACTTAAATTTTTCAATGGTCGAGGAGAAAATATATTCTACTTTAGGATTCTACAGAAATTTCCACATATTTCCTGACTAGATTTTAAAATAATCTCCCAAGAAGCAATTTTTTATTCTAAAGATGCGTTTTTCAGAGGCAAAACAAAAGTACAAAATATGATTTTGGTCAATTTTTTTGATTAGTTTGTTGAAATTTTCGGTTTTTTTAGTCTAGGTTTTTCGATTTTTTTAGTTTTTTTATCTTGATTATTAATTTTAAGGAGTGAATTTTTGATTGGTCTACACTCTAAATTTTTAACATGAATTGTTGATTTTAATGGGCGTTTTTTGTTTTGTTTTGAGGGTATTTTCGAGTTTTTTTTGTTTTTTTTTTGTTTTTCATTTTAGATGTTTTAACCAGAATTATTGTTTTTATTAGCGATTTTTTTTAATTACTTCCGAGTTTGAGTTTCGGCAATTTATTTTCGGATAAAGCTATTTTTGGGGCTGAAAATGGCAAATTATTTTTCTTTTCCTTGAATTTTCAATTTTTAAGTCTGCATTTTTTATTTTTTACATCAGGATATTTGATTGTTTGTCTATATTTTAGATGTTTGGTCTGTGTTTCTCATTTCTTTGTTCCAAATTTTCGAGTTTCTGGCCTATAAACCAAAATTTTCGATTTTTTTTTTCTGGTTTGCATTTGTTATTTTAGCCGAGAGTTTGCGATTTTTGGTCTAAATTTTTGATTTTTTGCCTATATTCTTAGTTTTTTCCCTTAATTTTATTATTAATTTTAACGAGTGAATTTTTGATTGATCTATATTTTAGATTTTTAGGGGGGGGGTACCCATAAAATTGGAATACAAATAAATTGAATATATTTATGTAAATACAAAATATTTTTCATAATTTTTTATTATAATGTATTATTTAAAAGTAAGTGAATATTTTCAGCTTTTAATTTTTGTTAATTTGTTATTATTAACAAAGTTTGCAACATTTTAATAGAGACCAATAGACTGAAGAATTAATTTAGCCAGAAAGTTTAAATTTGCTATATAACCGACCAATACATGTATCCTTCTATTGAAGCAGTTTGAAGCTAATACTTTGACGCATTAAAAAACTGTGGTTAAATAAAGTGACGATTGAATAAAAACATAGTGTTTTTTTCTGTCTGTTGTCGTTATTTATGCTCGAAAAGCGATAATATTTCTTCAGTCGATAGACACGAACACAATAGAAATCTGTGCAAAATTTTATAAAAATCTGTTAGCAAATTTTTGAGCGAATTGGAGCCGAAGTTACAAAAATTTATTTGGGCGCTCAGCTGAATTGTTGATTTTTGTATGCGAACTTTTGCCGGTATTTTCAAGTTTTCTTTTTACGAAATGTTTTATTTTTTGCCCTTAATTTTAGATATTTTAAACTGAATTATTGTTTTTATGGCCGAATTTTTAAAATTATTTTTGAGTTTAGAGTTTCGGCAATTTAGTTTTCATTTTTTTACCAATGTTTTTACTTCTGTTACCTTAATTATTAATTTTAATGAGTGATTTTTTTATTGGTCTTTCCTTTACTTTAGATTTAAATTAATTGTTGATTTTTATGAGCGAATTTTTGGCCGATATTTTCGAGGTTTTCATTTTTTGCCCTATCATTTAGATTTTAGACTGAATTTTTGATATTTTTGGCCTGAACTTGGTTTTTGTATTCATTATTTTAGGTTATTTATTCAATTTCAAATTTTTTGTTTCAGTGTTTTTAATTTAATTATACTGGTTGTTTTAAGATAAAACTAATGCACTTTGATATTTAGCTAGAAAATACAGCCTGCGCGATTTGTGTTTAAGGAATTACTTAATTTTCAAATATTTCGATTCGATTATTGATTTTTTTTTTCGAAAATTTTTAAATCAAAAGAATAATTTTTGCAGCCAATTTAGTTTTTTAGTAATTGCTAAATATAATACTTTGGCCCGGAATGAAACTGATCACCCGGTATAACTGGAACTGTTTGGAAATTATGAAAACAATTGCGGACAATTTTAAGTAGTTAATTAACGAGGCTTTCCGAAAAATTAAAGAATTATTTTAATTATTTGGAGGACAGCACAGCACGATTAAATATTTTTCTAATTTTTTAAATGGCGTTTTTGTACTACCTACATATTTTCGGAAAAACGGAGTTATAAAACTTTTTTTGTACAAATTCTGAAATCTAATCAGCGCGCCTTCTCTAATTCCAGTGTTTGCAGATTGGGGCAATTTTAGTTTTTTTCTTGTTTGCATTTTTTATTTTTGCCGAGAGTTTGCGATTGTTTGCCTATATTCTTAGTCTTTTTTTTGTACCTTGATTATTAATTTTAACGAGCGAATTTTTGATTGATCTATACTTCAGTTTTTTACCCTGAATTGTTGATTTTTGTGTGCGAACTTTTGGCCGGTATTTTCGAGTTTTTTTTTGGCCAAATTTTAGATGTTTTAGCCTGGATCATTGTTTTTATGGGCGAATTTCTAAAATTATTTTCGAGTTTAGAATTTCGGCAATTTACGTTGAGGTAAAGAGTTATTTTTGGGGCTGAAAATGGCAAATTATTTTTCTTTTGCCTGAATTTTTAATTTTCGGTCTGCATTTTTATTTTTTAGACTAGGGTTTTTGATTTTTTTGGCCTATATTTTAATGTTTTTGGAAACAAAACCAAAATTTTCGAATATTTAGTTCATATTTTCTCTTTTTTTGATTGCTTTTTATTTCTGCCAAGAGTTTTCATTTTTTTACCAATATTTTTAGTTCTGTTACCTTAATTAATAATTTTAATGGGCGAATTTTTTATTGGTCTTTACTTTACTTTAGAATTAAATGAATTTTTGGCCAATATTTTCGAGTTTTTCATTTTTTGCCCTATAATTTAGATTTTTAAGACTGAATTTTTGATATTTTTGGCCTGTACTTGGTTTTTGTATTAATTTTTGGTTATTTATTTCATTTAAATTTTTTTAAATAAGCAATTGTGGAGGCTTTCACTTCGTGATACATTTTGAATAATTCAAATAAAACGAATAACTTTGTTAGTATCACTTTATTAACTTGGAGTAGTTACTATAGTTTCGACAATAGTTTGAAAATGACAAGCTAAAATTGTCGAAACTATAGTAACTACTCCAAGTTAATAAAGTGATACTAACAAAGTTATTCGTTTTATTTGAATTCAATTTTTTTGTTTTAGTGTTTTTAAATTAATTTTTTTTATGCAATATTCGAAAAATAAAAATTACTCCTGGCAACGCTGTCTAATATCCATATTATCAAGATCCTGGAAAAGTATCTCATGGTTAACGGTATCAAATGCAAGGCCGATAAAAAGACATGGGCAGGGATTTTTGCGATTTATACACTATTTGAAAAAATTGAAAAACACTGTTTTAGTTTAATGTCTCTTTTTTTGTCTTTTATGAAATTAATGCAAATTACCAGAAAACAGTGTTTATACTTCAGATTTCAAATGAAACAAAGGGCGGTGGGTGGTCCCTATCCTACAATCCAATTAGTAAAACCAAAAAAAGGGTTTCAAATGAGTAAATAAATAAATGAAAAAATTAAACAATCGTCAATGCTTTTTTATATTGGTTTCTTTGTAAAATCAGTTGCTTATGTTCAACTGATTGGATTGTAGGATAGGGCTTACCCACCACCCTTTGTTTCAAATTAAACTTCAACAGTGAACGCTGTTTTAGTTTCATCTTTCTTTTTTTTGTCTTTTATTAAAGAAATTAATGCAAATTACCTGAAAACAGTGTTTATATTTTAAGTTTCAAATGTAACATAGGGTGATGGGTGGGCCTTATCTTACAATCCAATTAGTAAAACCAAAAATAAGGGTTTCACGTGAGTAAATTAATAAATGAAAAAGTTAAACAATTGTCAATGCTTTTTTTTAAATTGGTTTCTTTGTAAAATCAGTTGCATATGTTCAGCTGATTGAATTGTGAGATAGGGGCCAACCACCACCCTTCGCATCAACTTTATTTCAACTAGCAAAACTCTGTCTAGTTAAGTATTTTTTTTAACAATTCGTTTGAGAAGTTGTATGAATAAAACTAATAAGAAACGCGATTTTCTAGAGGTGGTGGGTGGTCCGTATTCCACTCTTACATTCAAGGATGATAGACAGGAGTTTACAAGTAGAAATCAATACTGTGTGCAATAAAAAAATACTAAAGACTTAATCATTCTTAATAAACTTATTTATTGGAGGAATCCTTGGCGCGGGAGCAACGGATTGGATTGTAGGGTAGGAACCACCCACCGCCCTCCATATTCACTTTTACTACAATTAAAAAACCTGTTTCGGCTGTTGTTAAACCTCCAATGAATTTACAAAGAAATTTGACTACACGAACATGGTTTTGTAGCTTGAGTTGAGGTGTATATAAAGGGCGGTGGGTGGTCACTATCCTACAATCTAACCAGTTGAACATCAACGAGGGTTGCACAGGTGAAGAGCAGTAAACGTAGGAATATTATTTTATCATTATTTTCTGTAAATTAATTCATAAGCAGCAACACTCTGCTATGGTCAACTTTATTTCAACAAAGAAAACTGTTTCATTACGGTTTGAGCAGATTTTACCCTCACCATTCCTTATTTAATTTCAATCTCCAAGTTTTGTTTACAATCGGTTCTTTGTGGATGTGGTTTTACACGAACATTAAAATTTAACCCACGCGTACATCATTTCTTTTGAATCAATACCAGCAACCAGAACATATCCATTACTAGTAGGAGCTTCCATATTTAATTGAAATATAATTACCGCGAGGTTAAGTAAAATAGAATTTAAGGCAAACAAACTGCATTACATATTTCCTTTTAAAATACCAACTTCGTTCGATAAAGAGAAGAGCAGACAAAAATTATACTTCATGCCTTTATTCTCCACTATACTATAGAATTTTATAATAGTGGAAATCAAATGCAAGCCCTTTGTGTATATGGTCATCGATTTTATGGTCCTTTTAGCTTTGTAATTCGTTACAGAAACATAACATGGCTTATTATATCACAACATCACTGACAGATGGAGCGTTAAAATAATTTTAGTCCTTATATTGATTTTTTCACAAACGGAACAGAAAGTCGAGTTCTCAGCTGACGAAATTGTGAGAGAAATAACTGAGGCTTTTGCCCTCAGGATACAACGTACCGAGGGAAAAATTGCATTCAACAAACGGGATATTTTAAGAATAAAACGTTCGTTCCTAAAATCCAACCTAGAAAAAAATCTGACAGTCGTGACAGTTAAAATAAATAATGGAACCCCTTAGGGAGAGAAGTAATCATTTCTCTCCCTATAGAGAGAAATGTTACTTCTCTTACGATTTCGAGGGCTTTCTCTATCGTTTGTGAAAAACAATAGTATATCTCAGGAGAGAATGTTATTTTTCCCTCGGTGCATTGTATCAAATTTGAACATCAGGAAAAATCACGCATTTCTCTCCCTTGATATATAATCTTCTATTATTTATTTAAATATTCATGTCAATACACAGGTCAAAAAATATCATTACTTCAATCTAGACAGAAATAATTAACGTAACAATACACTAGTTATAAAATAAAATTTGGTCTCACATTATTTATAAATTCATCATACGAATAATAGGACGATCTTAGCAAATATAGAAAGCCACCAGATAATAGTCAACTATCATCTCATAAAAGATACAATTTTGATATTACATAAATAATCAGCATTTAAGCCCTTTCGACCTTGTTCTTTGTTTTTGTTTACCAAGTATTATAAAAAGGAATAGAAATTACTTGATGCACGTAATAAATATACCAAGCTCAAATTACACGTGCCGTCGATTGAATGAAGTACTAATGCAAGTTTCATCGATTGTCAGTGTTAATATTACATTCATCCACAGTCGTATATCACACATCCAAGGGGCTAATAATGTTTGTACAGTATAACAGGCCTTGAACCTTAATTGTACAGACAGATTTGATTTCTTACTTTATTTTTAAATAAATGACTTCATAACCCTTTCAGCCCTGGATTTTTAAATTTGAAGAAAAAAATGTTTGTTAATTATTATTGATGGGGAGCTTCTTAAGGCCTATAACTACCAAATTTGAACTCATTTGCTTAATTAATATAGGAATTAATTAGTGAGGCTTTGTTGAAGTGACATCTAGTGATAAACAGCAAAAATATGGTTTGTCATAGTAAGTAGAGACATGTAAATGTTGCGGTGGCAATTGCCACCACCAGGGCCGAAAGGGTTAACAAAATAAACTGAATTTGAAAAAATGTTTTAACCACAAATAAATTAGTTGCAGATTTTTCAATTCAGTTTAATCATCGATTACCACGTAGTAACAATCGCAACCATCCTCTTCAATCATTAACAAATTGTTCGTATAGTCGGGCCGCTGAGAGCTGCCTGTGACTCATCGCCTAAAATCGCATGAATCAAGATTTAAGTAAACGTATGTCCGTAAGAAAATTTGGTGCCGCGCTGATTTTCATTGGCGGGATATTTAAAAATTCTCGCGCAAACTTTTTACGGTTATGTTATTTGACGTGGCGCTCGCGTGTTTTGTGTGTTTATATGAAGCGTGCCAATGCGATGCAAGAGTCATGCGTGAGCTTAGACCTACGTTTACGCTGCCCTATTCTTTAACACGCAGACACACGTTTCGTCTTTTATTTCATACTATTTCGTACATGATAGAAAAAGATATATATAAAATGCAAAGCAATTCTTAGTACGAAAATGCATGAGTCACCGTCAGCTCTCAACGGATGAACTATATTTTTTCTGCTGGTACACTTCAATTTTTTTTTCTTTCTAGCCGCCATAGCTGTCCCCATAACCCCGAGAACTATGACCACCTTCACATGGACGGTCCGTTCATCGGAAAGCCCAAAGACGAGTACAACGCCACGAAGGGTGAACGCGCGCCAATCAAGATTCCTCAGGATAACCTGAAACCGGAAGGGGAGTTCGAGAGGCACACCCCGGAAAAGTGGCAGCCCGGCGAGAGGCCCAAGCCCAAGAAACCCGAAGACAATTTAAAGCCGGAGGGCGATTTCGAGAGGCCGAAGCCCGAAGAGTGGAAGCCCGGCGATCGCGCGCCCGTCAAGAAACCCGAGGACAACTTGAAACCGGAGGGCGATTTCGACAGGCGCACCCCGGAGAAATGGCGTCCGGCGGAACGCGCCACGCCGACGAAGCCCCAGGACAACCTGAGGCCGGAAGGTAATTTCGAGATTCCGGAGCCCGACAAGTGGAGGCCGGCGGAGCGTCCGCAGCAGAAGAAGCCGAAAGACAACTTGAAGCCCGAAGGCGATTTCGAACGACCCGAGCCGCAGAAGTACGCGCCCGGAGAACGACCGGTCGCGAAGAAGCCTCAGGACAATTTGAAGCCTGAGGGTGACTTCACTGGTACCAGGAACATCATTGACGACTACAGGTTGATCAGGGGAGACCGCGCTGAAATCACTCGCCGTGAGGATAATCTGGTGATGACTGGAGAATTTACTGGTATGACATTTTTACTTTCTCCGTTACGAAGTACGAGAAAGTATTGTGATCGTGATTTTTTTTCAAATTTTTTTTACGGAAATATCCGTTTTGGGGTCCCTAGATGACATTTCAACAATTTCTAGAAAAAAAAATATTGTGTCTGTATGTGTGTGTGTCTGTCTGTCTGTGTGTGTGTGTGTGTGTCTATCTGTGTGCGCTCTACCTCAAAAACTAATAGAGCAATTGATATGAAACTTTCAACATATGTCTTATCTGATAATCTGAAGAACTGAAAAGCTTTTGGTAAAATTTCGTACACCGGAAGTGGGTGTTTACCTTAACTGTTTTTTGTTTTTTGCCAATATTTTCTTAAATATGAAAAATATCACAAAAATATTTAAACAAACATTGAAGATAACAAAGAAATAAACAAATTTTGCTTAAAAATATTTTTCATAAAATCATTGCTATTCGAGAAAAAAATTTATTAACTTTTTCTCAAATTTTGGTTTATAAGTATGAAACGATAATAGTTACAGCAAATTTGAGTGAATAATAATTGTAGAGAATACCAAAATGAACAACTTCTAAAGAATAAGTTTTTTTCGAAATCTCGTTAGTTTTTGAGTAAACCGAGTTTTTGAATTTGAATTATAATTTTTCCGTTTCATAATTTTGACGTTTTAAACGTCAGTTTCATCCGAGTTTACGCAACGCTCGAAGTACATTTAAAATATGATTTCAATTAAAAATAAACCATGAAAGCGTGAATATAAATGATACCATCAAGTCGGAGAAAGTAACATGATGGCCACATCACCATTTTTTCTCTACATACAGTCTGTCTATGTGCGCTGTATTTAAAAAAAACTAGTACAGAAATGACCATGAAACTTTGAACATAAGTGTTATTTCAGAATCCGAAGAACTGGAAAGTTTTTGCTGAAATTTCGTATTGCCAAATATTTAGCTTAACAGTTTTTTGTTCTTTTAGCCTTTTTGGGACTTGAGGACAATGTTTTCAGAACTTTTTTCGGGTCTTTTTCAGGACTTTTTAAGAAATAATTTTTGGACTGTTTCTTTCAAGACCTTTATTTTCAGGATTTCTTTTCCTTTCAAACTTTTATCAACAGGATTTTTTTCTCCGGACGTTTTCGGGACTTTCTTAAGAGCTCTTTGTTCAGGATGAGATTTTCTTTTCATGGCCTTTTTTGACCTTTTTAAGGACTTTTTCAAATATTTTTAGCATTTTTTCAAAACTTTTTATTTCAGGATTTTTGTTAAGGATTTATTTTAGGCCTTTTTGCAGGACTTTTTTCAAGACTCTTTGGGATATCTTTTTCAGAACAATTTCTTTAGATCTTTTTAAGGACCATTTTAAGGACTTTTTACAATGCTTTTTTGCAGATTTTTTTTTTGTTTATTTTGTTATTTTCGGGCAATTTTGCAAGACTGTTTTTACAGGACAATTTTCTGAGATATTCCATCAGGACTCTTTGTTTAAACTTTCTTTAGGACTTTTTAGGACTCTTTTTCGGGACATCTATTTCTGGTATTTTCTATGAAGACTATTTTTCAGGACTTTTTTCAGGGCTTTTGTCAATACACTTTTTCACGATTTTATTTCCAGGACAGTTCCTCCAGGACATTTTTACGGGACTTTTTCGAACAAGAGTTCTTAATCTTGTTCAGGACTTCTTTTCAGGATTTTTTTTTAAATTTTTTTCGTTGCTTTTTTCAGAATTATTTTTTCGGGAATTTGTTTTCCTTCGTTACAGGACTTTTTTCAGTACTATATTTCAGGTAATTTTTGAAAGTAATAATTATTTTCAGGACAATTTCTTTAGAACTTTTTCAGGTCTTTACAGGTTTTTTTTTAGAAATGTTTTTTAGGATATTTTTACGATGTTATTTTCATAACTTTTTTTCAAGACTGTTATTAGAGGTCATTTTTCAGGATATTTTATTAGGACTCTCTTTCTGGGCTTTTTTCAAGATTTTCTTCAGGAGTTTTTTCAGGACTTATTTTAGGACTTTCCTTCGGGATTTTTTTAAGGACATTTATTTCTGGTGTTTTACATAAAGACTTCATTTTTCAGGATTCTTTTTGAAGTGCTTTTTTCACAAATTTTAACAGTACTCTTTTTCAAGACTTTATTTCCAAAACTTTTTCTTAAGAACTTTTTGTGTCAGAACTCTTTTTTCAGGACTTTCTTTTAGGACTTTATTTCTGGTCTTTTTGAAGAACCTGTTTTTCAAGACATTTTTTTGTCAGGGCTCTTTTTTCAGGCCTTTTAATTAGAACTTTTTCAAGAATTATTCAGGACTTTTATTAGGTTTTTATGACTTTTGAATTAGTACTATTTTTAGAAATCTTATTCCGGACTTTCTTGTTCAGGATTTTTATTAGATTTTTTAGGACTTTTTATCAGAACTTTTTTTAGAAATCTTTTCCAAGACTTTTTTTAGCATTTTTTTTTTTTAATTTTTCAGTAAACTTACGGTAAAGATTTAAAAAATAATTTGTCATTTTTACCTTTCATAATTTTGACGTTCCAAACGTCATTATCATTCGATCATGTAAAACTCTCGATTTAAAATATGATTTAAATTGAAAATAATGAATGAATCTATAAATATAAATAACTATTATACCATCCAGTAATCGGAGAAAGTAACATGATGGCCACATCACCATTTTTTTTTTATAAATTTAAATTCTTTTATTTCTGTGTTTTTATTATGCGAATCGGTACACGTTTTTTCGCCTGCCTCTACCGAAACCATTTATTTCGGCCATAAAAATCGGGCCGAAACTACGATTTAGCGTATCTAGGGCCGAAAAAATAATAAGCATAATCTAGACAACCTTCCGCGGAATATGAGTAGGCTATGTAAAAATCTGACAGTGACAGTTCAATTGTGCGCGA
Source organism: Ocypus olens (assembly GCA_910593695.2). Lineage (NCBI taxonomy): Eukaryota > Metazoa > Arthropoda > Insecta > Coleoptera > Staphylinidae > Ocypus > Ocypus olens. Next base: position 16,942,844 of record OU343059.1, on the reverse strand, counting down.
TATAAAATTTCCTGAAACACTGTTTTTACTTAAGGCAGGCGAAAAAATATCGAGTGTAACTTATGCCGAAATCCTTTAGCAACCCTTCACTAGCCTATTTTCGGCCCTTGATACACTATATACTATTTAGTGCATGTTATAATAAGTATCAAAGCAAGAAACAAATTTAACTCTTTCCCTATTTTTTTCCTAATGGCGTTACTTACAAGAGGACATGGGGAACCCGTAAATTAAAAAAAAATCTGAAACATTGTGTGGAAGTAAAGTAGTTCATCCGTAACATAAAATCATTTTCTGCAGAATTCTAGTCCTAAAAAAAAAACATTTTTTTAACAAATTCTTCGCAAAGTATGAAAAATTTAATACAAAAGTAGTAGAGTACTTTATTCTCTTTGCTACGGTATATTCAGATTTTGTGGAAATGCAAAATTTACCCCCACCGTAAGACTGGAATTCCGCAGAGACAGAAAATTACTTTGTGTTAAGGATGAACTACTTTACTTCCACGCGATGTTTTAGATTCTTTTGAATTTACGTGTTCCCTATGTCCTTGTTAGATAACATTAGATTAATAGTAAGTGCATGAGTTTAGTTCACCTCATCATTATCGTAGGTTTCTCTACCTTAGTCGTTAAGATCCTGTTAGGTTGTTGGTTGATCACTTATACTGATGACTCAGCGATTGAATCTTTGTAGACTAACAGAATAGTTTTGATTATTGTTACATATCTTTTAGTGCTAACAAAATACCTAAATACTATTTAAATCACATTTTAGATGAAACTACATCAAGAACAAGCTTCACAGGCGAACCAGTAGACAAGGCGAGCCCAATTAGACGCAACACCTGGACCAAAATCGAAGGAGACTTCACCACCGATACCACCAACAAATCCGAGTTCATCGACTACACAAACGTGGAACGCACCACGATCGTGAAGAAACGTCAAGACAACCTCACCGTAGAAGGTGACATGACTTTTGACACGTCCAGCAACGTCGAATTCACCGAAAAAGTTACCCCCGTCGAACCGCGCCGCAGACGCACGTGGACCAAAGACGACATCGACAAGTTTTACTCCACCCAACACACAGAAACCACGACGACCTCGCAAGAGGTGTACAACACTAAACTCACCGAGCGCCCCACTCCGAAGAGGCCCGTCGATAATCTCAAACCCGAGGGCGAGTTTGAAACTCCCGAGAAGCCCAAATACATCGTCGCGGAACGACCTAAGCAGACGAAACCGCAGGATAACCTCCGCCCCGAAGGCGACTTCGAAAGGCCGGAGAAACCTGGCTACAAACCGGCAGAGAGACCGAAGCAGACGAAACCGCAGGATAATCTCCGCCCCGAAGGCGACTTCGAAAGGCCGGAGAAACCGGGCTACAAACCAGCAGAGAGACCCAAGCAAAAGAGGCCCGAGGATAATCTACGCCCCGAAGGCGATTTCGAACGCCCCGATAAACCAGGTTTCCGCCCGGCCGAGCGCCCATCGCCCATCCGACCCGGAGATAACCTAAAACCCGAAGGAGACTTTGACCGTCCGGAAAAACAAAAATTCCGCCCAGCCGACCGACGTTCCCCCATCAAACCGGGCGATAACTTGAAACCCGAAGGTGATTTCGAACGTCCCGATAAAACGAAATTCCAACCAGCCGAACGTCCCAAGCAGAAGAAACCCGAGGATAATTTATACCCGGAGGGTGATTTCGAAAAGCGCAAACCCGATGAGTGGAGGCCGGCGGAAAGACCGAAACAGAAGAAACCCGATGATAATCTATATCCGGAAGGTGTTTTCGAGCGACCGGAGAAACCCGAATACCGCAAAGCTGAGAGACCATCACCAATTAAACCCGGAGATAATTTACGCCCCGAAGGTGACTTCGACCGCCCGGAAAAGCAAAAGTTCCGCCCGGCCGAACGACCTTCCCCAATTAAACCGGGGGATAATTTGAAACCTGAAGGTGATTTCGAACGCCCGGAAAAACAGAAATTCATCCCCGCCGAGCGTCAAAAGCCCAAGAAACCGGAAGACAATCTCTATCCAGAAGGCGACTTTGAAAAGCGCAAACCGGACGACTGGAAACCAGCGGAACGCCCCAAACAGAAGAGACCTGATGACAATCTCTATCCGGAAGGTGATTTTCAACGACCGGAAAAGCCCGAATACCGCAAAGCCGAACGCCCGAGTCCGATTAGACCTGGTGATAATTTACGCCCCGAAGGTGAGTTCGAACGCCCCGAAAGGCAGAAGTTCAGACCTGCCGATAGACCATCACCAATTAGGCCAGATGATAACCTCAAACCAGAGGGCGATTTTGAACGACCGGAGAAGACCAAATTCGTTCCGGCAGAACGACCGAAGCAAAAGAAACCGGAGGATAATTTGTATCCGGAAGGCGAGTTTGAAAAACGCAAACCCGATGACTGGAGACCAGCCGATCGCTCCAAACCGAAGAGACCGGATGATAACCTGTTTCCTGAAGGAGAGTTTGAACGTCCAGAACGGCCTGAATACCGCAAGGCTGAGAGGCCGTCGCCAATTAAACCGGGTGATAATCTTCGGCCGGAAGGAGATTTCGACCGTCCGGAAAGACAGAAGTTCAGACCTGCTGATAGACCATCACCAATTAGGCCAGATGATAACCTCAAGCCGGAGGGCGAGTTTGAGCGACCGGAAAAGACCAAATTCGTTCCGGCGGATCGGCCGAAGCAAAAGAAACCTGAAGATAATCTGTATCCAGAAGGAGAGTTTGAAAGGCGCAAACCGGATGATTGGAGGCCAGCCGAACGTACGAAACCGAAGAGACCTGAAGATAATTTATATCCTGAAGGTGACTTCCAGCGTCCAGAAAGACCCGAATACCGCAAAGCCGACAGACCATCACCAATTAAACCAGGGGACAATCTCCGCCCTGAAGGTGAATTCGAGCGTCCGGAAAGACAGAAGTTCAGACCAGCCGATAGGCCATCTCCTATTAGACCCGATGATAATCTAAAACCAGAGGGTGATTTCGAACGACCAGAAAAAACCAAGTTCGTCCCTGCAGAACGACCCAAGCAGAAGAAACCGGAAGACAATCTGTATCCAGAAGGAGAGTTTGAAAGACGCAAACCGGATGACTGGAGGCCAGCCGAACGTACGAAACCGAAGAGACCTGATGATAATTTATATCCTGAAGGTGAGTTTGAGCGTCCAGAAAGACCCGAATACCGCAAAGCCGAGAGACCATCTCCAATCAAACCAGGGGACAATCTTCGCCCTGAAGGTGATTTCGAGCGTCCGGAAAGGCAGAAGTTCAGACCTGCCGATAGACCCTCGCCTATCAAACCCGACGATAACTTAAAACCGGAAGGCGAATTTGATCGCCCAGAAAAGACAAAGTTCGTCCCAGCAGAAAGACCGAAGCAAAAGAAACCGGAGGATAACTTGTATCCTGAAGGCGATTTCTCTAAACGCAAACCCGATGAATGGAAACCGGCCGAACGACCCAAACCGATGAGACCCGATGATAACCTATTCCCTGAAGGCGATTTTGTACGCCCGGAAAGGCCCGAATACCGCAAGAGCGACAGACCGTCACCGATTAAACCCGGCGATAATCTTCGTCCAGAGGGAGATTTCGAGCGTCCGGAAAGGCAGAAGTTTAAGCCTGCTGATAGACCTTCACCTATTAAACCCGATGATAATCTTAAACCAGAAGGCGATTTTGAACGTCCGGAAAAAACTAAATTCGTCCCCGCCGAACGACCCAAGCAAAAGAAACCGGAGGATAATCTTTATCCAGAAGGAGAGTTCGAGAAACGCAAGCCCGATGACTGGAGGCCAGCTGAACGCTCGAAACCCAAGAGGCCCGATGATAATCTGTTCCCTGAAGGAGATTTCGATCGTCCAGAAAGGCAGAAGTTTAGGCCTGCAGACAGACCTTCACCAATTAGACCGGATGATAACCTTAAGCCCGAGGGAGATTTCGACCGTCCAGAGAGGCAGAAGTTTAGGCCCGCGGACAGGCCTTCACCAATTAAACCAGATGATAATCTTAAGCCCGAGGGAGATTTCGACCGTCCGGAAAGGCAAAAGTTCAGGCCTGCGGATAGGCCATCTCCAATCAGACCCGATGATAATCTCAAACCAGAAGGCGACTTTGACCGTCCGGAAAAATCCAAATTCGTTCCCGCGGAACGACCAAAACAGAAGAAACCGGAGGATAATCTATATCCTGAGGGTGATTTTGAAAAACGCAGACCCGACGATTGGAAACCGGCCGAAAGAACGAAACCCGTGAAGCCTGAAGATAACTTAAGGCCGGAAGGTGATTTTGAAAGACACACCCCGACTAAGGTGGGCCCTGCCGAGCGTAGATCTCCAATCAAGCAATCCGACAATCTCAAACCTGAAGGAGATTTCGATCGCCCAGAAAAATCGAAATTCGTCCCCGCAGAAAGGCCCAAGCAAAAGAAGCCCGAAGATAACCTATTCCTCGAGGGAGATTTCGAGAAGAGGAGACCGGATGATTGGAAACCGGCCGAAAGAACGAAACCCAAAAAGCCTGAGGACAACTTACGTCCGGAAGGTGACTTCGAACGTCCGACGACTGCTAAAGTTGGTCCTGCTGAAAGACGCACGCCAATTAAGCAAACTGATAATCTAAGACCCGAAGGCGAGTTCGAACGTCCGGAAAAAACCAAATTCCAACCGGCGGAGAGACCAAAGGCGACGCGACCTGAGGACAATCTGTTTCTGGAAGGAGACTTTGAGAAACGCAAGCCTGACGACTGGCAACCAGCTGAACGGCCGAAACAAAAAAGACCTGAGGATAACCTACGCCCGGAGGGTGATTTTGATAGACCTACGTCAACTAAAGTTGGGCCCGCTGAAAGGAGATCGCCAATCAAACACGAAGATCATCTCAGACCTGAAGGTGATTTCGAACGCCCTGAAAAAACCAAGTTCCAACCTGCGGAGCGACCGAAGCAGAAGAGACCGGAGGATAATTTGCACCTCGAGGGTGATTTCGAGAAACGCAAACCGGATGAGTGGAGACCAGCGGAGCGTCCTAAACAAAAGAGGCCTGAAGACAATTTGCGCCCCGAAGGAGAATTCGAGCGCCCATCACCTAGCAGGGTGGGTCCGGCCGAGAAACGGTCACCCATCAAACAGGAAGATAACCTCAGACCGGAGGGTGAATTTGAACGTCCAGAAAAAACGAAATTCGTTCCGGCCGAACGCCCCAAGCAAAAGAGGCCCGATGACAACCTCCATTTGGAAGGTGATTTCGAGAAGCGCAAACCCGATGAGTGGCAACCTGCCGAGCGGCCTAAACAAATTAAACCTGAGGATAACTTGCGTCCGGAGGGAGAGTTTGATAAGCCGGAATTGACGAAGGTCGGCCCTTGCGAACGCCGCACGCTGATTAGGCATGAGGATAACCTTAAATCGGAGGGAGTCATTGACGTCAGGCGTAGGGATGATTACAAAGTTGTTGTTGGTGAACGTGTTGATGTTATCCGAAGGGATGATAACTTGCGCGTTGAAGGAGAATTTATTGATCTCCGCAGCAGGGATGACTACAGGATCGTGAAGGGCGAAAGGGCCGATATTGTTGTAAGAGAGGATAACCTGAAGATGACCGGAGAGTTTACTGATATGCGCTCGAGGGATGATTACAAGGTGATCAGAGGGGAAAGAGCCGAGGTCGTCGTGCGTGAGGATAACCTTAAATTAACGGGAGACTTTATAGACCACCGTTCAAGGAATGATTATACCGTGGTTAAAGGCGAGAGGGCTGATATTATCGTTCACGAGGATAATTTGAAAATGGAAGGCGATTTCACCGATTCTAGGACTAGGGATGAGTTCAGGGTGGTTAAGGGTGAACGCGCTCAGGTGATTATCAGAGAAGATAATTTGAGGATGGAGGGCGAGTTTAACGAATACAGGAGGCGCGATGATTACGTAACGAACAGAATCGATAAAACCGAGATTGTCCGTCATGAAGATAATTTGAAGCTCGAGGGTGATTTCGACCGCCCGACGCCCACTAAGATTGGTCCCGGTGAGAGGAGGAGGCCGATCAGGCACGAGGATAATTTGCATCCGGAAGGAGACTTTGATAGGCCTGAGAGGGCTGGTTATAAACCGGCCGAGAGACCGACGCCTACGAAGCCGCAGGATAACCTCAAGCCTGAGGGCGAATTTGAAAGACCGACGCCCAGCAAGATTGGGCCCGGTGAACGCAGAACACCTATACGTCACGGGGATAATTTGTTCCCTGAAGGAGATTTTGATCGTCCGGATAGGCCTGGATACCAGCCTGCCGAAAGGCAGACGCCTAAGAGACCTCAGGATAATCTTAAGCCTGAAGGTGAGTTTGATAGGCCGGAGAGAAGGGGGGTCGGGCCTGGAGAACGCCGCACGCCGATCCGCCACGGGGATAATCTCTTCCCCGAGGGTGATTTCGACCGTCCGGAGAAAACGGGGTATCGCCCTGGCGAGCGACCGACTCCCAAGAAGCCGAAGGATAATTTACATCCGGAGGGTGATTTTGAAAGGCGTACGCCTACAAAGGTCGGTCCTGGCGAGCGCAGAACACCTATACGCCATGGCGATAACTTATTCCCAGAGGGTGATTTCGCTACACCCGAAAAGCACCAGTTCGTACCAGGGGAGCGTCCGTCTCCGAAGAGACCGCAGGATAATTTACGTCCGGAGGGTGAGTTTGAAACGCCGGAAAAACCGAAATACGGACCTGAGCGTGCTGAGCTCATCGTGCGCGGAGAGAGGGCCACCATTAAGAGGCACGAGGACTCGCTGAAGATTGGTAATGGGGTTACGGAATACACGACGACCTCGAAGCAGACCTTCGAAAGAACACCGCAGAAAGGTCCGGTTTCGCCTGCAGGACAGACGGTTATCAACAGGCGCAGACATATGCAATCTAGCATAATGTTAGGTGATGACACCAGTACAAATCAAACGAACTACAACACCTACACCAGACGCAAAGAGGTTGTTAATAAGGAACCGAACGTGCAGAACGTTACCGACCGTAAGGAAACGGTGGTTCAAAACATTACCGACCGTAAACAAGTAGTCGCGAAAGATACTGATGTAAAGAATACTAGTAATACATCCAATAACGTGGTGACTGATGTTAAAACTTTAGCGGATGGAACCATCGTGAAGACAACTCGCCACATCACGACGACACGCTCGGGTGTGCAAAAAACTGATCAATCTGCTGAAAGTAGAAGACAAGAAGCTGTATCACACTCAAGCCAGGTGCATAAATCATCATCGGCTACACACGTCGACCATGTTGAAAATCACAAACACATTCATCATCAAAATAACATAATTCATTCCTCGAGTCATAAGGATGTTAGCAACATATCGAAATCCGAGGGTCATCACAGGAAGAGCATCATGTCATCATCGGCTGATGTTAGTAACCAAATTCTCCATCGCAAGAGTCATCAAACTTCGTCGGAAGCATTGCACGCAACTAGTTCAACAGCTCTTGATATGAGGAAGTCGATATGCAATCTGCACGATCAGGGGCAGTACATTAACACCTCACAGAGTAGCGATAGGAAGAGTTTGAGCTCGATGCATCGGTCTACTCAGGAGAGTAACGTTAATTCGAGGAAGGGTGGCCATTGGTCTTCAACGTCATACCAGGCCATCGATCGTCCGCAGAAGATAGTACGCAAAGATAATCTGACGGTGGGGGGTAACTTTTACGGCCAATCGGAGGCTAAGTCATACGGTAGCTTCACGAAACAACAGAACGTCCAGAAGATAGAGCGCGTTTCGAGGAATACAAACACGTCTCACATCAGCCTAGGCGACAGCAACACGACGGTGGTGACTTCGTATAAGAAAGAGTTCGCGCCGAGAAACGTTGGTCCTTGCCCAGCAACACTAATTGACTCCCCTAAAGCTCCCTTCAAACACACCAGAGATACTAAAACCCACAAATTCTACTTGCCTGTCGTTAGCAACTAATTGCCATGTTACCCTCTTTAGCTATAACAGTATATAGACTGTGTCGACTAACATATTCTAACAATGTGATAATTTATATTGTATTTAGGTAGCGGTTATTAGAGATTTAACATTTCTAAAATATATTTTTTTGTAATCAAATTTATTGAGAGCGAATGCTTACGGTTAACGGGTTTTATACTTTACCCCCATATTATTTTATCCAGCTTTTCTTTTCGCTTGTACGATTATAAACCACAATAAAATATATTTTTGGTATTTAATTTTTATTTATTTACATATTTTCTTTTCCTTTCGCATTCTTTTAACACGAACGTCGTTGCACGTACTTTTTTCCTAATTGTCCTCTCACCGCCCACTCGTCTGGTCGAAAGGAGCGGCTCGAGATTGTATTTAGTGTTCCATCCACACCGGCAAATAAGATGGGTTCTTATTTGATTTGGTGGTTTATCAGGAAATGTAAATTATTTGAATAAATGTATTTTGTACTACCCCTCGTGTTTTATTCACTCTACATTTAATCAACTGTGAAAGATGCAGGTAAGTTATTTTATTCAATCTCCAGATTTATGCTGGGGTTTTATTTTTCGAACTAATTATCAAGAGATTCATTCAGGAACGATATTATTTAATTAAATTTATGTTTTACATATTTAAATTGTTTGTCGCTAAATAAATACTTTAACAATAATAAATTCCTCTTTTCGTTCCTGTGATCCTGATATCAAATCGTAAAATTTCTTGAAAATTTTTATCGAAATTATTCGCAGAAAAATTACG